>SJYH01006412.1:444382-459118 GCA_006408735.1 Sylvicapra grimmia
CCCCACATATAGGCACCAGAACCAGTCTTTCTGTTGAATCTGTTCTTTCCCCCTCTGTCCATTGCCTTCATTCAGGTCCTCACTGAATTGCTACCTTCCAGGTTGTGGACTGTTGTGAAGAAGTTGGCTCTTGCTGTGACACCCAGTAAACACCCGAACTAAATGGCAGCTCTCAGGGAACTTAGGACTCTTATTTTGAAGACCAGGAGGCTGGGATTCAGAGAGGTGACATTACTTCCCTAATAATGATTAACAAGTCTGGGGTAAGAACCCAGATCTCCCACCTGGGCGTCAGGAGCACTCACATTGCCGGCCTGGCCTTGGAGCACTCAGCTCAGAGCAGTCACTCCAGAGCTGTCTCCAGGCGTGCCTGAATGGGGTCTACTCACCACTCACACCAGTGTTAATCCTGTGGGGTTTCGGGGGAAAAGTGCAGTGATCTTAGAACACGTTTCTCATCCTTCATATCTATAATTTGTACTTTTAAATAAACGAAGCTGTTGTCTTCTAAAAAGTAAAACACCAGATCTCTATCCAAGTTTGGTTGTGTGCTTAGTCGCTCAATCGTGACCGACTTTTTGTGACCCCATGGGCTGTAGCCCACCAGGCTCCTCTGTCCATGGGGATTCTCCAGGCAGGAATACTGGAGTGGACTGCCTTGGCTTCCTCCTGGGGATTTTTACTGGGGTTAAATAGAGCATTTCCTAATACTCTTCCGCTATAAGGAACACCTGAAAGAGTAGAGGACGGGTGAAGAACAGAATTGTACTCTCATCCTCTCATTTTAGTAGCCAGTATAAAGACTCTTTATAAATGAGTCTTTTGCTTCATTTATCAGTTCAGTTCAGTTCAGTCGCTCAGTTGCGTCCGACTCTTTGCGACCCCATGAATCGCAGCACGCCAGGCCTCCCTGTTCATTACCATCTCTCGGAGTTCACTCAGACTCACATCCATCGAGTCAGTGATGCCATCCAGCCATCTCATCCTCGGTCGTCCCCTTCTCCTCCTGCCCCCAATCCCTCCCAGCATCAGAAAGTAATATCTGCTCTGCTTATCTGAGAGTTGATGTAAGTTTCTGAGATAATGTGTGTGAAAGGACTTTTTAAGATGACATTTACGAGGTAAGGTGCTTTTATCTCAGAAAATAACCTCTTATTTGTTGATACAATATGTGTTTTGTTCATATGGATACTCAGTCGCTCAGTTGTGTTCAACTCTGCGACCCTTTGGACAGTACCCCGCCAGGCTCCTCTGTTCATGGGATTTTCCAGGCAAGAATATTGGAGTGGATTGCCATTTTCTCCTCCAGGGGATCTTCCTGACCCAGGGATCAAACCCGCATCTCCTGTGTCTCCTGCATTGAAGGCAGATTCTTTACCTGCTGAGTCACTGGGAAAGCCTGTTTTGTGTATATACAGTATATTAAATATTTCTATAATTTGATAAATGCCTCTCAGTCTGATATTTACAATGAAAACAGTTCCTATGTTTGAAGTGTTAAACTTCAGAGAAAGTTCTGATGTGGGTAGGGAGTATTGAGGAGGAGTACTCTTTAATACTAAAGGGTAAATTATTTACACTGGTTACATGTGCTGTATATGTATCCAGAGTGGCACCAGGGTGGAAACCTGTGTTCATTTTATGTAACAGTTTTTAAGTGCTGTCTTGTTGGCTGAGTTGAGACCTAGAACTATGTATCTTTATGTAGCACAGTTTATCAGAATGTGAAGAACCTGATACAGTTAGCTTGAAAGCTTCGGAACTCATGCTGACACATTTTGCAGTTTTGTTTTCGTACATTTTTTTTTTGATAGCATCCACTTTAAAATTTGTTTCTGAGTTGCCTTCTAGCTGTAATGGGTTCCTGTCTGTGTTTTCCAGTTTGCGGGGTTCCTTTCTGTGTTATACATGTTTCTGTGAGTTAAGAGCTTCAGTTACAGAAAGTGGAGACTTGGCTTAGCTTGGGAAAGCATAGTTTTACTGCAGGGAAGAGAAAGGAAGCCGCGTGGGGCAGAGCCCACTGACCTAGGGGGCCTCCTTCTCTCATGCATGTTTTTCTCCCCTTACTCAAGCCAGATCCTTGAGGCTCCTGTCTGCTGTTTTAGCCGGTTTCTATCATCATCCCTGGTCAGGTGCTGCTTCTCTCCCACTGCCCACCCCCCCCAGAAAGAAGAGTCTAATGCAACTCTCACTTCTGGGGTAATGGGAGAGAGGTTTATGCTGGGTGAGACGCCATGTGACTGAGGGCAGGCACTGTGGCTTGTATGGTATTCTTGTGTCATTGTGATCACAGTGCAGATCCTACTCATTCTGCCTTTAAAAGAAGAAAAAGTTATTTGGCTGCTCCAGTTCTTAGTTGCAGCGCAGGGGGTCTCCATCTTGTTTTTGGCATGCGAGATCTCTGGTTGTGGCGTGTGAACTCTTATTTGCGGTGTGTGGGATCTAGTTCTCTGGCCAGGGATTGAACCCAGGACTCCTCCTTTGAGAGCTTGGAATGTTAGCCACTAGACCACCAGAGAAATCCCCTTCTGTTCTGTTATAGCCTTAGAACCCGAACTCCTGCAGTGTTTGGCTTAGTCTCATTAATTCTTTTTACAGAATGTATACTGGTCCATCAAGTTCATGTCTCAAAGCTTTTGCATTCTCTTTCTTTGATAGCAATTATTTTCACAGAATATAAAGCTCACAGTGGAATGACACTTTCAAATTGTCTGGGTTTTGTTTTCTTGTTTAATCCTGATACACATTAATCTGCCCAGAGTAAGTCCTCACTGATTGAATGAGCTTGTGGGTTTGCTGACTTGTGTTGTCATCAGCAATTTGTTTATTTGCTCAGTTTTCTTCAGTGCTAGGAATTAACAACTGTTGTTTTTTGTTTGGTTGATTTTTTTGTTTTGTTACTTGATAGGTGTGAACACTTGAATTCTTAAGTGAAGTGAAGTCACTCAGTTGTGTCTGACTCTTTGTGACCCCATGGACTGTAGCCTACTACGCTCCTCCGTCAATGGGATTTTCCAGACAAGAGTACTGGAGTGGGGTGTCATTTCCTTCTCCAGAGGATCTTCCTGACCCAGGGATTGAACCCAGGTCTCCCGCACTGTAGGCAGATGCAGTGTTTTTAATATACAGTATCTGTTTTTAATGGGAGGAAGACTGAGTTTTAGATCTAAATCTTCTTCTGGTCTGAGGGTTTATATACAAGGTCATCTCAGCTTTAGCACGACAGCCATTCATTTCTACTTACAGCTTATTGATGAATACTTAAGCTTTTATAATTTTATTTATTTTTATGTTTGGTTGTGCTGGGTCTTTATTGCTGCATGGGTTTTTCTCCGGTTGCAGAGAGCAGGAGCTACTCTTGAGTTGCCATGTGCGGGCTTCTCACTGGGGTGGCTTCTCTTGTGGAGCATGAGTTCTAGGGTGTGCGGGGTTCCGTAGCTGTGGGCTGTGGGCTCTAGAGCACAGGCTCTATAGTTAAGCGTGGGGTTAGTTACTCCGAGGCATGTGGGATCTTCCTGGATCCAGAATTGACAAGCGGATTCTTTACCACTGAGCCATCACTGACTTATGCTTTAAAGTATGTATCTAATCTGATTAAAACATCTTAGATTTGAAAATATAATTGTTTAACAGGTGATACATTGTATGTGGTATAAACATTAGATATCCCTCTGAGTTCTGTCCCCTTTTCCCATCCCCACTTTCAGCAGCAACACATGTTTTGTTTATGTATCCTTCCTGAAAGAGACTTTGCTCAATTAAGCATGTGTTTGTGTGATCATCATCTCCTGGTCATACTCACAGGGCTGATGGGAGAATCTCTTTGTAGTATGGGCCTGGCACATCATACTGAGAACTACAGAAGTCTTGGTAAACAAATGACATAAATAAAATGTCAGAGGAAGAGTTAACTTGACCTTTTGTGTGCACTGATCTGTTTACTGTGCTCCAGGGATCCCCAAGGGTTCTTCAGGCGCAGCTGATGGAAGGAGGGCAGGGGCCATCAGCAAAGCTCCGGATCCCTCTTCACCTTGGGCTTGGAGACAGCCAGATGGTCCTGTTGTGTATTTGCATTTCAGTTAATACAGTCGGGGAGAGGAATCTAAAGTAAGTGAGAAGTGACCAGCGCCAGTGTAGATGGTACTAATAACCCTTGTGTTTCTCCTTCTGTTTCCAGATGTTTCTTACTGTGTACCTCAGCAACAATGAGCAGCACTTCACAGAAGTCCCTGTCACTCCGGAAACCATCTGCAGAGACGTGGTGGACTTGTGCAAAGAACCCGGCGAGAGCGATTGCCACCTGGCTGAAGTGTGGTGTGGTTCTGGTACGTCTTCTTCAACTGTGCTGTCTTTATTATCAGTTTTAGAGAGGGCAGTGTGTGCCTGTCATGTTTATCCACGGAGAAACTGGAGAATAGGGTGTCTATCAGAGATAGTGCTTTCAGTCCAGTTTAATTGCCTCCTCCAAAGTCTTTTTTTTTTTTAATATTTATTTTGACTACGCTGGGTCCCAGTGTAACACTTGGGATCTTTAGTTGTGACATTCCAGCTCTTTGTTGTGGCATGTGGTATCTAGTTCCCTGACCAAGGAAGCAGTCTGGGCACCCTCCCCTCCGCTGCCCTGTATTGGGAGCATGGAGTCGTAGCCGTTGAACCACCTGGGAAGTTCCTTCAATGTCCTCTTGCTGTTTTCTTTTTCCGCAGCACATCATAGACACTACAGTATTAAAGGTCAAAGGATAGGCAGCTGATACATGGGGTGGAAGCTTCTGGGGGTGTTAGGGTAAAATGTTCTGTGCTCAGAAGTGTTGTGGGTATGCTTAGGTGGTTTCACTTCATTAGAAATTTGAGGCATTCCGAGCCATTCTGATTGCTTTGCTGTCTCTGAGTCTTTGGAGGTTTTTGGAGAGAGCTCTTCGGGATTGAGTTACTATGGGGGCAGGAGGCAGTGGTGAAATCATAGTCATTATTTTAAGCCTTGAAATCGATCCCTTACTTAGTTCTTTGGAGCCCTGAAATGGGACAGCCTGGTTTCTTTGTGGCCCTTTAGGAGTTTGTAGACGGGAGGAGTAATTTTTCATGAGCTCTGCTCTGTTCCTGTGCAGCTTGGGTGAGCCCTTACTGTTTCCTCTTTCTCCCCTTTGGAGCAGTTTGTCTAAGTGCAAGTTTCCCACTGTGTTCACTGCATTCACACCGTTCATGGGTGTGTGACTTCAGCTAACACCCTCTGGTTCCCAGGCAAGTCTTCTTAATCATCTTCGGTTGATTTTCCTACAGCTGGGTGTTCAGGAAGACTTCCTTCACTCTCCCTGAGCTGCTTACTTCACGTAGGAACTAGATTAGACCATTTTCGTAAAGAAACCCAAGTGATCCTTTTTGTAAAAAAAATTAAGTTTGTTTGACTGCGCCAGGTTTTGGTTGCACCATGTGGGTTTTTCCTTCGATCTTCCTTGTGGCATGCAAGATCTTTTAGTTTTTTTCAGCAAATGGGATTTAGTTCCTGACCAGGGATCGGACCTGAGCTTCCAACATTGGTAGCATGGAGTCTTGGCCACTGGACCACCAGGAAAGTCCCCCTAAGTGATCCTTATTAAATGAAAATTTGATAGTTTGACTTTCTTGTTTTAACTTTTTTATTCTACTTAGGATAAAATCCAGAGTCTTGATTTTAGACTGTGAGGTCTTTGATGTCATCTGGTACCATTTTCCTCCTTGCTCACCTCTTGCAGCTTTTTTATGTTCCTGGATAAATGAAGATGTTTCCTACCTCAGAGCCACTGGTGCCAGCTGCTCCTTCTGCACTCCCAGATTTTGTTGTTGCTGGTTCCTTCTGGTCATTTGGATTGCAGCTAGCACGTTGGCTCTTCAGAGATGTTTCTCCTGAGCTTCCCACTAAAGCAGGCGCCAGGTTCTCTATGACATCATCCTGGTTTGATCCTGTGCATGAGACGTGTCTGTCTGGTTGGTGTGTGTGTGTTTATTAATCTGCTGCCTCTTTAATCCTCATAGCCTCACACACAGGCATGAGAATGTAAACTTCTTAAGAGTGGAGACCTGCTTGTCTCGTTCCTTGCTGTGTCCTAGCTCAGAGGGTGTGCTCAGTAAATATTTACTGAAAGAGTAAACGAGCTTCTAGCTGCTCTGGTGGCCTCCCTGCATTCTGCAAATAACTTGCCCAAAGTGAAGTGATTGAGACCACGCACTGTGAGCTCCTCCCTCGGTGCTTACCTCAGGTTCCTCTGGATGTGTACCTACCCTTCTTTCTGACTTTCTTCCTTTGCCAAGGCTCACCCTCTCCCCTGAAACTCTTGATTCCACTGTTTCCCTTTCCTCTTTAGTATCTTGCTCATTTGAGTTCAGTAGCCCTTGCTATGTAATGAGGATGTTTAAAGGATTTTCTTTCTTCTAATTTTTTTAATTAAAAAAAAAAAAAGGACCACATGAATGGATTCTTTTTTGTAAGGCAAACAATACAAATGGAATGGAAATCTCTCCCACAAGCCCATCTTGTGTCTCTTGATATATAATTGCTTATAATTTTAGCAGATAACTTTTCAGACTTTCCTCTGTAATGTAACTATAGAAATAGTTTTGTGTCATCTCTGTTTTTTCTTTATGTAACAGTATCATACATCTCGCTATCTGCAATTTATCATTTTACCTTACAGTGTAGCTTGAAGGTCTTTTCTGATAAGCTTGTGTAAATCTACACCGTTGTTTTTAATTATCATAATTTTCCATAGTGTTATGCATAAACTGCAGTTGATCTAACCATTTCTTTATTCCCTAACATTTCAATTAATTCTCTTGTTTCTATAAATGCTGCAGTAGAAGGCCTTGTAGAAGCCTCTTGATCACGGGCAAGCATTTCTCTAGGGTAGATAACCAGGAATTGCTTCTTTAAAGGTTCACACATTTTAAATTTGAATATATTTCACCAGATTTCCCTCAGCAAAGGCTGTAGAAATTCACACTTCTACCAGTTATTTCTAAAAGTATCCCTCATCAAAAAAGATACTAATACAATAAATTCTTACTTTTGCTAAGCTGATGCTGAAGTTGCTCATTTTTCATTTATCTACTGGCCACTTGGATTTCCATTAAAAAAAAAAAGATGGTTTCATTATAGTCTTTGCTCATGTCTCTTGACTTTTGCCCTTTTCCTTCTTGATTTGTAGATGTTATAGAAAAACACAACTCTTCTAGAACTCAGGCCTAGTTGTGTGTTGTTTTATAAAAGGTTTTTTCTTTATGGTAAGGCTGTAAACTTAGTCTCCTGTTGTTCCATACCATTAAATTTTAAAGTTTTTTTCCCTTCCCTCCTAACCCTTCCCTTCTTCTTTCTCATTAATTTTTCTGACTAGTGTGAATTCAGTTCAGTTCAGTCGCTCAGTCGTGTCCGACTCTTTGCGAACCCATGAATCACAGCATGCCAGGCCTCCCTGTTCATCACCATCTCCCTGAGTTCACTCAGACTCACATCCATTGAGTCTGTGATGCCATCCAGCCATCTCATCCTCGGCCGTCCCCTTCTCCTCCTGCCCCCAATCCCTTCCACCATCAGAGTCTTTTCCAATGAGTTACCTCTTCGCATGAAGTGGCCAAAGTACTGGAGTTTCAGCTTTAGCATCATTCCTTCCAAAGAAATCCCAGGGTTGATCTCCTTCAGAATGGACTGGTTGGATCTCCTTGCAGTCCAAGGGACTCTCAAGAGTCGTCTCCAACACCACAGTTCAAAAGCATCAATTCTTCGGCGCTCAGCCTTCTTCATAGTCCAACTCTCACATCCATACATGACCACAGGAAAAACCATAGCCTTGACTAGACGGACGTTAATCATTTTAAAAAGTAATCTCTATTTTTGCATCTCAAAGAATATGTTTTTCTTAGATATTACATAATATTATAAATATTATATACATATAATATTCTTATATAATACAATATATTCCTTTCTCTGGAGGGTAATTATATTAGTTTCCTGAGTTACCATGATAAATTGCCACAAATAGGGTGGCTTGAAGTAACAGAAATTTCTTTTTCTCCTACAGTTTTGGAGTCTAGCCCTTTCAAGTGAAATGCCATCACGGCCACATTTCCTTTAAAGGGTCAAGGGGAAAATCCCTCCTTGACTCACCCAAGCTCTGCTGTCTCCACAGCCCTTGCCTTGCCTTTCANAGTTCTTCCGTGTATTCTTGCCACCTCTTCTTAATATCTTCTGCTTCTGTTAGGTCCAGACCATTTCTGTCCTTTATCGAGCCCATCCTTGCATGAAATGTTCCCTTGGTATCTCTAATTTTCTTGAAGAGATCTCTAGTCTTTCCCATTCTGTTCTTTTCCTCTATTTCTTTGCATTGATCGCTGAAGAAGGCTTTCTTATCTCTTCTTGCTATTCTTTGGAACTTCTGCATTCAGGTGCTTATATCTTTCCTTTTCTCTTTTGCTTTTCGCCTCTCTTCTTTTCACAGCTATTTGTAAGGCCTCCCCAGACAGCCCTTTGGCTTTTTTGCATTTCTTTTCCATGGGGATGGTCTTGATCCCTGTCTCCCGTACAATGTCATGAACCTCATTCCATAGTTCTTCAGGCACTCTATCTATCAGATCTAGGCCCTTAAATCTATTCCTCACTTCCACTGTATAATCATAAGGAATTTGATTTAGGTCATACCTGAATGATCTAGAAGTTTTCCCTACTTTCTTCAATTTGAGTCTGAATTTGGTATTAGAGATCTAATATTTTTCCCCCCAGGTGGATAGTGAATTTTTTTTAAGTGTCTTATTGAAGACCCTTGTTTTCCTCCTTACTGATGTGAAACTTCACTTCATAGGCTTGTTGTACCTCATAGGAAGTATATTTCTATAAGCTTCAGCCAGTTACTTTTTTTTTTCTTCTATTTATGATAGGACCAAATAGTTTTTTTAATTTTATTTTTCTTAGTTTTTAAATTATGAAAATATGATAACTCATTTACAGAAGCTTGGAAAATACAGAACAAAGTTACATATACTTCCACTATATATTGCAATCATTTTTTTTGCAATCATTTTTTAAAATAAGTAAATTAAAGTTTTTAGTTGAAATTTCAATATCAAACTCTCAAAAGTTAATAAAATGAATATACAGAGAAGTAGAAGGATATAGTAGACCTGAAAAGTACTATGAACCAATTCAAGATAATTAAGATTTATACAATTTTTACACAGCAGTAGCATACTCTGAAGTTCCCATAGACTATAAACTAGGAGACACTAGAATATATCCAGTGACATGAGACCAGATGCAAAAATTTGATGAGGATCAAATAGTTTTAATTTACTCTAGACTCAGTTCAGTTCAGTTCAGTCGCACAGTCGTGTCCGACACTTTGCGACCCCATGAATTGCAGCACGCCAGGCCTCCCTGTCCATCACCAACTCCTGGAGTTCACTCAGACTCACGTCCATCGAGTCCGTGATGCCATCCAGCCATCTCATCCTCTCTCGTCCCCTTCTCCTCCTGCCTCCAATCCCTCCCAGCATCAGAGTCTTTTCCACTGAGTCAACTCTTCTCATGAGGAGGCCAAAGTACTGGAGTTTCAGCTTTAGCATCATTCCTTCCAAAGAAATCCCAGGGCTGATCTCCTTGCAGTCCAAGGGACTCTCAAGAGTCGTCTCCAACACCACAGTTCAAAAGCATCAATTCTTCGGCACTCAGCCTTCTTCTGATTAGCTATCTGTAAAGGCAACTGCTTATTTCATTGTGCTTCTGTACTATTCTTGTGTATTTTCTTTTTCAGATATGTTTTAGAATTACCTTGAAAGGTTCCATGAAAAGTTCTCTGAGGATTTTGATTGGTTGCAGAGAATTCATAATTAATTTGAGGGTTGTTTGCATGATGTTGTGATTAAGAGCAAGGTCATGGGTGTCAACGTCTTGTCTCTTTCATTTACTAGCTTTATAACTTCAGACAAGATATTTAATCTCTATAATCCTTAAGTGTTTTTCCTACAGAATTGGGATAATAAATGAATCTATTGCACAGGATTGTGTGAGAATCGTAGGTGCTGACATTTGAAGGTGGCTTAGCATAGCCCCTGGCACATTTAATGTTCACACTCAACAAGTAATAGCTGTTATGTCTTCAACTCCTCCTTTCTTTTTTTTTTTTTTTGCTATATCTTGTCCAAGGTGTCGCATTTTAAAAATAGTAAATACGTTAATTCCACTTTGTTAGCTTCTCAAGTTTCCCATTTCCTTTAACTGTCTTTTAAAATAAGTAGCTTTTTGGACTTCTCTGGCGGTCCAGTGGTTAAGACTATGCTTCCAACGCAAGGGACACAGGTTCAATCCCTGTGCAGGGAGCTGAGATCCCACATGCCGCGTGGTCAAAAAGTAAAAATTTAAGAAACGGTAGCTTTTACTTGCCATTTCCATTTCCTTACTCCCCTCTGGTTTATTTGCTGAGAGAACATATCTTGGATTCTTGCTGTTTGCTAGGAACTGTGCTTGATTGTAAAGAGGAGAGAGATGAACATGTGCTGTTAAAAGTAAAAACAGGAGTCAGCAGACATTTCTTTCCTACTGAGTGATGATTTCGGGAATAGATGGCAGTGCTCCATCTGCAGAAGGAGAGGGTACTGGGGACAGTTCTCAGTGCAGGGAATGGCTTGTTCAGAGTCACATAGGCATGGACGCCAGGATGAGGGATGGATGTCGTTGGAGCATGGGGTAAATGGGCGGCTTGAGAACCTTTGAAGTGGGTTCCAGCTTGTGCTGGCCTAAGCCTGATATATACATTTTGTCACTTTAGGCCATTAGGACCTTAGCTTCCAGACCTAGAAGGTCCACCCTCAAAATGGACTGGAAGTCACTTCATTTCTTTTGAAATAAAGTGTGTGTGTATGGGTGTGTGTGAGATTTTTGTTTTTGTGAGGAGGTGGAGGGTCTGCATGGACCGGAAGTCACTTCATTTCTTTTGGAATAAAGTGTGTGTGTGTGTGTGTGTGTGAGAGAGATTTTTGTTTTTGTGAGAAGGTGGAGGGGTCTGCATGGACTGGAAGTCACTTCATTTCTTTTGAAATAAAGAGAGTGTGTGTGTGTGTGTGTGTGTATGTGTGTGTGATTTTTGTTTTTGTGAGGAGGTAGGTCTGCCCAGAATTTCTTTCAGGAAGGTATCTGCTCAGCTCCGGGTGTTTCCTCTTGGGGGAGTCTTGGTTAGACTTTCTCTGGTTTAGAGAAGAGGGTATCTGTGTCTACTCATTACGTCATGTTGCTGTAAATAGAACCCAAGCTGTACTATGTTGCCACCAAGCCGATTAAGTTCAGGGGTTAGTTCACGGAATTGGCTGCTGAACCTTTGGATGCTCTCTTTTGTGCCCCTGTTGTTTATTTAAGGTACTCAGATAGTGTCCTTGATTATTGACAAGTGCATTGAATGTTTTGGGGGCCACTGCAGCATTCTTACACTAAAAATGATTAAGTTCTTTGATTTTTAAACTGTTGGCATCCTCAAACAGTATATTTGGTTTCTATGTTCAGATTCCTTAAGATTGGAAGACCACAGTTCCCACATAGTAGAGTATTTAGCTGTGCTTCTTTTTTTTTTTGTCTCAAGGGATATTTTCAGGGTAGTAAACAGACTTTTGTTTGGAAATGCATGTGTATGATTTTTTTTTTAAAACATGGTTTGTAAAATTGTCAAAAAAAATCCCCAATAGAAAGACAAGGCTATTTAGAAAGTTGTTTTTAAGTTTTCGTTTGTATACTTGGAGAATCATAGAACCACTAGAATTAACAGAGACCTCAGAGATCCTCCTATGGAATAGATGACAGGAACTTTGGAACCTGCAGAGCTTCACGGCCTGCCTGGAACTAGTGAGGGGCCACTGAATCCGACTCCTGAGCTCTTGCCAGTGGCCCTGACCCAGTCCTTTCCCACCCCCATATTCCACCCAGCTTTGACCCTGATTATGTGGATGGTAAGCTGGTGATACTTCATTTTCTAAGGGTTCTTTTTTTTTTTTTTAAGATCCTAGATAGTATTTTCTGCATACATAATGCATAATTTGTATGAAGGGTAGACAGTAAGTGATGTGTTACCAGGTAGCATGATTTGTACATGATTTGTTCATTTCTTTTAGAACGTCCAGTTGCTGATAATGAGCGAATGTTTGACGTCCTGCAGCGGTTTGGAAGTCAGAGGAGTGAAGTTCGGTTCTTCCTTCGCCACGAACGTCCTCCTGGTAGGGATGTTGGTAGGTAGCATCCTGTTGATCATGACAAAGATTCGGACTTCAGTTTCATGTTCGGGAGAGGTGACCCGTGATCAGGAGCAGACAGTTTGATGGATGAGTGAGCAAGAAGCAAGGGGGAAAAGTGAGGACAGCCCTCTCTCCCAAGCCCTGACTCTATAGGGTGGGCAGAAGAGGGTACGGTTCTGTTTGTTGTGTTTTGTTGGAAGATGGGAAAAGTTTGATGACAGTTTTTTTTAATGTTTTATTTTTTGGCTGTACCACACGGCATGTGGAATCTTAGTTCCCCCACCAGGAATCAATCCCGTGTCCCCTGCCTTGGAAGCACAGAGTCTTAACCACCAGACCACCAAAGAAGTCCCCTGACTACAGTGGGAAGGAAAGGAGTCAGTAGAGCAGGATTTTGAAATACAAGGAAGAAGGGAATGCTCGATGGGCAAGTTAGCCAAGGGGAAATTCGGGGTCGAGGGGTCGAGGGGTGAGATAGGAGGGTAAGGGAAGGGTCTGTTCCATTTTAACGGAGTGGAAGGGAAGCTTCCCAGAGGCAGTAAATGTGTGCTCTCTATGGGAGCAGTGGGAGGGCCTTCTCATCTGAAAACATTGAGAGTGTGGCCAGGGAAGCTGGCCCGCCAGGGCCCCTAGAGGACAGTGGAGATTAGACACCAGGAGACCATGGGTGATTTTGCCACAGTGGTGCTCTGCAGCCCAGAGGGTTGTAAGAGGGGAAGATGGTTGGATTGACCCAAGGTTGGAATTTGACCAGACAAGTTAAGTGGAAAGTTGGTGAGACAAGGAAAAAAGAGGATGTTGGTGAGATGGCTTTCAAGCGGAGATGGGGATGAAGTGAAGGCGGAGGGGCTGCAGGGAAAGAAACTGCAAGTTTCAGGTTGTTGAACAGGTGTAGCGAGAGGTAATTGCTGTCAAAAAGTAAGAAGTTTGAATTTAACATGTCAGGAGGAGAGCATTTCTAGATAACGTGGTCTTGTATTGGACCATGAAATAAACCTGAATTAGAGAGGAGACAGGAAGTTGTGGATCTGAGAGGCGAGCTTTTAGATGGTGAGATCATCCAAAATGAAGGGGGACCTGGGCAAAGAGAACAGAGGGGTCAGGTGGTCACGTCTGCTGTGACTGAGGGTTGTGACCATAGTTTCTAGATGACAATAAGCAGAGGGTAGAAGGTGGTAAGTGGAGATCAGAAATAGTGGGCTGAAAGCAGCGCTAGACATTGAGAACATAGGTCTCATAGGATGTAGGAGAGAAAACAGTTTCAAGTTTGGAGATCTGTAGGGAAGCCTTTGTTCTCAGTGGAAAGCTGTTGGTTGCGGGAAGGTTACTAGGTGTTTCTAAAAATGTTGGAATTCTTAAAATGGAGAGTTGAAGGTTTGTGACTTTAGTATATATTGAAAAATTCTTGGGAGTAAGAATGTCGATAACAGAGGTTAATTATTACATGTTATAGAATCTCAGTTTTATTCCTTTAGTACAGATGTCCACATGGCAGCCATTAGACATTATCAGAGGTGTGGGAGACCCCAGAATTGACTTAGTCTAGCCTCTTCTGCTCTACAGATGAGAAACACTGATACTTAGGGGTTAGATGACTTATCAGAGGCCACATACCAGGAGGCAGAGCCAGGAGGGGAACCTGAGTCTCCTTATCCTGGCTGGTTCCTCAGCCTTGGAACTTCACAGTGTCTGTAATTCTATTTTAAATAAACATGCGTTTTTTTTCCCCCAAAGCTGCTTTCTTTTTTTGTGGTTTTGACATTTGCATCTTATTTTTATTTTGTTCTTTATTTACATTATTGCATATATCTCCTTTTAATCAGTTAGTTGAATTTTCTCCCTTCATCTGTCAGTTCAAATATCTTCCTCTATGGTACCTGGTAAATTATTAAATAGCTTCTCAATAGTGCAATATGCAGTTTCAGTGTGTCTGTAATGTGAGAAATACAATCTGAAGATAAAGGCGCTATTTGTACGTTGTTGCAAAACACCAGTGCCACATAGTGTCAAAACTGGGATAAAACAGGATTGCTGTTTAGTATCAACCTTTGTGGTTGTAGACTTCTAGATTACAGATTAAGAGACTGTTACTGTATTCTTTTTCTGGTTTAACTAGGACCTGTGACCCAGAATGTATATGACTTTTTTTTTTTTTTGGCCACGCCATGTAGCATGCGGGATCTTAAGTTCCTCAACCAGGGGTCAAACCCATGCCCACTTCAGTGAAAGGGCTGAGTCTTAATCTCTGGACCACTACCATGGAAATCCGTTACCTTTTTCTCTCTTTTTTTAATATGACATTATTTTCAAAGCTCTTGCTTTTTATTCTAATTATGTAACTGAACATGCCAGTTCAGTTGCTCTCTCTTGGAGGCAGCAAAGAAAGCAGTTATTCCGGAATGATAGATTTTTTTTTTTTCTTGCAGAAATATTGTGACAGGTACCTGAGCTATTTTGCCAGAAAATTGAACAGTTTTAAAAGTAAAGCTGAGGAAA
>SJYH01006412.1:459541-477739 GCA_006408735.1 Sylvicapra grimmia
TTGATGTTTTATAATTTATCAGTTTAAGTTAAAACTATTTTCTCATCATCATACATTAAGTGACACTGAGAAACATATATTTGGACCTGAAAAGTTCTTTTTACCCCAAAAAGCAGAATGTACAATGTTTTCCAACTAGTACTTTCCCACGCTAAGAAAATGAAATTTTTTTACTTAAATGGGGAAGTACTTAGGAATTACCACAAAATTCGAAACACTACTTGTTCTGTTTCAATTGCTTCCTTCCTGTGGAAGTTGCAAACACCTTAATGAGTACAAGGGTGGGTTGATTAATTTTCACCTATTTCTTTCAGTGAGACTATTCCCAATTTTATTTGAGTAGCTAAATAGAGAAGTGGGAACAGACACTGTAGGCAAATGGTATGAATGACCCATAATAAGAAGTATATTTATATTCTTAATTTTTCTCCTTTAGCATCTAAATCATCCCTTTTCTAGGGATTGGTTAGCATGTGACATTTTCTAGTGCTGACCATTCACTGTTCCAAGTAAAGTTTTCTAGAACAGGTTGAATCTGTGAGACTGTAACTTCATCAGTATTAGAAAGTATGGGTATTTTAAGTATATTTTCAATGTAAAGTATTAGCATTAAAAACATAACTGAGAAATGAATTGGTACTTAAAATATCTGTCACCTCTAGTGTTAATGCATACTTTTTGAATTTTGTGCTTAGTGAGTGGACCGAGGTCTCAGGATCCAAGTTTAAAAAGAAATGGTGTAAAAGTTCCAGGTGAACATCGAAGAAAGGAGAATGGCGTAAGTGATCATTGTTACCCATTCTGTGTTTAGATCACAGTGATGCTGCTTTTCTTAAACTTTTAAATCTCATTCACTGTCCCTTTTTTATTCAGTAGGTGATTAAGGGCAGCCTTTTTTAAAGGCTTATTTTAAATTTGTTTCACGAAAGTGATTAATGGTCTCTATGGTTGTTGAAATATCCAACAACCTTAGATATGCAGATGATACCATTCTAATGGCAGAAAGTGAAGAGGAACTAAAGAGCCTCTTGGTGAGGGTGATAGAGGAGAGTGAAAAAGCTGGCTTGAAACTCAACATTCAAAGAAACGAAGATCTTGGCATCTGGGCCCATCACTTCATGGCAAATAGAAAGGGGAAAAGTGGAAGCAGTGACAGATTTTATTTTCTTAGGCTCCAAAATCACTGTGGATGGTGAGTTCAGCCATGAAGTTAAAAGGTGCTTGCCCCTTGGAAGGAAAGCTGTGACAAGCCTCAACAGCAATTGAAAAAGCAGAGACATCACTTTGGTGACAAGCATCTATATAGTCAAAGCTGTAGTTTTTCTAGTAGTCATGTTTGGACGGGAGAGTTGAACCATGAAGAAGACCGAGTGCCAAAGAATTGATGCTTTTGAACTGTGGTGCTGGAGAAGACTCTTGAGAGTCCCTTGGACTGCAAGGAGATCAAAATAGGAAATCAGCCCTGAATATTCATTGGAAGGACTGATGCTGAAGCTGAAGCTCCAGTACTTTGGCCACCTGATGTGAAGAGNTGGCTTGAAACTCAACATTCAAAGAAACGAAGATCTTGGCATCTGGGCCCATCACTTCATGGCAAATAGAAAGGGGAAAAGTGGAAGCAGTGACAGATTTTATTTTCTTAGGCTCCAAAATCACTGTGGATGGTGAGTTCAGCCATGAAGTTAAAAGGTGCTTGCCCCTTGGAAGGAAAGCTGTGACAAGCCTCAACAGCAATTGAAAAAGCAGAGACATCACTTTGGTGACAAGCATCTATATAGTCAAAGCTGTAGTTTTTCTAGTAGTCATGTTTGGACGGGAGAGTTGAACCATGAAGAAGACCGAGTGCCAAAGAATTGATGCTTTTGAACTGTGGTGCTGGAGAAGACTCTTGAGAGTCCCTTGGACTGCAAGGAGATCAAAATAGGAAATCAGCCCTGAATATTCATTGGAAGGACTGATGCTGAAGCTGAAGCTCCAGTACTTTGGCCACCTGATGTGAAGAGCTGACTCACTGGAAAAGACTCTGATGCTGAGAATGATTGAAGGCAAAAGGAGAAAGGGTGGCAGAGGATGAAATGGTTACATGGCATCACTAACTCAGTGGATGTGAATTTTAACAAACTCGGGAAGGTAGTGTAGGACAGAGAAGCCTGGACTGCTGAAGTCCATAGGGTTGCAGAGAGACATGACTTCATGACTGAGCAACAACATGGCTGTTGAAAGAAGTCAGATGCTGGATATATCACAAATACAGAACAAGTATTGAATAAGTTCGAGGAAGTATTTGTTTTTTTGGTGATTTTATTTGTTGCTGTTATTGCTTTTAGCATTAATGATATATTAATGCTCTTGCTATTGCATATGAATTTTAGCAGGTATCTTTGGGACTCCTTGTAGACACTTTCTTTTCAGAGCTTAGATTTTTTAACCTTGTTAGGGATTAGCTAAATTACCTCTCCAACGCACACTGCTTTTATTCCACCTTCCCCCAATTCTTCCTGTTTCTCTTCTTTGATCTCATAGTTATTTTAGTGATGAAAGGCTGATACGAGGATAACAAAAATGGTCTGACTGTTAACGAGATTTCAGTGCATATTGACACAATGTTATCTTTCCCCATCACTGGATTTTTTTTTTTTTTAATGATTTATTTTTTGGCCTCGCCATGAGACATGCAAAATTGTAGTTCTCCAGCTAGGGATCAAACCCTTCACCCCACCTCCAAGTGGTAACTTGGAGTCTTAACCACTGGACTGCCAGGGAAGTCCCATCACTGGTTTTTCTTTTTTAATTTTTTAAAAATTATGCAAGTATTATAACACTTAAAATTTTTTTTAAAAAAATTTATTTATTGGCTGTTCTGGGTCTTTGTTGCTGCTTGGGCTTTTCTCTCATTGCAGCAAGTAGGGGTTCCTTTCTAGTTGCATTGTATGGGCTTTTCATTGTAGTGACTTCTCTTGTTGCAGAGCATTGGGCTCTAGGGCCCACAGGCTTCAATAGTTGCAGTTCCCAGGTTCTAGGGCACAGGCTCAATAATATTTGTGGCACACAGGTGTAGTTGCTCCGCAGCATGTGGGATCTTCCTGGACCAGGGATCAAACCCGTATCTCCTGCGTTGGCAGGTGGATTCTTCACTACTAAGCCACCAGGGAAGCCCCTTTCACTGGGTTTTTAAATAATATCTTTATTAACGTATAATTGACGTATAATAAACTCACACAGGGCTTTTCTGGTGGCTCAGATGGTAAAGAATCTGCCTGCAGTGTGCGAGACCTGGATTCATTCAATCTCTGGGTCGGGAAGATCCCTGGAAGAAGGGAATGGCAACCCCCTCCAGAGTTCCATGAACAGAGGAGCCTGGCGGGCTCTGTGGGGTCACAAAGAGTTGGACATGACTAAGTGACTAACAGCACAACAACAAACAAGCTGCTCACGTGTTGGGTATACATTTTGATAAGTTTTGACGTGTGTACACTTCTGACGCTGTCACCATAATCAAGATAATGAACATATTCGATCACCTCCCCCAAAAAAGTTTCCTTACGTTCTTTTATGATTGTTCCTTCTTGCCTCCCTTCCCATCCTCAGGGAACTGCTAGCCGGGCTGCTGTCTGTCTCTATAAATTAGTTTTGTTTTCCAGAATCTAGGATAAATGGAGTCATCCAGTATATACTCTTCCTGTCTGAATTCGCTCAGGATAAATAGTTTGAGGTTTATTCATTTTGCCGTGTATCAGTAGCTGATTCCTTTTTATTGCTGAGAGATATTCTATTGTCTGGTTATACCACTCCTTATCCATTCATCTGTTGGACATTTTGATTGTTTACAGTTATTCTGTATCACGCTGTGATGAGTACTTGGGTATACATCTTTGTACGGACATATGCTTTTATTAATATTTCTCTTAAGTAAATACTTTTAGGAGTAAAATGGTTGGTTCATATGTTAACTTTTTAAGAAGCTGTCAGACTGATTTCCAAAGTGATTGTTTTATTTTATAGTCCTCATCAGAGAGTTCTAGTTTTTCCACATCCTTGCCAACATTTGGTTTGGTCAGTCCTTTTAAGTTTGGCTTCTGCTAGGTGTGCAACTGAGCGACTTCCCTTTCACTTTTCACTTTCATGCACTGGAGAAGGAGATGACAGCCCACTCCAGTGTTCTTGCCTGGAGAATCCCAGGGACAGGGGAGCCTGGTGGGCTGCCGTCTGTGGGGTCGCACAGAGTCAGACTGAAGTGACTTAGCAGCAGCAGCAGCAGGTGTGTGATGGTAGTACATTCTGGTTTTATTTTGTATTTCTCTGATGGCTAATGGTATTGGGCATCTATCATGTGCTTATTTGCCATTCATATATTGTCTTTAGTGAAGTGTTAATATTTGTTCACTTTTTTTTTTTTTTTTATCATGTTGCAGGGCTTTTGGGATCTCAGTTTCCCAGCCAGGTTTTAAATCCAGGCCAGGGCACTGAAGTAACTGAATCCTAACCTTTAGACCACTAGGGAACTTCCTGTTCACCTCTTTTGCTTATCTTTTTCGTGATTGGGTTTGCTTCACTATTATTGAGTTTAAGAGCTCTTTATATATGCTGGATCCAAGGTTTTTTATTAGATAGATAATTGGCAAATATTTTTTCCCAGTCTGTGACTTCAATGCAGTATAATTAATCAACCTAGAAGTTTTAGATCTTAACATCTGAGTTTAGGATCCATTTTGAATTAACATTTGCATGTATTGTGAGAGAAGTGCAATTTTGTTTATTGTGTGTGGATATCCAGTTGTACAAGCAGTATTTGTTGAAAAGACTATTCTTTCTCTACTCAACTGCCCTTTCTCTTAAATCAGTTACCAGTGTATGTGTGGGTCTGTTTTTGTACTCTGTCTTCTGTTTGATTGATCTGTTTATCTAACATGATATCAGTAACACAATGTATTGATCACTAAAGCGTGGTTAGTCTTGAAGTCAGGCAGCGTATGTTTTCTAACTCTTCTTTTCGAAGTTGTTTTGGCTATTCTGTATCATTTGCACTTCCATATGAAATTGTAGAATTTGCCAGTTGATTTATTTTTTTAAAAAAAGCCTGCTGGGATTTGGGTTGGTATTGTCTTGGCTCTGTAGGTCAGTATGGGAAAAACTGCCATCTTGAGCTTTTTAGTTCACAAGCACCACAGTATTCCTCCCCAAATAGGTCTTCTCTCTCTTAGCCATGTTTTGAAGTTTTCAGTGTCAGGCCTAAGCATCTGTCAGATTTATTCCTGAGTGTGTCATGGTTTTTATGCTAATGTTAATGATATTACAAAATTTCTTTTTTCAGTTTTCTGGGTGTTGCTAATGTATAGAAATATAGTTGATTTTGGCATACTGATGTTTTATCCTGCATTCTTGCTAAATAACTTATTTATTTAGTAGCTTTTTATAGAGTCCATAGAATTTTCTTCGTAGATGATTATGTTGTCCTTGAGTAAAGACAGAAAATTTTTCCCTTTGCAACCTGGATATAGTTTTTTTCTTCCTGCCTTCCTTTCTTTCTATCCAGAACCTCTTAGGACCATGTCGAATGGATGTTTAGGGAGTATAGTAGACATCTTGCTTTGTCTGATGACCTGCTGTATCTTGAAGTTTTTAAATTCCAGTGTTACATTTTAAAGGGTGCTTTAGTGACTGTATTCTAAGTTTGCTGCCAATATCACATCATCATGTTTGATATAGTTAAATACTGCCTTCCTAATTTAACTGCAGAACAAGGTGATTCCAGATGGTTCCATTTGCGTCAGTACTGAAACTATTTAAATTTACAACTTAAAAGAGTCTGTGTATCATTATGTTTTAAATCTTATTAAATATTTAATATGGGAATAATAATATAAAAATTAATGACCTCTTTAATATGATGGGAGAAAAATAGCCAAATAATTTTGTCCTGATTACATGACTTGAAGAAGGAGTCTCCGTGATCATTTTATACTGAGTTGGATTATTTGCGCTTTTTTTGGTAGGTTAATAGTCCTAGAATGGATCTGACACTTGCTGAACTTCAGGAAATGGCATCCCGCCAGCAGCAACAGATTGAGGCCCAGCAACAAATGCTGGCCACTAAGGTAATGGCCATGTTTTCAGAGACCTAGCAGGTCACTCCCGTTCATGTGTAAGTAAAGCTGTTTACATTACACCCTTGCTAGGAAGCCGGTTCCCTCAGATATGAGTTGATAACGTCAGCCCGACAGGTATCTGCCATGTGGTGCTTTCTTTTCTTCACTGTAGCATTTTGTAGAAATCCTGAAATCATTCAGTTGTTTTAGATCCTCCTCGCCCCGATCCTGATCAAAGTTAACCACGCTTTGCTGACTGTCAGTAAAACAGGGAAGGCATAAAGAGCCTTTCAGCTTCGCTTGCAGGCACTAGTCTGGGCTGACTTCATCTTGAATCAGAAGGAACTTCAAAGGCTCCTGCTCACCTGACCCCAGCTACTGCTTGGCACCGAAAACAGGCTGCTTTACTTGGGGACATTGTCCTCCCACAAATTAAACCTTGTCCTCTCCTTGAACAGAGAAAATACGGGAGGCTTCTCCATTACTCTCAAAACCAGTCTTCCTTCGGCTGCTCCTGCCAGCCTTGGGCTAATAGTCTAAACCAGATGTCGTCAGACTTTCTGAAGGGCTGAAATATTTTAGGCTTTGCAGGCTGTGCGGTCTCAGCTCTGCATTTGTGGCTGGAAAGCAGCCATAAACAATAGGTAAACGAATGGATGTGACCGTGTGCCAAGAGAACTTCACTTATGAACACAGACAATAGGCTGTGTAGTCTGTCAGCCCTGGTCTAAACACTCCGTATTTTCGCTTACCAGTCTTTGAGGGTCTGTAAGTTCACTGACATTCGGGTGGACACCTGAGGGTTTGAGTAGCAAGGTCCCCAGAGTGGCTTTGAAGTGATGGCCAGGGATTCTTCAACATCATTCTCATCATGCACTGTGGCTTCCCTGTAATACTTCTTAGGGTTCCTATGCATCCTTTTCTTTTCTTTTTTAACACTTAAAATATGTATTGAAATTACAAATCAAACTTTTCCATATGGTTCCCAAGTAGAAAACACAATATTTAAGGGCATTCAACAGCTGTTTTTTTATATGTCAGCAGGTTAGTGGCACCAAATGTACCTATGCGTCCTTTTCTACTTTTGACGCTAGACACCAGCTTTTTCAAAATCTTGTGTATTCTTGCTTCTCATACTTTAACGTGCATATGAATCACCTAGGGATTTTGTTAAAAATGCATGTTCTGATTCAGTAGGTGTGGGTTTTGGGTCTGACATTTTGCATTTCTAATGCGATCCCGTGTGGTGCTGATGTAGCATTCCTTGAGTAGCAAGGACATGGATTCAAATAAAAAATTCAGTTGTTAACAGAATAAATCTTCAAGGTCTTATTTTGAAACTATCTGTGTTCTTGTATGTGTTAGCCATACAAATCTGAGAAGATTACCCTTGAGGATAAATTGTGTGGCTTTGTTTTCCTCAGTTGAAATTTTAGATATAATAGGAATAAAATTGTAAGTTGCATAATTGCAGTTTTCTAAAGGCATTCTTTAGAAAGTAGTTCTTTGGCTCTTTTCTAAGTGTACCGAGTGTGCCCTCACTATGTAAGACGCTGTTCACAGAGATTTCCATTGCACGTTGCATTGAATCCTCACTGAAGCCCTAGAGGGGCTAGTGATCATCTCATTTTATAGGTGAAGACACAGACTTGTGGACTCAGTGAGGTTATATAATTTGCCCCAAAGTCTCATAGCTAATAAGTGGCAGAGCTTGAGTCTGAATCCAAATTTAACTTCAAAGTGTGTCATTTAATAACTTTCTTTTACCGCCTCCCATCTCTGCATGAACTCCTTCTTAATATTAATGGGTGCAGCTCATGAAAACTAGTTCACAGATCACTGCTTGCTTGCTGCAAAAGGACCGCTTGGATACCAGTACTGATTCCTGGGTCTTACCACCGTAAGAAGTAGATTCTTACGGTAGGGTTGAGCTCAGGAGCGTCTGTTTTTCACAAACTCCCCAGGTGGTTCTGATGGCAGCGTGAGGACAGATGGTAAGACCGGAGCAATGCCACAAATGCACGTCACAGACCCGTAGAGTCCCACACTAACATCCAATCACCAGACGACAAATTTTACTGTACAGACTACTACCGAATATAGAAATCCTTGTCGCGAACTTCAAAAACTTTGTCGTTCTAGTCGCAGTTGTCGTTGTTCGCCGACTTGTTCTTTTCGAATTCTCCGAGTTTCTTTATCGACTCTTAGTCCTTCGCTTCGATTTTTTTCACTCTCGTGAATTTCCGGTACACCTTGTCTTTTCCGATTCGTTACCCTTTGAACCATTCAACGAGGGTCAGTCAAATGAAGTCACGATTTACGGTGTTTGACGCATATCCTTTTGTGACCATATCCTTCAAACATATTTAAACATCATTCATTCTCCTGATTCTACTCTGAAACATACATCCAGTAAAATTTTCCTAAAAAAACCCTTTTCATAATAAGTGACGTCAAAGCTTCGACGACCAAGGGGACTCAACTTAAGCAGATAACTTACAAAATCTGTTCCAAGGAAAAACCTTTTATCTCATCATCAAAAAAAAAAGAGAAAGATTTATCAAAAAACTGACTTCCAAGTTACTTCCGTTCCTAAAAATAAGTATAAGTATCGAGGTAACTAATATTACGGTAAAATTAATTTTGAAATCACTAAACCAAATATCTACAGAAACAACTAAAGTCAACGAATATTTCCTTAACCAACCAAGATCCTGTAAAGACTTTTAAAAGAAACGAAAAATACTCTTTCAAATACCATGTGGAACCCAACGGGCCCTTCGCTAGGGAAGAGTAAAAAGAAAAGTTGTCAACAACGAAAAGAACAAGAATGAAATCACCTCCTTTAACTTGTCTACTTATCAAACAAGGTCGTTTTCGTCTCCCTCGAACAAGACCGACACAGTTTTCATCTCCTTGAATGCTCTGTTGACCTCTACGACTTCTTGCCGTCCTAACTGCCAGTGGTACTGTTGGTCAGGCGCCACCGACTCGAGCTAGCCGAGATGTTCCTCGAGGTCCATTTGTCACCGGAGAACACCGTAAAGAGTGGCACCTCATCTCCAGCACCACAGCATTGTCCACACACAGGGCAGGAAGTCCTGGATTTCCACCTCTTTTCCTTAAAGGGGCGGGGACGGGGAGGAAGACCTAAACTCCACAGAATCCAGAATAAACTTCCTGATACCTCAAACAGGAAACTTGAGGCGTTCATTGTGACCACAGCCGGTGGTCTGACAGTTCATTTTAAACCATGAGATGAGAAGTGTGGAGGGACCTTACATTTTTAGAAATTATATAATAGTGAACCGTGTGATTATCTGTTTGAGAAATTGTTCTGCCTACTCCTTGGCTACCTTGTTCTCCCCTAATTTTATTCAGTTAAGAAACAAACTGAACCAGGAGCAGAATGCCAAGCTTCAACAACAGAGGGAGTGTTTGAATAAGCGCAATTCAGAAGTGGCGGTGATGGACAAGCGTGTTAATGAGCTCAGGGACCGGCTGTGGAAGAAGAAGGCGGCCCTGCAGCAGAAAGAGAACCTTCCAGTAAGTGCGCGGTTGGCCAGGGCCAGGAGGCGGGGCCAGTGACCATCCCAGTGAGGTCAGTGCGTGCATATTTCCGAAGCACTGCTGGGCACATCCTCGGGAAGGAGACAGGACCGTGTGGCTCCTTGAGAGAGAGCCCACTCTTGCACTTTGAATATAATCCCCTCCGTAGCTCTGCTCTTCTTTCTAATTCTTGCGATGAAGTGTGGCTGAGACTTCCCCCGGGCTGTGTTTGTCGGGGGATGTTTCTGGTACACTCAGTGGCTAGATCCTGAAAGCGCTGGATTTTAGCAGCTAAAATGATCACGGTGTCACAGGCTTTTCTGAGTTGGATCTGGTCTGACTTGCAATACTAAAGGCCCTGTGCTTCCTCCGAATAAGGTCTCGTCTGATGGACACGTACCCCAGCCGGGGGCGTCGGGGCAGAGTCGCGTGGCGGCAGTCGGTCCCTACATCCAGTCGTCGACTATGCCCCGGATCCCGTCGCGGCCTGAACTTCTGGTGAAGCCAGCCCTGCCCGATGGGCCCGGGGCCACACAGGCTTCCGAGGGTCCCATGAAAGTCCAGACGCTGCCCAACATGAGATCTGGGGCCGCCTCGCAAGCGAAAGGTAAAATCAGGCACTTCCTAGTCCTTCCATGGCCTAGGTGTTCCCCTCCTCACTGTGCTTTTCCCTCAAGTTTGAGTTTTATTTATTTATTTATTTTGGTATACCTTTCTTTTATTTGTGCTTCATAGCAAGTTTTTTTTTTTTTAATTTAGATTTTTTTTCCCCCCCCAAGTTTTGAGTTTTAAAGGTGTCTTCCTATTTATTCCTTGTCCATATTGAAATTCTAAAAACCTCCTTGTGTTCTTTGGGGTTAAGAAATGATAATTTTCTTAATGCTCAATAATATAGTTCTGCTCAGGAAATGAAATAAAACATCAGGTTTTTGAAAACCNTTTTTTTTTCCCCCCCAAGTTTTCAGTTTTAAAGGTGTCTTCCTATTTATTCCTTGTCCATATTGAAATTCTAAAAACCTCCTTGTGTTCTTTGGGGTTAAGAAATGATAATTTTCTTAATGCTCAATAATATAGTTCTGCTCAGGAAATGAAATAAAACATCAGGTTTTTGAAAACCTAGAAATTGGCTTGAATTCCTTCTCATTAATAAAGAAATTTTGATCTGATATTAACAGCTTGAGAACTTCCCCTGTTGTGTAAAAAGGCCAGATACGTGTTAGTGGTGTCATCTCCACACTGAGGTGGTGGGTCCACTCTGCTGATGGTTGGTGTTTACTATTCGTATGTGCTTCTGCGTGACAATTTGCCTAAGGATAATGTTTATAATAAAAGGAAACACTAGGAGATAAAAGTGAAGGCAAAAGGAGGGAGGTTCAAAAGGGAGAGGATATTGTATACCTATGGCTGATTCTTGTTGAGGTTTGACAGAAGACAAAATTCTGTAAAGCAGTTATCCTTCAATTGTAAAAAAAGTAATAAATTTTTTTTAAAAGTGAAGGTAATAGAGGCTCCTTGTGTTAGTGACCTTTGCTTTCTGTGTGTAGTCCTCAGATATTTTGGAGGGTAGAGGTGCACGCCAGAGTGTTACATTAATAAGAGGAGAAAATGAAAGGAGAGTTGTAGGAAAAGCCGAGTGAAAATATCCTTTAATGAGCTTATTACTCAGGAGAAAAAAATAGAATTGTGTCTTTTCCCTAGCCACTATCATGTGTAAGTAATAGCTAACTTTAAAATTATTTATTGTTTTGCTGTAATTAGCCCTGTGACGCAGTAGTGCCACGTAGTCTGGGTTTTATTGTAGAAAGTTACTTCTGTAAAGGAAAAGCTGTGGCTTTGAAACTTAAATGCCAGTGTAGAAAACACTTGAATATTTTGATTTATCCAACACTGTGGTCAGAGTCAGGGGCTGAAAGCCTGCGTTTTTGCTTTTGTTGCGCATATATCACTTGTGGCGGTTACGTAAGACACACCAGTGAGCCCTTGGTTTGCTGAGTTGGAAGTCGTTTTCTGGGTGTGATGGTGATGTTTCCTTACCCCATGAGAAGTCGTGTCCTTGCTGCTTCAGGCAGAGTTTGTGTTGATCGTGATTATTTTAAGTAAATGAGAACACTCTTACATTGTTAATACAAGTATAAAATCTAATGTTTCTAAGTAAGTTTACTGGGCTTGTTGTGAGTCTGAGATTTAAAGTGATTTTTAGAGATTAAGGGCTTTCCTTGTGGCTCAGCTGGTAAAGAATCTGCCTAAAATGCGGGAGCCCTGCGTTTGGGAAGATCCCCTGGAGAAGGGAAAGGCTATCCACTCTTGTATTCTGGCCTGGAGAATTCTATGGACTGTATATGTATAGTCCATGGGTCACAAAGGGTCAGACACAACTGAGCGACTTTCACTTTCACGGGATTAAACATCTTAGCAGCAAAGGGAACGATTAAAAATCTTAGCATGCTGGGTTATTGCAGCTACTTTTCTGTGTTCTAGGCTCTAAAATCCATCTGCTTGGCCCTGATTGGACTCCTCCGAATGCAGATCTTTTCTCTAGCCAAGCCTCTGCCTCTGTGTCTAAAAGTTCTGGGAATGTTCCAGATCAAGGTGAGGTTTACTTGTGCTGTTCCTGAGTATTCCTTTTGGATGTCTGAGGGCTCTAAGTATTCTTTTTTAGATTGCTACTTTCTAGTGTGTTAAAACCAGGGACTGTGTTTATTTCTAAAACAGCTTCCTTTAGCTGGGGAATTAAGGTACTAGCATTGTAGTGTGGGGTTATTCCTTAATTGACTTAATTTAAAAATAGAGCATTTAGTGACTATAGGATTTCAAAGAGATTGTGGAGAGAGTAACATGAATATGAATAAGAAATTTTTATCAAGCAGTTTGATTATTAGAGTGATTTTTTTTTTTTTTTCTCCTGTCTTCTTCAGGGGATGATGGAGAGGTTCCATTGAGGGAGAAGGAGAAGAAAGTGCGTCCCTTTTCGATGTTCGACACCGTGGACCAGTCTGCTGCCCCACCTGCCTTCGGTACCCTGAGGAAGAACCAGAGCAGTGAAGACATCTTGCGGGATGCTCAGGTATGTGAGGACGTCCCAGTGTTAATATTTAACAGTAATTCTGTGTGCATTTTTCAAAAGAGAAAGTATTAATGTGAGGGAGAATAAAGAAATAAAGTCTGGAAGATTAGGAAATATAACTGCATTCTGTTATTTTCAGTTCTGTTACTTGAGTGTATTTGTGGTCTCCCATCATACAGGAGGAGCATGACTGACTGGCTTGTGGGTCTTATTTTGTGCAACTCTTTAAAAAATACAAGTGCATTAAAGAACATTGTGTTCATACTGCTTAGTTATGTTGTCTCTTCAAAATTTGGAGTTACAGTGATAGAAAGCAATTTGATGGTAAATCTTCCGTAACTGTTAGAAAATCCCAACCTTTNGACTCTCTAAAAAATACAAGTGCATTAAAGAACATTGTGTTCATACTGCATAGTTATGTTGTCTCTTCAAAATTTGGAGTTACAGTGATAGAAAGCAATTTGATGGTAAATCTTCTGTAACTGTTAGAAAATCCCAACCTTTGACAAGCAGGCTGTGGCTATGTGATCCAGTTAGGAGTTTTTTTTTTTTTTTCTTTTTACAACACGGCCCAGATTGCATGAATTTCCATTGAACAGGAATGGTTTTCAGTTATTGGTGCCATCTGTGAATATGTAAAATGGCAATTAAAAGGTTTTCAAGTGGACACTTAAACAGTTGCCCCAGTAGGAAGGGGTGACTTGGAGGAAGTCGTACTGGGTATAGGAATTGTATTGCATTACTGAAGGTCCTTTTACATGTGATTAAAGTCAGAGATTTAAAACTTCGTAATGACCTTTCAATGTAGAGCTGATCTTTTCAGTCTATATTGACACTTGTAAAACTTAGGTTATCTAGAACATTGCATGTACCCACTTACACAGCATTTTAACTGGATATGTGTGTGTGTGTGTATTTACAGGCTGCAAATAAAAATGTGGCTAAGGTACCACCTCCTGTCCCATCAAAACCAAAACAGATAAATTTGCCTTATTTTGGACAAACTAACCAGTCACCATCCGACATGAAGCCAGATGGAACTGCTCCGCAGTTGTCAGCAGCTGTTGCATCCATGGGAGGTAAACCCAAACCCACCGTGCAGCAGCAGAGGGGCCTGCTGGCCTCTGGCGGGCCTTCAGTGGGCCCAGCAGACCAGACCCTTCCTCCAGGTTCTAAGCAAGAGAGTCCTCCTGCTGCCGCTGTCCGACCCTTCACGCCTCAGCCTTCCAAGGACGCCCTTCTTCCACCCTTCAGAAAACCCCAGACGGTGGCTGCCAGCTCCATATACTCCATGTACACACAGCACCAGGCTCCTGGGAAAAACTTCCAACAGGCCGTGCAGAGTGCGCTGACCAAGCCCCATCCCCGAGCGCCCCACTTTCCAAGCGGTAAGATTCTGCGTGGATGTGTTTCTGTCCTTCACTGGAGCTCCCCTCTCTCTGTAAACAGTACGGTGACTTGTACCTGCTTTGACTGATGCTTTTGTCCTAAGAGTTTTATTTCAGTATGGCTTCTGTTCTGCATAGGGCTTCCCTGGGGGTCCGACGGTACAGAATCTGCCTGCAAAGCAGGAGACCCAGGTTTGATCCCCAGGTTGGGAAGATCCCTTGGAGAAGGGAATGGCTACCCACTCCAGTTTTCTGGCCTGGAGAATCCCCATGGACAGGGAAGCCTGGTGGGCTACGGTCCATGGATTCGCAAAGAGTCAGACACAACTGAGCGACTGACTTCACTTACACTTTTTTCCTGTTCTACATGGGGAGTTTAAAGGAGTTTGTGCTAAATGCCAGCTGTTGTGGTAGCTGAAAATGATAGGTAGATAAAATATGAGCAAAATGAAATAAATGAATGAAATAGATAAGTAAAACCTGCAGGGATGACATCGCCTCCTGTGCTGAATTTCCCACGTGTGTTTGTTTCCTGTTCACGGACAAGCCCCTTGGTGAGGGGGGAAGGGTGTCTGTGGGTAATTACCGTGCAGAAGGCTGTGTCTTCGCTTGAGATCTGACCAGACATTCTTGGGGCATAGAGGATTGGACAGCTGCCTCTGTGAATGGCTTTTTTTTTTTTAATGCTCTCTACTATATTTTAAGTTGTTCTAATGAGGACAGAGCTCCTACTTAAATATAAAACATCAAAAGGTTACTTTGTGTTACATGTACATGGTCTGGTCATTTGTTGGGTCCTTTCTAAGAGTCATTACTTTATGGGACTAGAATAAAATTCAATATGTTTTAAATGAATGAAAAGGCTCTCTAGTTATGAAATAAACATGTAACTGTGGCCCCAAATGTTGTGGAAGTAATTACACAGCAGAGAATTTGTATACATACTTCATCTTTCTCTTTTCATGAGTCTTTGGTGTGAACTGCTCATGTAATAATTTGGGAATTAGATAATGGTGATAGAATGTCTAAGGGGACTCACTTTGGTAAATATAAGTGGTTATTAATAATTTTGTGAGCCAGATGATTTCTCACATTGATTTACTTTCGAAAACTGTGAAAGATGGGATCACGCATGTTTAGTTTTAATTTGGACACATGAAAGGATCACCAGTTTTCATTGATTCTAAATCTTTTTCACAGTTTGACATTTTATTTATGTATTTTACATTTCAACAATTTAAATGTGAATGCTATGTAAGTGATTTCTTACAATTGTACTCGGCACCATTTTCTTATTGATACATAAAATAACGGGGCCTGTTTACAATCAATGAGGGTTTTGATTTAACCTAAATGTATTATGCAATGGTGGAAACCTTGCTCTGTTTGTTATTTTTAAAAATTAGTTGTATTGAAGGGTATTTATGTAATAACTATGAAATTAAAAGAGGCTTTAATTATTGTTACTTCTGTCTGTTATTTGCTAGTTTTGTTTAATATTAATCAAGGCTTTTTTTTTCCCCCTAATTCCAATTAGTGTATGGGAAGCCTGTGATTGCTGCCGCTCAGAACCAACAGCAGCTCCCAGAGAATGTTTATTCCAATAACCAGGGCAAATCTGGGAGCCCAGAACCTGAAACAGAGCCTATTTCTTCAGTTCAGGAGACCCACGAAAATGAAAGGATTCCTCGGCCACTTAGCCCGACCAAATTACTGCCTTTCCTATCTAATCCTTACCGAAACCAGAGTGATGCTGACCTGGAAGCCCTACGAAAGAAACTGTCGAACGCGCCACGGCCGCTAAAGAAACGCAGCTCTATTACAGAACCTGAGGGTCCTAATGGGCCGAATATTCAGAAACTTCTGTATCAGAGGACCACCATCGCCGCCATGGAGACCATTTCTGTCCCAGCTTACCCATCCAAGTCTGCTTCTGGGACTGCCAGCCCGGAAAGCCCGCTGGAGATCCAGAATCCTTATTTACCTGTGGAGCCAGAGAAGGAGGTGGTCCCTCTGGTTTCTGAGCCGGCGTCCCCGGAGGAGGCCGGGAGTGCCAGTACAGAGAGCAGTGACGCGCCAGCTCCTTCTGCAGGCCTCGAGTATGTGCCTGAAGGAGTCCCAGACAGCAGCCTGAATTTCCAGAACAGTGTGGAAGAACCAAACCCAGAGGCTCCCCCTCTGCTGGAAGTGTACCTGGAGGAGTATCCCCCCTACCCACCCCCGCCGTACCCATCTGGGGAACCAGAAGGCCCGGGAGAAGACTCTGTGAGCTTGTGTCCTCCTGAGATCACCGGGCAGGTTTCTCTGCCTCCTGTAAGTAAAACCTGTCATTTTTTTTGCAGAAAGCTTTTATCTTGTCACAGCCTTCTCGGTGGCTGATGGTCACAGCTCAGCAAAACACCAGCAAGTACTTACAGCCATTCACAAATGAAGATCTGTGTTTAAACTGCTGATTGTAGCAAATGTCTTCCACAGCTTGCCTTTTATTTTGCAATTCTCTTGGCACAGAGTGGATCTTACAAATGTTATCAAAATGCAGTATATTCAGTACCATGAACATTTTCACTTTTTAGGAAGAACCCCTTTCTTTATGAAGGAAACAAAAGTTTTGTTCTTATACCTGTAAATACCACGTTTGCTGTTTCTTCTGTAGCTGGTGTTGCAGGCATGTTAGGGAAGCAACACTGGGAATGAAAAGACTGCATCTGGAATTTTTGATCATTAGTTTAGCACTGTGAAATAAGGCAGATGGTTTAATTTCTTGTTGGTGACATCACTCTTTCAAACTTTACTTTTTCTAGCATTGAAATTTATTTTCAGATTTTCAGTGTCCTATTTAGATGGAACCTCCAACTTCCGACATCGATAAAATTGTAATGGTTCTGGGAGAATTGGGTTCTGGTTGAATTGGGGCATAGGAGAGAGTGGGGTATACAGTCTTTAGCCTCATCCTCACCTTCAGCCTGGTTTGAAATCTCCGGGTATCATAGTGATCCCTCAGGTTTCCCTGTGCTCTGACATTAAGATATTCTGTTTCAGCAATTGTAGTTGGCCTGTTCATATTTTCTATTTCTTCCTGGTTCAGCCTTGGAAGATTGTACCTTTCTAAGAATTTGTCCATTTCTTCCAGGTTGTCCATATTATTTGCCTGAATTGTTTGTAGTAGTCTCTTAAGGTCCTTGGTATTTCTGTGGTGTCAGTGGTCACTTCTGTCTTTCGTTTCTAATTTTATTGATTTGCTCCCTCTCCCTTTTTTCTTGATGACTCTGGCTAAAGGTTAATCAATTTTACCTTTTCAAAGAACCAGCTTTTGGTTTCATTCATCTTTTCTGTTGTTTTCTTTATCTCTATTTCATTTATTTCTGCTCTAATCTTTGTGATTCCTTCTGCTGACATAGGGTTTTCTTTGTTCTTCTTTCTCTAGTTGCATTAGATATAAGATTAGGTTGTTTATTTGAGGCTTTTCTTGTTTCCTGGGGTAAGTGTGTAAAGAAAGCTCCCTCTTAGATCTGCTTTTGCGCATCCCATACATTTTAGATGACATGAAGCTATTCTAAAGCTATGTGTGTTTTGACTTGGGCATGTCTCCCGGACTCCTTCTAAATATTAAGCTTTTCTTTGAGAGTTTATTATGCCTCTTTGAAGTAGCGAGAAGATCAAAACCCGAGAATGTCTTTAAAGTTGGTTTTTTCAGAGTTTAATTTGAAGTCAATTTTATTTCAGTAGGAATGCAAGCTATGAATTTTTAAAACCTGGGCAAAGGCAACATAGTATATTATAAGGATTTCTAAAAAACTGACCTAGGTACCTTCCTGGCGATCCAGTGGTTAAGACTTCTCGCTTCCATACAAGAGGCATGGGTTTTTGATCCCTTGTTGGGGAACTAGGATCCCACGTGCCACGTGGCCAAAATAATTTAAATAAATAAATATTGCTAAAGCTTTTTTTTAAAAGTGCTTTATACATTTGATCCCTTATTACATCTTTAGATGTGGTAGTATTCAAAAATAATGATTATCCAAAGTTGCTTTCAGTTCAGTTCAGTCGCTCAGTCATGTCCGACTCTTTGTGACCCCATGCATCGCAGCACGCCAGGCCTCCCTGTCCATCA
>SJYH01006413.1:3812-18095 GCA_006408735.1 Sylvicapra grimmia
CTTCTCCTGCCCTCAATCTTTCCCAGCATCAGGGTCTTTTCAAATAAATCAGCTCTTCTCATCAGGTGGCCAAAGTATTGGAGTTTCAGCTTCAACATCAGTTTTTCCAGTGAACACTCAGGACTGATCTCCTTTAGGATGGACTGTTTTTTTGCAGTTGAAGGGACTCTCAAGAATCTTCTCCAATACCACAGTTCAAAAGCATCAATTCTTCGATGCTCAGCTTTTTTTGTAGTCCAACTCTCACATCCATGCATGACTACTGGAAAAACCATAGTCTTGACTAGATGGACCTTTGTTGGCAAAGTAATGTCTCTGCTTTTATGGATGAAACTGGAACCTATTATACAGAGTGAAGTAAGCCAGAAAGAAAAACACCAATACAGTATACTGACACATATATATGGAATTTAGAAAGATGGCAATGATGACCCTGTATGTGAGACAGCAAAAGAGACACAGATGTATAGAATGGACTTTTGGACTCTGTGGGAGAGAGAGAGGGTGGGATGATTTGGGAGAATAGCATTGAAACGTGTATACTATCATGTAAGAACGACGCACCAGCCTATGTTCGATACAGGATACAGGATGCTTGGGGCTGGTACACGGGGATGATCCAGAGAGAGGATATGGGGTGGGAGGTGGGAGGGGGATTCAGGATTGGGAGCTTGTATATACCCATGGTGGATTCATGTCAATATATGGCAAAACCAATATGAAATTTTAAAGTAAAATAAAGTAAAAATAAAATTAAAAAAATAATAATAAATAAAAATTGGAACAGGAAATAAATAAATAAATAAAAGGCAAATGTTTTTGAAAAATACTGATTCTAAAACTGGGTAGTAAATGTACAAGATAAACCTAGAATATCCTGTAGTGCCAGAGAGTCAGGCAGTGCTCACAAAAACAAAAACAGACAAAAAAAATCACTATTTTAAGTGTATGTCAAAGAAGTACAGAAGCAACTAAAAGGACTCCCACTGGCCAAAGGTGGAACAATTTAGCAGGGAAATTCAGTAGTATTATATTATACCTAAATGCATAAAATAAATGCCTATGTGCCTATATTGATATATGCAGATGATTAATAAATAGTGGAAGAGACTATCTCTTATACAGAATAACTCCAGATAATTTAGGTGTTTTGTCCTCAAGGAGATAAAGTACAATTTCCTACTCCTTAAATGGGGCTGTAGCTAGTATCTTCATTCAAAGGCTACAATATGGAGAGTGTGTTATGATGAATGATTACCATTACAGTTGAGAAACCTGAAAAACACTGCCTCGGTCAGATGATAAGGGTCAACATCAACAGTGTTAAATACTCTTGACAAATATGATAAAAATGTTATATATCCATTTTTTCTTCCTGCAAATCAATAACCTTAGTCTAATTATGACTAAGCTATCATACACATTCCAATAGAACTGTATTCTACAAAACATCTGATTGGTATACCTCAAAATTTTCGAGGTAATCAAGAACAATGGAAGTCTGAAAAACTTAGTCTCTAAGAGATGCTTGCAGAGATAGGACTACTAAATGCAATTTGGTATTCTGGATGAGAGTCAAGAATAGGTAGTTTTAAAAACTTAGTTAAATTTATTTTAAATTTGATCACATGCTAGTAAAGTAATGCTCAAAATCCTCCAAGCCAGGCTTCAGCAATACGTGAACCGTGAACTCCCTGATGTTCAAGCTGGCTTTAGAAAAGGCAGAGGAACCAGAGATCAAATTGCCAACATCCGCTGGATCATGGAAAAAGCAAGAGAGTTCCAGAAAAACATCTACTTCTGCTTTATTGACTATGCCAAAGCCTTNACTGAGTGTATTAACATTTGCTCCTTGATTGGAACAGAAACACATTTGTTGATAGTAGGAGAAAGATGAAAGATGTTGCTAGTAGGGACAACTGTGTGTTGAGTATTATAGGGATTCTATACATTATCTTCAGAATTTTTCTATTAATCTAATTCTATCCAAAAATACAAAGTTTATTTAAAAATCTATTGCTGAAATTACTTTTTGATGATTAAAAGCTCCTACTTATACAACAATCATTTCACCAAGAAATTAAAAATTCTATTAAGTAATTACTGTGTCAAACTGAAAATCAAACCCAANGCCACCTCATGTGAAGAGCTGATTAATTGGAAAAGACTCTGATGCTGGGAGGGATTGGGGGTAGGAGGAGAAGGGGACAACAGAGGATGAGATGGCTGGATGGCATCACTGACTCGATGGACATGAATTTCAGTGAACTCCGGGAGTGGTGATGGACAGGGAGGCCTGGTGTGCTGCAATTCATGGCATCGCATAGAGTCGGACACGACTGAGCAACTGAACTGAACTGAACTGAACTGATGCATTTTAATGTCCTTCCCTGCTAATTATGTAATATATATTTTACTTGTGTTTTTACTAATTCATTTTCCCTCGTTATGGTTATTTTCTGGCTTCTTTACACATTTGGATATTTTTCTTTTTAAATTTATTTAATTATCTTAATCAGAGGACAATCAACTTACAATATTGAGATGAAACTAGGACAAATACTTGCACAATTTATATGGAAATTTTGAACTGGATTGTGGATGTGCTCACTTTACCTTTGGATGTTGGATATTTTTAAATTTTTATAAATTATTCCTTTCACTGTTTGCAATCACTGTTAATTTGTTGGAAACAATTGCATTTTTGAAGGCTTGCTGTAAAGTTTTTTAAGAAGAGAAACCAGCCTTTAGACCAGGCTTACTATTCCCCACTAGCAAGGCAATATTGTCTTCAGGGCCCTATTGATCTCACGGGAATTATGAATAATTTCTGGGACAGTCCTAAGGTGGTGGAGAAATAGGACAGGGAAACAACATTCTCCCCAACAAATTCATCAAAAGAACATTTGAATGCTGAATAAATTCCACAAAACAACTTTTGAATGCAGGCAGGGGACATCAGGCATCCAGAAAGCAGCCCATTGTCTTCAAAAGGAGGTAGGAAAAAATGTAACAGATAAAAAGAGAGGTAAATGAGGTAGAGACGGAAATGCGTCCCGGAATGGGAGTCTTAAAAAAGGAAAGTTTCAAAACACCAGGAAACACTCTCACTGGTGAGTCTGTGGAGAGCCTAGGAACCTCAGAGGGCAAAATAACTGGGAGAAAAATAAACAAATAACTTAAACCCACAGATTACATGCCCAATGGTAACTCCCAGCAGAGCAGCTGCACAGACACCTGCATTCGCCTTTAGCAAGAGCGGGCTGGGCAGGGGGGTGTGGGTGTTTATGGCTAGCTTGCTCTCTCCCCTTTCGATTCCCCCTCTTCTACTCCTGGTCACCTCTATCTCCTTCCTCCTTCTTCTCTTCTCCATGTAACTGTGTGAACCTCTCTGGGTGTCCCTCACTGTGGAGAAACTTTTCATCTTTAACATGGATGTTTTATCATTGGTGCTGTATAGGTGGAGAAGTCTTGAGACTACTATAAGAGTAAGACTAAAAACCAGAAGCAGGAGGATTAAGTGCAAATCCTGAGAACACTGGAGAACTCCTCACTCCAGCGAACATTAATTGATAAGAGCTCATCAAACGCCTCCAAACCTACTCTGAAGCCAAGCACCACCCAAGGGCCAACAAGTTCTATAGCAAGACATACCATGCAAATTCTCCAGCAACACAGGAAACATAGCTCTGAGCTTCAATATACAGGCTGCCCAAAGTCACTCCAAACCCACTGACATCTTATAACTCATTACTGGACACTTCTTTGCACTTCAGAGAGAAAAAATCCAGCTCCATGCCCCAGAACACCAACACAAGTTTCCCTAACCAAGAAACTTTGAAAAGCCACCTGTCAAACCCCACCAACAGTGAGGAAACTCCACAATAAAGAGAACTCCACAAACTGCCATAATACAGAAAGGCGACCCCAAACACAGCAATATAAACAAGATGAAGAGGCAGAGAAATACCCAGCAGGTAAAGGAACAGAATAAATGTCCATCAAACCAAACAGAAGAGGAAGATATAGGGAAGCTACCTGATAAAAATTCTGAATAATGATAGTGAAAATGACCCAAAATCTTGAAAACAATAAGGAATTGCAGATAAATAGCCTGGACACAAGGACTGAGAAGATGCAAGAAAAGTTTAACAAGACCTAGAAGAAATAAAAAAGAGTCAATATAAATTGAATAATGAAATAAATGAGATATAAAAGCACTCTGGAGGGAAACAAGAGTAGAATAACAGAGGCAGAAGATAGGATAAGTGAAGTAGGAGATAGAGGGTAGAAATCAAAGAAACAGAGAGGAAAAAAAGAAAAACGAAATAAAATAAATGAGAACAATTTCAGAGACCTCTGGGACAATGTTAAATGTGCCAACATTTAAATCATAGGAGTCCCAGAAGAAGACATAAAGAAAGACCATGTGAAAATACTTAAGATAATAGTTGAAAGCCTCCCTAAAATTGTGAAGGAAATAATCACCCATTCCAAGAAACCCAGAGAGTCCCCAAAAGGATAAATGCAAGGTGAAAAACCCCAAGACAAATATTAATCAAATTAACAAAGATCAAATATCAAAAGCAGCAAGGGAAAAACAACAAATAGCACACAAGGGGGTTCCCATAAGGATAACAGCTGATCTTTGAATAGAAACTCTTCAGGCCAGGAGGGAATGGCAGGGCATACTTAAAGTGATGAAAGAAAAAAACCTACAGCCCAGATTACTGTACCCAGCAAGGATCTCATTCAACTATGAAAGAGAAAACAAAAACTTTACAGACAAACAAAAGCTGAGAGAATTCAGCACCACCAAACCAGCTCTCCAACAAATGCTAAAGGATCTTCTCTGGACAAGAAACACATAGAAGGTGTAGAAACTTGAACCCAAAACAAGAAAGTAAATGGCAACCGGATCATACTTATCAATAGTTACCTTAAATGTAAATGGGTTGAATGCCCAAAACAAAAGACAAAGACTGGTTGAATGGATACAAAAACAAGACTCCTATATATGTTGTTTACAAGAGACCCACCTCGAAACAAGGGACACATTCAGACTGAAAGTGAAGGGCTGGAAAAAGATATTCCATGCAAATAGAGACCAAAAGAAAGCAGGAGAAGCAACCCTCATATCAGATAAAATATACTTTAAAACAAAGGCTGTGAAAAGAGACAAAGAAGGACACTACATAATGATCAAACTATCAATACAAGAAGAAGATATAACTATTATAAATATAAATGCACCCAACATAGTAGCAACACAATATGTAAGACAAATGCTAACAAGTATCAAAGGGGAAATTAACAATAAGACAATAATAGTGGGAGACTTTATTACCCCACTCACACCTATGGCTAGATCAACTAAACAGAAAATTAACAAGGAAACACAAACTTAAATTATACCATAGACCTGTTAGACATAATTGATATCTATAGGACATTTCACCCCAAAACAATGAATTTCACCTTTTTCTCAAGTGCATGCGGAACTTTCTCCAGGATAGATCACATCCTGGGCCACAAATCTAGCCTTGGTAAATTCAGAAAAATTGAAATCATTGCAATCATCTTTTCTGACAACAATGCAGTAAGATTATATCTCAATTACAGGAGGAAAACTATTAAAAATTCCAATATATGGAGGGTGAACAACACACTGATGAATAATCAACAAACCACAGAAGAAATCAAAAAAGAAATCAAAATATGCATAGAAACGAATGAAAATGTAAACAAAACAACCCAAACCCTGTGGGACACTGTAAAAGTAGTGCTAAGGGGAATGTTGATAGCAATACAGGCTTACCTCAAGAAACAAGAAAAAAGTCAAGTAAATAACCTAACTTTACACCTAAAGCAACTAGAAAAGGAAGAAATGAAGAACCCCAGGGTTAGTAGAAGGAAATAAATCTTCAACATTTGGGCAGAAATAAATGCAAAGGAAACAAAAGAGACCATAGCACAAATCAACAAAGCCAAAAGCTGGTTCTTTCAGAGGATAAATAAAATTGACAAACCATTAGCCAGACTCATCAAGAAACAATGGGAGAATAATCAAATCAATAAAATTAGAAATGAAAATGGAGAGATCACAACAGACAACACAGAAATACAAAAGATCATAAGAGACCACTATCAGCAAGTACATGCCAATAAAATGGACAACGTGGAAGAAATGGACAGATTCTTAGAAAAGTACAACTTTCCAAAACTGAATCAGGAAGAAATAGAATATCTTACCAGACACATCACAAGCACAGAAATTGAAATTGTAATCAGAAATCTTCCAGCAAACAAAAGCTCAGGACCAGACGGCTTCATAGCTGAATTCTACCAAAAATTTAGAGAAGAGCTAATACCTATGCTACTCAAACTCCTGAAGCAATTTGCAGAGGAAGGTAAACTTATGAACTTATTCTAGGAGGCCACCATCACCCTAATACTAACACCTGACAATGATGCCACAAAAAAAGAAAACTACAGGCCAGTATCACTGACGAACATAGATGCAAAAATCCTTAACAAAATTATGGCAATCAGAACCAAACATCACATTAAAAAGATCATACATCATGTCCAAGTGGGCTTTATCTCAGGGGTGCAAGGATTCTTCAATATCCACAAATCAGCCAATGTAATACACCACAATAACAACTGAAAAATAAATGCCATATGATTATCTCAATAGATGCAGAGAAAGCCTTTGACAAAATTCAACATCCATTTATGATAAAAACTTCCAGAATGCAAGAATAGAAGGAACATACATCAACATAATCAAAGCTATAAATGACAAACCCACAGCAAACATTATCCTCAATGGTGAAAAATTGAAAGATTTCCCATAAAGTCAGGAACAAGACAAGGGTGCTCACTCTCACCACTACTAGTCAACATAGTTCTGGAAGTATTGGCCACAGCAATCAGAACAGAAAAAGAAATAAAGGAATTCAAATGGGAAAAGAAGAAGCAAAACTCTCACCATTTGCAGATGGCATGATCCTCTACCTAGAAACCCCTAAAGATTCCACCAGAAAATTACTAGTGCTAATCAATGAATATAGTAAAGTTGCAGGATATATCAACACACAGAAATCCCTTTCATTCCTATACACTAATAATGAGAAAATAGAAAGAGAAATTAAGGAAACAATCCATTCACCATTGCAATGAAAAGAATAAAATACTTAGGACTATATCTACCTAATGAAACAAAATACCTATATATAAAAAACTATACAACACTGGTGAAAGTAATCAAAGAGGACACTAATAGGTGGAGAAATATACCATGTTAGTGGCTTGGAAGAATCACTATAGTGAAAATAAGCATATTACCCAAAACAATCTTTAGATTTGATGCAGTCCCTATCAAGTTACCAAAGGTATTTTTCACAGAGCTAGAACAAATAATTTCATAATTTCTATGGAAATAGAAAAAGCCTCGAATAGCCAAAGCAATTTTGAGAAAGAAGAATGGAACTGGAGGAATCAACCTGCCTGAATTCAGGATCTACTACAAAGCCACAGTCATCAAGACAGTATGGTACTGGCACAAAGACAGAAATATAGATCAATGGAACAAAATAGAAAGCCCAGAGATAAATCCATACACTCATGGACACTTTATCTTTGACAAAGGAGGCAAGAACATACAATGGAGAAAAGACAATCTCTTTAACAAGTGGTGCTGGGAAAATTGGCCAACCACTTGTAAAAGAATGAAACCAGAACACTTTCTAACACCATATGCAAAAATAAACTCAAAATGGATTAAATATCTAAACGTACAACCAGAAACTATACAACTCCTACATGAGAACATAAGCAAAACACTCTCCCACATAAATCACAGCAGAATCCTCTATGATCCACCTCCGAGAATACTGGAAATAAAAACAAAAAGAAAACAAATGAGACCTAATTAAAATTAAAAGCTTCTGCACAACAAAGGGAACTCTAAGCAAGGTGAAAAGACAGCCTTCAGATTGAGAGAAAATAATAGCAAATGAAGCAACTGACAAAAAATTAATCTGAAAAATATACAAGTAACTCCTGCAGCTCAATTCCAGAAAAAATAAGTGACCCAATCAAAAAATGAGCCAAAGAACTAAACAGACATTTCTCCAAAGAACACATACAGATCGCTAACAAACACATGAAAAAATGCTCAACATCACTCATCATCAGAGAAATGCAAATCAAAACCACAATGAGGTACCATTTCACACCAGTCAGAATGGCTGCTATCCAAAAGTCTACAAGCAATAAATGCTGGAGAGGGTGTGGAGGAAAGGGAACCTTTTTACACTGTTGGTGGGAATGCAAACTAGTACAGCCACTATGGAGAACAGTGTGGAGATTGCTAAAAAACTGGAAATGGAACTGCCATAAGTCCCAGAAATCCCAATGCTGGGCATACACACCAAGAAAACCGGAGTTGAAAAAGACACGTGTACCCCAATGTTCATTGCAGAACTGTTCATACTAGCCAGGACATGGAAGCAACTTAGATGTCCATCAACAGACAAATGGATAAGAAAGCTATGGAACATATACACAATGGAGTATTACTCAGCCATTAAAAAGAGTACATTTGAATCAGTTCTAATGAGGTGAGTGGACCTAGAGCCTATTATACAGAGTGAAGTAAGCCAGAAAGAAAAACACCAATACAGCATACTAACAGAAAGAAGAGGTAAGAAAGCCTTCCTCAGTGATCAATGCAAAGAAATAGAGGAAAAGAACAGAAAGGGAAAGTCTAGAGATCTCTTCAAGAAAATTATAGATACCAAGGGAAGATTTCATGCAAAGATGGGCTTGATAAAGGACAGAAATTGTACTGACCTAACAGAAGCAGAAGATATAAAGAAGAGGTGGCAAGGATACACGAAAGAACTGTACAAAAAAGATCTTCACCACCAAGATAATCACAATGGTATGATCACTCACCTAGAGCCAGATATCCTGAAATGTAAGGTCAACTGAGCCTTAGAAAGCATCACTATGAACAAAGCTAGTAGACATGATGGAATTCCAATTGAGCTATTTCAAATCCTGAAAGATGATACTGTGAAAGTGCTGTACTCAATATGCCAACAAATTTGGAAAACTCAGCAGTGGCCACAAGACTGGAAAAGGTCAGTTTTCATTCCAATCTCAAAGAATGCAATGCCAAAGAATGCTCAAACTACCGCACAATTGCACTCACCTAACACACTAGTAAAGTAATGCTCCAAATTCTCCAAGCCAGGTTTCCACAATATGTGAACCATGAACTTCCAGATATTCAAGCTGGTTTTAGAAAAGGCAGAGGAGCCCGAGATCCAATTGCCAACATCCACTGGATCATGCAAAAAGCATGAGAGTTCCAGAAAAACATCTATTTCTGCTTTATTGACTATGCCAAAGCCTTTGACTGTGTGGATCACAATAAACTGTGGAAAATTCTGAAAGAGATGGGAATACCAGACCACTTGACCTGCCTCTTGAGAAACCTATATGCAGGTCAGGAAGCAACAGTTAGAACTGGACATGGAACAACAGACTGGTTCCAAATAGGAAAAGGAGTACATCAAGGCTGTATATTGACACCCTGCTTATTTAACTTATATGCAGAGTACATCATGAGAAACGCTGGGTTGGAAGAAGCACAAGCTCTAATCAAGATTGCTGGGAGAAATATCAATAACCTCAGATATGCAGATGGCACCACCCTTATGGCAGAAAGTGAAGAGGCACTAAAAAGCCTCTTGATGAAAGTGAAAGAGGAGAGTGCAAAAGTTGGCTTAAAGTTTAACATTCAGAAAACGAAGATCATGGCATCTGGTCCCATCACTTCATGAGAAATAGATGGGAAAACAGTGGAAACAGTGTCAGAGTTTATTTTTTGGGGCTCCAAAATCACTGCAGATGGTGACTGCAGCCATGAAATTAAAAGACGCTTACTCCTTGGAAGAAAAGTTATGACCAACCTAGATAGCATATTCAAAAGCAGAGACATTACTTTGCCAACAAAGGTCCGTCTAGTCAAGGCTATGGTTTTTCCAATAGTCATTTATGGATGTGAGAGCTGGACTGCGAAGAAAGCTGAGCGCCAAAGAATTGATGCTTTTGAACTGTGGTGTTGGAGAAGACTCTTGAGAGTCTCTTGGACTGCAAGGAGATCCCACCAGTCTATTCTAAAGGAGATCAGCCCTGGGTGTTCTTTGAAAGGAATGATGCTAAGGCTGAAACTCCAGTACTTTGTCCACCTCATGCGAAGATTTGACTCATTGGAAAGGACTCTGATGCTGTGAAGGATTGGGGGCAGGCGGAGAAGGGGATGACCAAGGATGAGATAGCTGGATTGCATCACCAACAAGATGGGTGTGAGTTTGAGTGAACTCCGGTAGTTGGTGATGGACTGGGAAGCCTGGCATGCTGCAGTTCATGGGGTCGTAAAGATTCAGACACGACTGAGCGAGTGAACTGAACTGAATGCATATATATGGAATTTAGAAAGATGGTAATAACCCTGTATGCAAGACAGCAAAAGAGACATAGATTTATAGAACCGTTTTCTGGACTCTGTGGCAGAGGGCAAGGGTGGGATGATTTGGGAGGATGATATTGAAACATGCATATTATCATATGTGAAATGAATCTCTAGTCCAGGTTCAATGCATGATACAGGATGCTCAGGGTTGGTGCACTGGGATGACTCAGAGGGATGGTATGGGGAGGGAGGTGGAGGGGGGTACAGGATGAGGAACCCGTGTACACGTGTGGTGGGTTATGTCAATGTCTGGCAAAACCGATACAATATTGTAACATAGTTAGCCTCAAATTAAAGTAAATAAATTTATAGTTGAAAAAATGAGTAATTTCCACACTGGTAGTGGGGATACAATTAGACTTGGTGCAATTTGAGACTCAAGGATTGTTCCCTATAATTCAGACCAGTACTATCAGCTCTGCTGAAACCTGGAAGGGTGTCATCTCTACCTTCCTACAGTTCTCTGTATGTAACTCTCTCCTGTGAACTCTAACTATATAGAGTCATAAATCTCTCTTCTTGGGGAGACTGTTTGTCTCTGCCTAGGTACACCTTTCATGTATGTGTTGGAAACTATTTCTAGAGTTTAGGCAATTGTAGAACTCTCCTTGTTTGCTCCCCAACTCAGGAATCCATTCTCTGCTGCCAGATGCTTGATGTAAAACAATGCTCTTTCATTTGTCTTTTCTACTTTGGAATTATATGAAACAGGAGAATAAATGTGTCCTTTACTCTTTTATGTCGACTAAAATGGAGGTCCCCCTGCATTCTGAGGTCCCCCACAGAACTCACTGAATGCCTTGTGAATGCTAGGCAATGACTTCTTTGCATGTGTGCAAACTTGCTTGGGGATATGTGTTGGGGCCTTAGGGAGCCCCAGTCTTGCTGGAGAAACATGCCAATTTCAAATAGCATTTGCTATGTGCTATGTTCAGTTCAGTTCAGTCGCTCAGTCATGTCCGACTCTGCAACCCCATGGACTGCAGCATGCCAGGGCTCGCTGTTCTTCACCAACTCCTGGAGCTTGGGCAAACTCATGTTCATCGAGTTGGTGATTCCATCCAACCATCTCATCCTCTGTCAAACTCTTCTGCTCCTGCTTTCAATCTTTCCCAGTAACAGGGTTTTTTTCTAACAAGTCAGTTCTTCACATCAGTTGGCCAAAGTATTGGAGGTTCAATTTCAGCATCAGTCCTTCCAATGAATATTCAGGATTGATTTCTTTTAGGATGACTGGGTGGATCTCCTTGCAGTCCAAGGGACTCTCAAGAGTCTTATCCAACACCACAGTTCAAAACCATCAATTCTTCATCACTCACCATTCTTTATGGTGCAACTGTCACGTCCATACATGACAACTGGAAAAATCATAGCTTTGATTATACTGAACTTTTTCAGCAAAGTAATCTCTCTACTTTAAAAAAAATTGTATAGGTTTGTCATAGTTTTTCTTCAAAAGAGCAAGCATCTTTTAATTTCATGGCTGCAGTCATCACCTGCAGTGATTTTGGAGCCCCCCAAAATAAAGTCTCTCACTGTTTCCATTGTTTCCCCATCTATTTGCCATGAAGTGATGGGACCAAATGCCATGATCTTCATTTTCTGAATGTGAAGTTTAAACCAGATGTTTCACTCTCCTATTTCACTTTTATCAAGACGTTCTTTTGTTCCTCTTCAAATTCTGCTGTGAGGGTGGTGTCTTCTGCCTATCTGAGGCTATTGATATTTCTCCCAGCAATCTTGATTCCAGCTTGTGCTTCATCCAGTTGGGCATTTCACATGATGTACTCTGCATATAAGTTAAATAAGCAAGGTGACAATATACAGCCTTTATGTACTCCTTTCCCAATTTGGAACCAGTCTGCTATTCCATGTTTAGTTCTAACTGTTGCTTCTTGGCCAGCATACAGATTTCTCAGAAGGCAGGTAAGATGGTCTGGTATTCCCATCTCTGTAAGCTTTCCTTGGTTTGTTGTGATCCACACAGTTAAAGGCTTTTGCATGGTCAATAAAGCAGAAGTAGGTGTTTTTCTAGAAATCTCTTGCTTTTTCTGTGATCCAACGAATGTTGACAATTTGATCTCTGGTTCCTCAGCCTTTTCTAAATCCAGCTTGAACATATGGAATTTCACAGTTCATGTACTGTTGAAGACTTGCTTGGAGAAATTACTTTGGTAGCATGTGAGATGAATGCAACTGTGTGGTAGTTGAACATTTTTTGAGATCAACTTTTTTGGGGATTGCAAGGAAAACAACTTTTCCAGTCCTGTGGGCACTGCTGAGTTTTCCACATTTGCTGGCATATTGGGTGCAGCACTTTAACAGCATCATCTTTTAGGATCTGATATAGCTCTACTGCAGTGCCATCACCTCCACTAGCTTTGCTCATAGTGATGCTTCTGAAGACCCATTTGACTTCGCATTTCAGCATTGTCTAGCTCTAGGTGAGTGATCACACCATCGGTGTTATCTGGGTCATCAATATCTTTTTGTGCCATTCTTCTATGTATTCTTTCACCCTCCTCTTAATATATTCTGCTTCTGTTAGGTCCATCACGTGTCTCTCTTTTATTGTGTCCATCTTTGCCTGAAACTTTCCCTCCTTATCTAGAATTTTCTTGAAGAGATCCCTGGTCTTTCCCATTCTAATGTTTTCCTCTATTTCATTGCACTGATCACCTAGGAAGGCCTTTTTTTTTTTTTTTTTAAATCTCTTCTTGCTATTCTTTGGAACTCTGCATTCAGATGGGTATGTCTTTCTTTTCTTCTTTGCCTTTTGCTTCTCTTCTTTTCTAACTTCTTTGTCAGGCCTCCTCAGGCAACCATTTTGCCTTTTTGCATTTTTTTTCTTTAAATGTTCTTGATGTGGTATATAAAGATCAAAAATGAATATCATGGCATCCAGTTCGGTCACTTCATGGCAGATACCTGGAAAAACAATGAAAACAGTGACATACTTTATTTCTCTGGGCTCCAAAATCACTCTAAATAGTGACCGCAGTTGTGAAGAAAAAGACGTTAGCTCCTTGGAAGAAAATCTATGAAAAACATGACAGCATACTAAAAAGCAGAGACATTACTTTACCAGCAAAGGTCTGTGTACTCAAAGCTATGGTTTTACCAGAAATCGTGAGTGGATGTGAGAGTTAAACCATAAAGAAATCTGAGTATCAAAGAATTGATGGTTTTAAACTGTGGTGTTGGACAAGACTCTTGAGAGTCCCTTGGACTGCAAGGAGATCCAACCAGTCCATGTTAAGGAAATAAGTCCTGAATATTCATTGGAAGGACCAATGCTGAAGCTGAACCTCCAATACTCTGGCCACCTGATGGGAAGAACTGACTCATTAGAAAAGACCCTGATGAAGGGAAAGATTAAAGGCAGAAGGCAAAGGGGAAGACAGAAGATGAAATTGTTGGGTGGCATCACCGACCTGATGAACATGAGTTTGAACAATTTCCGGGAGTTGGTGATGGACAGGGAAACCTGGCAGGCTGGACCCCATGATATATGACTGAGAGACTGAACTGAACTGATGTACAAAGGACATCATGGACCATGCAGAAGTCTTTGGGGTCCAGTCAAGCCTGTGACCCTGGTGGGAGTGGTGAAAGATTTAGGTGGAAGGGGAGGCTTCCCATCCTCTGGTGCAGGTCCTTGAATCCAAGGCAAGGAGCACCAGATTTTGAATGTGTTACCAACTATTGTCTTCTAAAAAAAAAAAAAAAAAAAA
>SJYH01006413.1:22480-39184 GCA_006408735.1 Sylvicapra grimmia
CAGGATTTGAAATAGCTCCACTGGAATTCCATCACCTCCACTAGCTTTTTTCATATTGATGTTTTCTAAGGCCCACTTGACTTCATATTCCAGGATGTCTGGCTCTGGGTGAGTGATCACACCATTGTGATTACCTTGGTCGTGAAGATCTTTCTCGTACAGTTCTTCTGTGTATTCTTGCCACCTCTTCTTCATATCGTCTACTTCTGTTAGGTCCATACCATTTCTGTCCTTTGTCGAGCCCATCTTTGGATGAAATGTTCCCTTGGTATCTCTAATTTTCTTGAAGAGTTCTCTAGTCTTTCCCATTCTGTTGTTTTCCTCTATTTCTTTGCATGATTGCTGTGGAAGGCTTTCTTATCTTTCCTTTCAGTGGAGAAATAACTCTAGAAAGAATGAAGGGATGGAGCCATAGCAAAAAGAAGACCCAGTTGTGGGTGTGACTGGTGATAGAAGCAAGGTCCAATGCTGTAAAGAGCAATATTGCATAGGAATCTGGAATGTTAGGTCCATGAATCAAGGCAAATTGGAAGTGGTCAAACATGAGATGGCAAGGGTGAATGTCAACATTCAGTGAACTAAAACGGACTGGAATGGGTGAATTTAACTCAGATGACCATTACATCTACTACTGTGGGCAGAAATCCCTTAGAAGTGGAATAGCCATCATGGTCAACAAAAGAGTCTGAAAGGCAGTACTTGGATGCAATCTCAAAAACAACAGAGTGATCTCTGTTCTTTTCCAAGTCAAACCATTCAATATCACAGTAATCCAAGTTTATGCCCCAACCAGTAACACTGAAGAAGTTGAATGGTTCTGTGAAGACCTACAAGATGTTTTAGAATTAACACCCCCAAAAGATGTCCTTTTGATTATAGGGAACTGGAATGCAAAAGTAGGAAGTCAAGAAACACCTTGAGTAACAGGCAAATTTGGTCTTGGAATACAGAATAAGGCAGGGCAAAGGCTAATAGAGTTTTGAAAAGAGAACGCACTGGTCATAGCAAACACCGTCTTCCAACACAAGAGAAGACTCTACACATGGACATCACCAGATGGTCAGCACCGAAATCAGATTGATGATATTGTTTGCAGCCAAAATGGAGAAGCTCTATACAGTCAGCAAAAACAAGACTGGGATCTGACTCTGGCTTAGATCATGAACTCCTTATTGCCAAATTCAGACTTAAATTGCAGAAAGTAGGGAAAAACCACTAGACTATTCAAGTATGACCTAAATCAAATCCCTTATGATTATACAGTGGGTATGAGAAATAGATTTAAGGGACTATATCTGATAGAGTGCCTTATGAACTAAAGGGGGGATATATAAAGCTAATAAGCAGGAGATTTAAGTTCAAACATAAACAAGGGAATTAATATAAAAAGTAAAATATTACATTATATCTTGATTGACAAAAAAAAAAAGGGGGGAATTCTAAAACTACTAAATGCTAAGGAAAGTGTGAAGCCCTAGGCTTTTTAAATAATTACTGATTTCAGCAATCTGATGAGAAAAACATATTTTCTTGGACTTTTTTTGTTATTTTTTAAAATAGCTATTGTTATTGAGTTTGTATATTTTTCACACATTTAAGGGTTGATTTTATATAGATATAGATATAGACCCATGCAGATACTACACACAACTATATAATTTTAAAAAATCATCTGTTTATGTCTTTTCCTATTTTTCCATTGTCTGCTAGTACTTTCTGCTTCACTTTTATTCATATGAAATCATATGTTTACCCACTGATCTCCAGCATGACTACTATTCTTAAAATCAGGGTTTGTACAGATTTTTTTTTTTTTTACAGAAATTCCTTTCTCTTTGTTACCAATTAAAATGTCAATAATCAACTCTTTAAAATCATATATTCAAATATCACATAACTATGGTATTCTGAAAAACAAACAAAAGCAGCAAACATTTATCTGCTTTTTCCCCAATATGTTCAAATTTGATTGATATCTTTTAATGCCATTTTTACCAGTATCATCTTTCAGGGTTTGAAATAACTCTACTGGAATTCCATCATTCCACTAGCTTTGTTTGTAGTGATTCTTCCCAAGGAAGCTTTCCAGGGTATCTGGCTCTAGGTGAGTGATCACACCATCGTGGATATCTGGGTTATGAAGGTCTTTGTTGTATAGTTCTTCTGTGTATGCCTGCCACCTCTTTTTAATATCTTCTACTTCCTGTGGTCATAGTGGCTCATTCGTGTCCAATTATTTGTGATCCCATGGATCCCCACCAGGCTCCTATATGCGTGGGATTCTCCAAGTAAGAAGACTGGAGTGGGTTGCCAATTCCTTCTCCTTCTGCTTCTGTTAGGTCCATACCATTTCTGTCCTTTATTGTGCCCATCTTTGCATGAAATGTTCCCTGGTATCACTAATTTTCTTGAAGAGATCTCTAGTCTTTCCCATTCTTTCCCCTTCTTCCCATTGCTTTCCTTTATTTATTTGCAATGATCACTGAGGAAAGCTTTCTTACCTCTCCTTACTATTCTTCAGAACTCTGCATTCAAATGAGTATATCTTTCCTTTTCTCCTTTGCTTTTCACTTCTATTCTTTTCTCAGCTATTGTAAGGTCTCCTGGGACAACCATTTTGCCTTTTTCATTTCTTTTTCTTGGAGATGATCTTGATCACTGCCTCCTGTACAATGTCATGAACCTCTGTCCAATTCTTCAGGCACTCTTGTCTATCAGAAATAATCCCTTGAATCTATTTGTCATTTCCACTGTTTAAACATAAGGAATTAGATCATATCTGAATGGTCTAGTGGTTTTCCCTACTTTCTTCAATTTAAGTCTGAATTTGGCAATAAGGAGTTCACAGTCTGAGCCACAATCAGCTTCTGGTCTTGTTTTTGCTGACTATATAGAGCTTCTCCATCTTTGGCTGCAAAGAATATATTCAATCTGGTTTTGGTATTGATCATAGGGTGATCTCCATGTAGACTCCATGCATAGAGCTATTTCAAATCCTAAAAGATGATGCTATTAAAGTGCTGCACTCAGTATGCCAGCAAATTTGGAAAACTCAGCAGTGGCCACAAGAGTGGAAAAGGTCAGCTTTTATCCCAATCCCAAAGAAGGGTAATACCAAAGAATGTTCAAACTACCACACAATTGCACTCATCTCACAAGATAGTGAAGTAATGCTCAAATATCTCCAAGCAAGGCTTCAACAGTACACGAACTGTGAACTTCCAGATGTTCAAGCTGGATTTAGAAAAGGCAGAGGAAACAGAGATCAAATTGTCAACATCCATTGGATCATAGAAAAAGCAAGAGAATTCCAGAAAACCATGGAATTTTTGGCTTTATTGATTATACCAAAACCTTTGACTGTGTAGATCACAACAAACTGTGGAAAACTCTTCAAGAGTTGGGAATACCTCACCACCTGACCTGACTCTTGAGAAATCTGTATGCAGGTCAAGAAGTAACAGTTGGAGACAGACACAGAACAAGAGACTGGTCCCAAATTGGCAAAAGAGTATGTCAAGGCTGTATATTGTCACCATGCTTATTTAACTTCTATGCAGAGTACATCGTGCAAAACATCAAACTGGGTGAAGCACAAGCTGGAATCAAGATTGCCAGGAGAAATATTAATAACCTCAGATACACAGATGACACCACCCCTATGGTTGAAAGTGAAGAAGAAATGAAGAGCATCTTGATGAAAATGAAAGAGGAGAGTGAAAAAGTTGGCTTAAAGTTCAACATTCAGAAAACTAAGATCCTGGCATCTGGTTCCATCACTTCATAGCAAACAGATGGGGGATCAATGTAAACAGTGACAGACTTTATTTTCTTGGACACCAACATCATTGCAGATGGTGACTGCAGCCATGAAATTAAAAGACGCTTACTTGCTACTTGGAAGAAAAGCTATGACCAACTTAGACAGCATGTTAGAAAGTAGAGACATTACTTTGCCAGCAAAGGTCTGTCCAGTCAAAGCTATGGTTTTTCCAGTAGTCATGTATGGATGTAAGAGTTGGACTATAAAGAAAGCTGATCACTCAAGAATTGATGTTTTGAACTGTGGTACTGGAGAAAACTCTTGAGCATCCCTTGGACTGCAAGGAGACCCAATCAGTCAATCCTAAAGGAAATCAGCCTTGAATATTCATTGGAGGGATTGATGCTGAAGCTGAAACTCTAATACTTTGGCCACCTGATGCAAAGCACTGTCTCACTGGAAAACACCCTGATGCTGGGAAAAAATGAAGACAGGAGGAGAAGGGGATGATGGAAGATGAGACGATTGGATGGCATCACCAACTCAATGAGCTTGAGTTTGAGTAGGCGCCTGAAGTTGTTGATGGACAGGGAGGCCTGGCATGCTGCAGTTCATGGGGTCGCAAAGAGTCGGACAAGACTGAGACTGAACTGAACTGACTGCTATTTTTAAATCATTTGCTTTTATATACATTTCATGCTTTTTAAATATATTTTATATTTATAGGACAACAGTCCTTAACATGTATTTTAGATACAAATTTCAATAACAGACTTCTGTATAACAAAATAAGGAAAATTACCACATAAGCAATTATTTGCAAAACAAGGTAAAGAATATAGTCAAGAATTCCCATAAGTATGGAATTTTTCACTTGGTCACTCCTCAGTACTCTTACTTTTTAGTAAAGCACATTTATAAGTTGTCCTGTATTTCCTCATATATTCATGAAAGTATTTTCTGATCCTAGTTGATCTTAGGTCTTGCAAAAAGCTTTACTTACTTCACTGTATTCTGATGTTTATGGCTTNCACTCTGTCTATCAGATCTAGGCCCTTAAATCTATTTCTCACTTCCACTGTATAATCATAAGGGATTTGATTTAGGTCATACCTGAATGGTCTAGTGGTTTTCCCTACTTTCTTCAATTTAAGTCTGAATTTGGTAATAAGGAGTTCATGATCTGAGCCACAGTCAGCTCTTGGTCTTGTTTTTGTTGACTGTATAGAGCTTCTCCATCTTTGGCTGCAAAGAATATAATCAATCTGATTTCAGTGTTGATCATCTGGTGATGTCCATGTGTGGAGTCTTCTCTTGTGTTGTTGGAAGAGGGTGTTTGCTATGACACGTGAATTTTCTTGGCAAAACTCTATCAGTCTTTGCCCTGCTTCATTCCACATTCCAAGGCCAAATTTGCCTGTTACTCCAGGTGTTTCTTGACTTCCTACTTTTGCATTCCAGTCCCCTATAATGAAAAGGACATCTTTTTTGGGTGTTAGTCCTACAAGGTCTTGTAAGTCTTCATAGAACCATTCATCTTCAGCTTCTTCAGTGTTACTGGTTGGGGCATAGACTTTGATTACTGTGATATTGAGTGGTTTTCCATGGAAATGAACAGAGATCATTCTGTCATTTTTGTGATTGCATCCAAGTACTGCATTTCAGACTCTTTTATTGACCATGATGGCTACTCCATTTCTTCTGAGGGATTCCTGCCCACAGTGGTTTCTGAAAAGTGTTACCACATTCCCATACCTGGAGTCATACCCGGCTGCCTGGGTGAAAACCAGGAATCCTAACCGCTAGACCATATGGGAAGTGCTGTGCTATAGTACAGTAAGTGGTGACCAAAACCATTCCCAAGAAAAGCAAATGTGAGAAGGCAAAGTGGTTGCCTGAGGAGGCCTTCAAAACAGCTGAGGAAATAAGAGAAGTGAACAGCAAACAAGAAAGGGAAAGATATACCCAATGAAATGCAAACTTCCAGAGAATAGCAAGGAGAGAAAAGAAAGTCTTCATAAGTGAAAAGTACAAGAATTAGAGGAAAATAATAAATTGTGAAGAGTATAGATCTCTTCAGGAAAATTGAAGAGGCCATAGGAATACTTCATGCAAAGATAGGCACAATAAAGGACAGGAAAGTCAAATGCCTAACAGAAGCAGATGAGATTGAGAAAAGGTAGCAAGAATGCACAGAAGAACTATACAAAAATGGTCATAATGACCCAGATAGAGATGATGTTCGTGTCATTCATGTAAAGCGAGACATACTAGAGCATGAAGTCAAGTGGGCCTTAGGAAGCATCACTACAAGCAAAACTAGTGGAGGTGATGGAATTCCAGCTGAGCTGTTTAAAACATCCTAAAGAATGAGGCTGGAAAAGTGCTGCATTCAAAATGTCACCAAATTTGGAAAACTCAGCAGTGGCCACAGTGCTGGAAAAAGTCAGTTTTCATTCCATTCCAAAAGAAAGGCAATTCCAAATAATGTTCAACCTCTCATGCCATTGTGCTCATCTGACTTGCTAGCAAGGTAATGCTCAAAATCCTTCAACCTAAGCTTCACAATACATGAATGGAGAACTTTCGGATGTACAAACTGGTTTGAGGAACCTGAGATCAAATTGTCAACATCCATTGGATCATAGAGCAAGCAAGGAAATTCCAGAAAAATTTCTACAACTGCTTCACTGACTATGCTAAAGCCTTTCACTGTATGGACCACAACAAACTGTGGAAAATTTTTAAGAGAATGGAAGTAGCAGGTAACCTTACCTGTCTCCTGAAAGTCTGCATGTTGGTCAAAAAGTGGCAGTTAGAATCAGACATGGAAGAACTAAAAGATTTAAAATTGGGAAAGGAGCATGACAAGGTATATATTGTCACTCTGGTTATTGAACTTGTATGTAGGAAAGATCATTCGATAGGCTGGACTGCATAAATCCCAAGATGAAATCAAGATTGCTGGGAGAAATATCAACATTCATATATGAAGATGACACCACACTAATAGCAGAAAACAAAGAACTAAAGACCAATTGATAAGGAGAGGAGATGAAAAAAGCTGGCTTAAAACTCAACATTCAAAAAACTATTCACAAAAAGACATTCAACATTCATGGCATCCAGTCTCACCACTTCATGTCATACAGATGAGGAAAAAGTGGAAAAAGTGACAGATTTTATTTTCTTCGGCTCCAAAATCACTATGGACCTTGACTGCAGCCACAAAATTAAAAAACACTTGCTCCTTGGAAGGAAGAAAGGCTATGAAAAACCTGCACAATGTATTAAAAACCAGAGACTCACTTTGCTAGTGAGGTCTGTAGTGTCAAAGCTGTGGTTTTTCCAGTAATAATGTGCAGATGTGAGATCTGGACCATATGAAAGGATGAATGCCAAAGAATTGAGCTTTTGAACTGTGGTGCTTGAGAAGATTCTTGAGAGTGCTTTATACAACAAGGAGTTCAAACCAGTCAATCTGAAAGGAAATCAACCTCTGACCCTGGTGTCTTAACTGAGGGATCTACTGAGGGTCTCCAGGTGGAAAGAACAGATGTTTCCACTGCAAAAGTACTGAACCATGGCAGCTCCAAGCAAATAGTTTGTAGCTGCACACCTGGAGGAAGCTCAGAAAGGCTGAAGGCTCTGTGTACCCTGGGTCTCCCGATACATGTGTTGCATTCTCCCCAGCAGAACTGGAGGCCAAGGAAGGGGCATTCTGGGCCCTGCAGGAGGGGGATGGTTCAGGGATCCACTGGCGCCACCACTTACCAAGTAAGACTGGAAAGGACAGAGCAGGCATATATGGCAGAGAGCTGGTGCCTGGGGTGTGGGAACAAAAGGAAACCAGCTCTGCATGAAGTACCACACCCAAAATCCCCTGAAGGAGAAGCCCAGTGATAAGATCATCTGAGATGGGATGAAGAGAGTCTATTTCATTACTCTTTATAATTCCTCTGAATGAGAAGGTGATGGAGTTGGTTAGTCATCACAAACTCTTCCATGGCCTAGACCACCCCCTAGTCGTTATCCTTGAGGCTGCCTCTCCCCAGCTTCAGTCATGTAGTTCTGGAGGAAATTGACAGTCATGTGTGCTGCTGGGTCAGGGTCAATGCCCATGTAAAGCCCATCATAAGACCCCATGGCCCTGCCAGGATGGCTGACCTAGGGCTATACATGTGAACTGAGGTGAGTCATTCAGAGAACAACCTTCAACTCTAATGGCTCTGAGCTTCTTTCCTTACTAGAAGATGCCTTCAGGATATAAAACTCTAGTGCATGTAGCTTGGACTTCCTCACTAAGTGTAGAAGCCTTAAGGAGGAAAGTTGTGAGACTAAGACCATCAAAGAAGAGGGAAGGGAAAGAGCGAGGGTGAGAGAGAATTGGTGACTTCTGATTTCTTGGGTCCAGTCACTGAGATCTTTGTATTTGCTCTGATTCTTGTGTCTTGGATTCCCAGAATCTTTTCAATGAGTCTCCCATTTCCTTGAAGTCAGTTGGGTGATGTCTCCTCTCAAGTGTGATTCAGACTTTGTTCTAGATCCTTCCCGATCATTGTACACCTCCCAGACTCAAACAGAGACACCCATTTATTTCACCATCATTTTGAGTGAAACCCTTTATTCTTTAATGGGAGTAGGGCTTGCAGCCCACCAAATACAGTTCACCATCATCCTAGGCAGGAGTACCATAAGTGTAAGTGAGTGTTTGCTCAGAGCGGCCTTACTGATTCCTGAGCCACACCAAGCATTTACACTGCCTGTGCAAGGCCAATCCTGTCATTTACTCAATCATAAACCGAGAAGTACTGCCTCAGGAAGACAACACCCAAGATCAAGGTCTCTAGATATACTCACTGTGTTCTCTTTAAAGGTAGTATAGCAGTGTGCTCTAGAATCCTGGGGGTCAGAGACACACACCAGTCAGCCTGAGCTCTTACCTGCGACTCCCACCAATATTCAGTCCCAGCTAAATTCTTGGTTTTATTTCCCTATTTTGGTAAGTATCAAGGGGTTTTATGAGCAGCAGGGGATGTGAGAGTTCATCCAAAACCAAAATGGGACAAGACATGCACTTGTCATGAGGAAGGATTTCGGGGAGGGGAGGAGTGGGAGTTGGGGATACAGCAAAATGATAAGAAACAAAGTCCTACTGTAGAGCATAAGTAACTATATTCAATCTCTAGTGATAAACCTCATGAAAAACAATACGCATTCTTAAATGAATGTATAGTTTTTATGTGTATAATTGAGTCACATTGCTGTGCAGAATAACTGAAAGCAACACTGAGGATCAGCCATACTTCAATAAAATTTTTAGAAAAGAACAAGAGTGTCCATAGTTCTCCTCACTCCCTGTTTCTCTCTTCTGACTCCTGCTCCCTGTTTTCTCTGCAGACAATGCCATTCTTTTCCTGAATCCCCACAATCTGAACTTTATTTTAAAAACTATTTTGTATTGGAGTATAACTAATTAACAATATTCTGAGTTTCAGGTGGACAGTAAAGGGCCTCAACTGTATGTATCCAGGTATGCTGGTTCCAAAGATACCCCTCACATCCAGGTTGTTATATAACTGAGTGGAGTTCCCTGTACTACAAAGTAACTAGTTGTTGGTTATCCATCTTATATAGAGCAGTGCCCACAACACATTCTTGAAGACTTAACTCAGGAACTCTGGGAAGATTTCTTCAACCCGCACTCACCCTCTTTGGCTACTCCAGGCTTGGTTGGGTAACTTACTCTGGTTACCCATCCCCACCAGTCAGTCCGTAGCCCTCATAACCCCCAGTAAGTCCCTGTTGCCCCAATGCAGAGCACCTTGGGATGCCATTTGCATGGAATCCAGTGCAGTTTTGCCCACAACCAAACAACTCTCCACATGGCTCCATGAGTTTACAGTTTTATAATACCTGAAATTCCCTTCCTTCCTCAAAGTATTCTTTGAGCCCATCAGCCAGCTCTGAACTCCCCTAGGGAGCTGACATGAAGCCTCCACCCTGTGTCAGGGCTGAGCAGTCATTGTGCAGCCTTTATTCACATTAGCATCCAGTTTCCCCACAGAGGGTTCAGGTATCCCAACTCATAAAGGGGGCAACCAGCCAGAGCTAGGGGAAGATGCATCTGAGAACTAGGGTGACCATGTAATTTATCATTCAAACCAGGAAAACTGAGAGAAGGGAAGGGAGACTGTTAATCCCTATGGTGGGAGAGCACACTGGGAGTGTCCCCAGTCATTCTCCATTTCATATGGCCTATTTCAGTGACAGTTGGAGCTGACTTTCGTATTCATGCATCTGAGGGTTCAGATTGAATTGAAGTTCTTTGAGGACTGAGCACCATAGTGTTCCCCTCTCCTTGTGACTCCCACCATGCCAGCATGGTGTGGCATCTCCACATTTATTTCAGGATGATCAGTGTCCCAGACAGCCCTTTACTCTCAAGTGGTTGGTTTTGTGGCAGGCTCTGTCAGATTTTATTTTTGGGAGCTTCAAAATCACTGTGGATGGTGACTGCAGCCATGAAATTAAAAGATGCTTACTCCTTGGAAGAAAAGATATGACAAACCTAGATAGCATATTCAAAAGCAGACATTACTTTGCCGACTAAGTTCCGTCTAGTCAAGGCTATGGTTTTTCCTATGGTCATGTATGGATGTGAGAGTTGGACTGTGAAGAAGGCTGAGCACCGAAGAACTGATGCTTTTGAACTGTGGTGTTAGAAAAGACTCTTGAGAGTCCCTTGGACTGCAAGGAGATCCAACCAGTCTATTCTAAAGGAGATCAGTCCTGGGTGTTCTTTGGAAGGAATGATGCTAAAGCTGAAACTCCAGTACTTTGGCCACCTCATGCGAAGAGTTGAGTCATTGGAAAAGACTCTGATGCTGGGAGGGATTGGAGGCAGGAGGAGAAGGGGACGACCGAGGATGAGATGGCTGGATGGCATCATGGACTCGATGAACGTGGGTCTGAGTGAACTCCGGGAGTTGTTGATGGACAGGGAGGCCTGGCGTGCTGCGATTCATGGGGTTGCAGAGTCGGACACGACTGAGCGACTGAACTGAACTGAACTGGCCCAGCAACAGGGCTCAGCAGCATCTGCAATAGCGCGAGATGGCCTGCAGAGAGCGCCCTCCTAGCAGCTGCAGCACAAGGGTTTCTGCAAATTCCAGTTTGAAAACCACCCTTCAGGGTTCTCCCCTCACCTTGAGGATGTAGGCTCGAGCTAGCACTGGGTATTTGGTGCCATTGATAGTGAAGATAATAGAGAAGGGTATTGACCCCAAAACATGACACATAGTTTAGTTAGAGAGAGAGGGAGGAGGTTAGCCCTGGATATCCTTCTTGTGTGTGGAGACTGGGAGTGACCGGGGGCATGACCCTTCACCTTGGAATGCCATGGTGTGGTGCCGATGAGCTTCTGGATGTTACTAATCAGTTTTCTTGAGCCAAGGATTAGTGATGTTCACAAGGGCCTCTCAGCTGCCAGGAGAAGCAATAACCTTTCTTTTCATGGAGATGCTGAGAGACAGTGTGAAAAAGCGAGCATCAAGGCCTCTCTGAGTCTCCCCAGAGCTGCCCCCTTCCTGATTGTCTCCTAAACAGCCCTTCATCTTTTGTGCTGACTCTTTTCCTTTGCTCTCCACATGGCACCTTCCTTGACATCCTTGAATGCAGTACTTGAATACAGCAGGATATTTTGTATCTTGACACAAGCTGGTCTTCCTTCCTAGAAAAGTCCCCTCCCCTTTGACTAGCAAATTTCTTCTCATCTTCAAGATTCCAGCTTAATTATCATTGCTTCAGGGAAGTCTTTCCCTTGGTGTTTATCAGTCTCCTGTCTTGGTCACTTTCTGTAGACCCTTTCTTATGTATGCTGCTGCTGCTAAGTTACTTCAGCCGTGTCTGACTCTGTGCGACCCCAGAGATGGCAGCCCACCAAGCTCCCCCATCCCTGGGATTCTCCAGGCAACAACACTGGAGTGGGTTGCCATTTCTTTCTCCAATGCATGAAAGTGAAAAGTGAAAGTGCTGTCGCTCAGTCGTGTCCGACTCTTCGCCACCCCATGAACTGCAGCCTACCAGGCTCCTCCATCCATGGGATTTTCCAGGCAAGAGTATTGGAGTGGGGTACCTCTCATTTCTAGCATGTACAAAAGTCACAATTCACCATGTCACCCTCACATCCAAGAAGGCAGGTGCACAAGAAATGACACACACACATAGAGAATTGTGTCTTTGGTACAGGCTCATGACACACACACATAGTGAACTGTGACTTTCACAATTCACTATGTGTGTGTGTCATTTCTTGTGCATCTGCCTTCTTAGATGTGAGGGTGAGCTTTATTCTCATTGCCTCTCTAAAGTGCCTGGCACACAGTGGATGCCCAATGCTTGTCTGTTTAGTGAGTGAATGAAGTGAAAATAATGAATGAGAAACATCCAGAGAGCTGTATCTGGTGGGAAACAAATAATGGGTCAGCCATGGAGTGAAGATGGAGATTCGCAGGGACAGTAGATCCTCAGAATGGAGGGAGAGAGGGGCTTTTTTGGGAGAAGGTGTCTCCCAGCACTGCTCCTACAACCAGCTCAGACCCTGAGACCCTGGCCTGGAAATACATGACTAACCCACAAAAACTCCAAAGGACAGGTCAGCTTTTGTCTGAGGATATCACCCAGAATCTTATCAATTATGCCTCTTGTCCTCAGGTCAATCCTGGATCCCACCTTCCTGATTCTCTGTTCTAGCCCCTGCCCTACTGTGTGCCCAGGTATGTGGTCTGTCTTTTTTTTTTTAGTTGCTTTCAAGTCTTTAGACTCAGCCAACCTCTCTCCACTGCTGGGTAGCTGCTCCCTAAGAAGACCAGTTTTCCCCATCTGCTCAGGAATTTCCCTGTCTTTAAACTGACATTAATCTGTACTGAGAACTTCCTTGGTCCCAGGTAGCCCTGGACAGTTGGTCATCTTGTAACTCTGTTCAGGCTGGTGTAATCTTGCCTGATCCTGTTTACCACACTGTAGAGTCCTCTAACCATGCTCCACGCATCACAGGGCAGTGGGTGCAGCCCTCTCCCAGGTGCACAGAGCTCTCTGGACCCTGTAAGGACCCTGGCCAGAGCCCTGGTCAGAAGGCCTGGGGATTATGAACCCATGGGTTGTATGCGTATCTATGTGTTTATATGTTTGTTTGTATATGTGTTTGTATGTGTCTCTAATTGTGCATTTGCGTCTCTGACTAGCTATGCATGTTTATATATGTCTCTGTTTATATGTGTCTGTGTATTTCCATGTGTCTGTGTATCTGTCTGTGTCATTGTGGGTGGTGTATATGTCTGTGTCACTATGTGTCTGAGAATCCATTTGTGTGTGTCTGCCTGTGTCTGTGTACAGATATGGAGCATCAGTTGGGCTGACCCTCAGAGGGAGAGGCTTACTGGTCCATGTGTACATGCCAGTCTCCCGCTTGGATCAATGGTACTCAGTTGAGTGTTCCCTGGTAGTAGGCTTGTCCACCCCTCCAAAAATCACCACACTGCCCTTCCCCTGCATCTGTAGAGAGAAAATAGGGGGAGATCTTTGGAAAACAGTAACAACAGCACTGTTGGAGAGCTTGTGTTTGTGCCTGTCTACCCATCAAGGCCCTAATAAAGCCTCCATTTACAGCTGCAGAAATCGAGGCTAGGAGCGATTGAGAACCAGAGTGAGGTCAGTTACTGGCTAATGAGTAGCACAGAGGAGGTTAGAAGCTGATTCACATGGCTGGGCTCCACCCACTACGCCTTCTGAAGAGGCCCAGGACCTCCTGCTACCTGTGTGCTCAGAAACCCTCAGATGACAGGGTACTGAAGAGTTTTTGCTTTCCCCTTGTCCAGCTTGTCATTTTTCAGGAAAATCAAAGCCTGGGAGTGCTAAGGATGTGGGTTCAGGTCACCCAGAGTTTGCTCCATTGGCCTGTGACCTCTACTGTTAAAGGGCCCCACACTCAGAAGGGACCACACCTCTCCTCTCCCTGTCTTAAAATGACTACTGTTTCTTGAACAAGGGATCCCACATTTTGTTTTGTGTCCCACACTTTTATTATTCACTGGCTCCTGCAAATTGGGTAGCTGGTCCTGGGCTCCCAATGGAATGCTAATGAGGAAGAAAAGATATCCACCATCCTTCTCCTTCCTTCCTTATCAAATTCATAGGCAAATCCTATTGCTTTTCTCTGCAACTTGTTTTGTGTTGCCTTCCATTAGTCTTCCTCCTCATTCACCCCCCAAACCAAGTTACTAGTCTTAAGCCCAGGACCAGGCATGTATTCCAATAAAACATTATTTATAAAAACAAGTGGTGGTGCCAGGTTGGGCCCTGGGGCCATAGTTATCCTGGGTTAGATTATCTCTCAGGGTACTTCTTTATCAAGAGTTCTATAATTCTCATGCAACTGAAAGCATCTTACAGCTAATATGGAGAAAGGGATTGTCCATCTCTGACTTACTTGCTCAAGTAGAAGGCAAAAACAGGCTCAGAAATGGCACCTTGATTTTTCAGCTTGTCAAAGATGGGGATGGCTGCAGTGAAGGATATGTTGGGGTAGTTCAAGCCCAAGATGTCATTAAAAGCTATACCCTCAAACCCGGATTCTGCCAGGCTTAGACTGAATGACTGGTCAGTGCTTACAAGGTCCCCAATCTGTGGGAGAGAAGAGTGGTCCCACTTACCGATACAGGAAGTGGTGCTAGGACTGGGCTGGGGTGCATTGCCATTACATCCTCAAAGAAGAACTGAGGCTGGGCTGTGTCTTTGGTGGACCTCAGACAGTTAGAACAAGGTGGGAGGGAAATTTGGGTTCCATTTGTGTGAGGCTGTGAATTTTAAAACGTCTGCCCCTCTGAAAAACACCACCTGAGTGAGTCACATTGACCTCGTGGCTTCTGTACAGGTGGGGCAACCAAGAGTCAGGCCAGGACCCATTGGTGCCACCTTGTGGACAAAATGAGTCGAGAGCAAGATAGCCTTCTCTTTGGCATGATGTAATGACAGGAATGGACTGCATTCTCTGTAAGGAACTGTAGATTCTGCATCTGTCTGGGAAGACAGAAGCTGAAAACCCAATCTTACTTGCAGGGTTCTATGAAATTATTGCCTGGGAAATTCACTTTTCGGGATATGTGTATATTTCTGTGAGTGTGTATTAAAGAGAAAGAGAGGGGAGGGAAAGACTCAAGTACTTTGGAGAGACAGGCCATAGGTTTTATTAGGCTCTCAAAGGTCTCCTAGAGTGAGAACTCATTTATCAAGTCCCCTGACATCTCTGGCCTCCAGTTTCCCACTCTGAATACTTGAAGCCCTTGACTGCCCCCAGGGTGTCCAGATCAGTTTTATCGTGTCCCAAACACCCCACAGAAAGTGCAGTCTTGAAAAACCAGCCCAGCTCCACCACATAGCATATGTGTGACCTCAGCCCTTGCTGTCTGTACCTCAGTTTCCTCATATGACTCATGAGCTAATCAGACCATGTGCTATGTGGGGTTGTTGCAGATTAAACCAGTTATTACCTGAAAGTGCCTGGAACAGTCTGTGAATATAAAAGTGGGTGCTTTTATCCCTCCTTCTTGCTCCCAGCAAAATGAACATTTAACTGCTCATGGGCAGAGGAGCTGCAACCCCACACCTCAAACCACTCTCTGGGTTAGCTAATCTGTTTGCTCGTGTGTTACCATGGGCACTGCCTCCCCAGACACATGATCCTGTGCATAAGATGGCCAATATCTATGGGAGTTAGGCTAGGAAGGGTCCTGCCAGATGGTCCTGCATCTGTTTTGCAAGTATGGGTCACTCCATAGCCAATCATGACTCAGCTTCTGTTTACACGTTGCCCGAACAGTGTCATAAGCATGAAATCCTTTTATAGTCCCAGATCCATAGGCGATACTGAAGGTCTTTTGGGTAGGCCGGAAGGTGGAAGACTTTTAAAGTCTGTACCTAACTTGTCCCGCTGGAGAAGGGAATGGCAAGCCACTTCAGCATTCTTGCCTTGAGAACCCCATGAACAGTATGAAAAGGCAAAATGATAGGATACTGAAAGAGGAATTCCCCAGGTCACTAGGTGCCCAATATGCTACTGGAGATCAGTGGAGAAATAATTCCAGAAAGAAAGAAGGGATGGAGCCAAAGCAAAAACAATACCCAGCTGTGGATGTGACTGGTGATAGAAGCAAGATCCAATGCTGTAAAGAGCAATATTGCATAGGAACCTGGAATGTCAGGTCCATGAATCAAGGCAAATTGGAAGTGGTCAAACAAGAGATGGCAAAGGTGAACGTCGACATTCTAGGAATCAGCGAACTAAAATGGACTGGAATGGGTGAATTTAACTCAGATGATCATTATATCTACTACTGTGGGCAGGATTCCCTCAGAAGAAATGGTGTAGCCATCATGGTCAACAAAAGAGTCCGAAATGCAGTACTTGGATGCAATCTCAAAAACGACAGAATGATCTCTGATCATCTTCAAGGCAAACCACTCAATATCACAGTTATGCAAGTCTATGCCCCAACCAGTAACGCTGAAGAAGCTGAAGATGAATGGTTTTATGAAGACCTACGAGACTTTTTAGGACACCCAGAAAAGATGTCCTTTTCATTATAGGGGGCCGGAATGCTAAGGTAGGAAGTCAAGAAACACCTGGAGTAACAGGCAAATTTGGCCTTGGAATGCAGAATGAAGCAGGACAAAGACTGATAGAGTTTTGCCAAGAAAATGCACTGGTCATAGCAAACACCCTCTTCCAGCAACACAAGAGAAGACTCTACACATGGACATCACCAGATTTTCAACACCGAAATCAGATTGATTATATTCTCTGCAGCAAAAGATGGAGAAGCTCTATACAGTCAACAAAAACAAGACCAGGAGCTGACTGTGGCTCAGATCATGAACTCCTT
>SJYH01006413.1:52086-63632 GCA_006408735.1 Sylvicapra grimmia
TAACTTATATGCAGAGTACATCATTAGAAACACTGTACTGAAAGAAACACAAGCTGAAATCAAGATTGCCAGGAGAAATATCAATAACCTCAGATATGCAGATGACACCACCCTTATGGCAGAAAGTGAAGAGGAGCTAAAAAGCCTCTTGATGAAAGTGAAAGAGGAGAGTGAAAAAGTTGGCTTAAAGCTCAACATTCAGAAAACGAAGATCGTGGCATCTGGTTCCATCACTTCATGGGAAATAGATGGGGAAACAGTGGAAACAGTGTCAGACTTTATTTTTTTGGGCTCCAAAATCACTGCAGATGGTGACTGCAACCATAAAATTAAAAGACGCTTACTCCTTGGAAGAAAAGTTATGTCCAACCTAGATAGCATTTTCAAAAGCAGAGACATTACTTTGCCTACTAAGGTCCATCTAGTGAAGGCTATGGTTTTTCCTGTGGTCATGTATGGTTGTGAGAGTTGGACTGTCAAGAAGGCTGAGTGCCAAAGAATTGATGCTTTTGAACTGTGGTGTTGGAGAAGACTCTTGAGAGTCCCTTAGACTGCAAGGAGATCCAACTAGTCCATTCTGAAGGAGATTAACCCTGGGATTTCTTTGGAAGGAATGATGCTAAAGCTGAAACTCCAGTACTTTGGCCACCTCATATGAAGAGTTGACTCATTGGAAAAGACTCTGATGCTGTGAGGGATTGGGGGCAGGAGGAGAAGGGGACGACCGAGGATGAGATGGTTGGATGTCATCACGGACTCGATGGACGTGAGTCTGAGTGAAATCCGAGAGATGGTGATGAACAGGGAGGCCTGGCGTGCTGCGATTCATGGGGTCGCAAAGAGTTGGACTCGACTGAGTGACTGAACTGAACTGAACTGAGAGGCTCCAGAAGGAAGGATGAGTCAAATGAAAAATTAAAAGAAAACAACACAGAAAGAAAAACACTCAGAGCCTTCCAAAGAGATGGAGAGATAAATGACAGTGATTCTGAGATGGAGACATAGACATATACATACTGAAGTAGAGAGGGAACAAAGAAAACATGCTAAATAAAGTGTAGAAAAGTGCTATTCCACAGGACCACACCTACATCTGCATTGACTGTGCACTGAAAATTGCAACGAGTTCCTATTTCAATAGGTCATGACATGACTGGACCCCAAGAGTTGTGTAGCTATGCAAATCTACACCAAGACCCTTGGGACCCACACTTCCTATAGCAATGTACTTTTTAATAAGTAAGGGTTGAACTTTAAGATTGTCCTGGAAATATTCCATTCCCTTCTAAAGCTGATGATTAGAATAATCAGATGAAAAGAAAAGTCACAGGAAGGAAGATGATGTGGCTTACAGTCTCCATACTTACATGAATCTGCAATCTGAGAAGGCCACCAGGTCGAGGAGCACAAGCCACTTCATGCTTCTTTCCTGGCTCCAAGTACTCAGAAAAGTTCAGGTTCTTAGTATGTAGTGGTGACCAGAAGCCCCTAGTTATATATGCTCTGACATGCCCAAGTTTAGCCCTTTAGGCCAATAATAGGTCTGAAAAAACACAAAGATCTCGATAAAATCTTTACCTTCATCAGTGTCCTTGGCGAGTGGACTTTGAAGCTTCTCAGAATACAGAGAATTGAACTGTAAGCTCTTCCTTGAAGTTTGGCTAGAAAATCAAACTGATCTGTATGGACATCTAAGAAGATGGAGAACCTTGCCTACCTGGAGAGAAAAACTGCTAAGAACATCATGAAAATAGATACTAAGGGCCATGCTCGACATTCGTGGTTTCATGCCATCTTTCTAGCCACTTCATGAGATATGCATTGCTGTCTTCATTGGAGAAGAGATTGCTAGGAGGATCAGTTGTCAAATGGCAAAGTGAAGACTTCAGGCACAGCCCAGGGACATACACCTGGCTTAAGGTAGTGGGTCTAATGGCAGACATCAGGGGCACCTATGATGCCAATCTACATCAAAGATTTAGGGCAGAGCAGTACTTAAATTGCATGGTTTCAGTATTGGAAGAAATGCCATATGCATCCACAAGAAATTTTATATCACTCACAAACATACAAGGAAGAACTCTGTGCTAGGTTCTGGGTTAAAGGCTTCAAATTCACAGTTGATGAAGACAAAAGTGGTCTTTATCTTAAGAGAGCTAGCAGTCTAGTTCTCATAGTCATGGTCCCTGGAGGCAGGAGATATGATACTGGGACTAGGTGGCCATGTTTAACCCTGGGCCATACAGGCCTTCCCACTGGGAGCAGCCTTTCCTCCACTTCAACCATGCTGGAAAGCAAGCCAATTGACCATGTTTTCAAGAGAATCAGAAGTTTGGATATTTATGTACAATCTACTGATCTTAATGTTAGCAACTAATTTTTTTTTTTCCCAAAAAACAATGGGAACAAAATCTCCACAGCGATTGGCTGGAATCAACCTTCAGTCTCTGCAGGTATTTATTTCTTGCCTAGAGTTGGGAGTGCAGTGGGTACAGAGAGGAATTTAATTCATGTCAGTTGATTTAAAAAGAGACTGAATGGACACTGAACATGTGTGTTTCCTTTCTGTTTGTAAAGAAAGATCATCAGGGACATAAAAACCAACAAAATTTAACTGCTGAAGATAAATGGATATTTTTCTGATATAATTTCCCCATAGAGTCTATGTCATGAAAAATTTTGTCTGCCAAACCAAACATACAAAAAAATAATTTAGAAATGTCTTCCCAATCAAAGAAGACAAAACTACTGTGGCATCCAAGTAAAGATAATCGTGTTTAATGACTCATCCAGGACTCCCAAAGACCTATTCCTGCAAGAGATCTATCCATGCCTGTCCCTTGAGTACAACAGGAGCCTCTCCAGTTGCCAGGTGTGTTTAGATAGGGCACTGTGACTTAATCCTCATATTTGCATGTTGTTTACATTTAGTTCTGGTGGTTAATCTCAACAGGGGAAATATGATATCCCTGACAAATGACACACATACATGCACTTTGAACTATGGTGTTGGAGAAGACTCTTGAGAGTCCCTTGGACTGCAAGGAGATCAAACCAGTCCATGCTAAATAAAATCAGTTCTGAATATTCACTGGAAGGATTGATGCTGAAGCTGAAGCTCCAATTATTTGCCCACCTGCTGGGAAGAACTGACTCATTGGAAAAGACCCTGAGGTAAGGAAAGATTGAAGGCAGGAAGAGAAGGGGAAGACAGGATGAGATGGTTCGGTGACATCATCAAGTCGATGGACATGAGCTTGAGTAAGCTCCAGGAGTTGGTGATGGATAGGGAAGCCTGGCATGCTGCAGTCCAGGGCGATCCAAAGAGACGGACATGACTGAAAGGACTGAACGGAACTGAACAAATTGAGAACAAAGAGACTGATAAATCTAATTGCATCAAGTTGATGACTAGCTGCCCATAACAATACATTACTTAAGTGTCTTTAAAATTCGTAATTATGACTACATTCAGAATGGAATATCTTCTAACGAAAAACAAAAATACTGCCCATCCAAAACAAAACCAAAGAAAAACAGGAAAGAAATCTGAAACTATATTCAACAACTTATTGTTCCTCATAACTTCTGTTATTGTGACAGAATCATATGAATGTTAACAGGTAAAAGCAGGACAATAATTAAAACTAATGTTCTGTTGAAGTAAGCCTTTGAATGGCTAGAAAAAGAGGTTCACAAATAACATAAAGAAGTTTAATTTAAACCCTACTGTCTTAAATCTTGAACTGAAAGCATAAGTTTGTACCAACTAATTATATTAATTTTAATTTTATTTTTTAAGGAAAATGCATACTTCCTCCTCTAACAACTGTAAAGCTTAGAAGGAGTGACAACTTGATAACAGTGACTATTTTGAGGTCTACCATGTAGCTTCTAAATACATTTCTCATCAGACGATGCTTGAATTCTTAAAGAGATGGCTGATTTCAGGACTGAGTAAAGAAATCCACAAAATAATCTTGGGAAACATGAAGGACCAGAAAGCTAAGGGACTTCAAAGACCAATGGGGACTGGAGAGAAAGTTTAGGAATCCAAATGGAAAGGCCAAACATCTAACAGTTTGTTGGGCAGAATGATGTTTCTGCTTCTCAACACACTGTTTATGTTTCTCATAGCTTTCCTGCCAAGAAGAAAACATCCTCTGATTTCATGGCTGCAGGCAGCATCCACAGTGGTTTTAGAGGCTAAGATGAAGAAATCTGTCACTGCTTCCACCTTTTCTCCTTCTATTTGCCAAGAAGGATGGGGCTGGATCCCATGATCTTAGTTTTTTAAGATTTAATTTTAAGCTGGCCGAATATGTCCAAATGTTAATAGGCAACATCTAATTTGCACTGTGATAGATTGTTAGGGCACCAACTCACCATTCTGAGCACTGAGTAGGAAAATTATCAATGTTTATGCTATTTTTTTTTTTATTAAGCATATGTTATATAACTGCAAACAGTTCCTGGAAAATAAGCTAGACTGTCCCTTCTGGGGATGATGAGAGAGTGTTGGGGAGCAGCTAAAATACAGATGAAGCCTTACTCACTGGCCTGCAGCTCACCTCCTTCTGTGGAGGTCTGCTTCCTCATAGACCAAGGACTGGTACTGGTCCTGACCCACTGTGCTGGTATCATGGACTCCTGCTCTAAACCCAATATTGGGACATTCTGTAAGACAAACCACCCTGCTTCCACCCAGTTTCTGAACAAATAAATGGCATTAAAATTGGGAGAGGAACAGTTATTTAGTTTTAAAGGAGAACGACCAAGTGCAAAATATGACTACATTCTTTCAATAAACTGTGAAAACTGCTTTTAGAGAATCAGAGAGATTTGTACGTGGACTGGATACTAGATACTAATTTTATTGAGAACAAAAGAGCATTTTTTTTCACATCCTATTTTACCCCAAATACTCATTATGTATATTTTGTGAAATGTTCATCTAGTCCAAAAAACACTTCAGTAAAAATGAATAAGGAGTAAAAGAGATAATGAAATGAGGGTCTGTCTTGATCTAAAAACAGATCTGGATAGCTGCTATGGACTGAACTGTGTCTACCTTTGACTCCCAATGTGATGGTATTAGGAAGTAGGGCTTTAGGGAGGTACCCAGGTTGACATAGGATTTTGATGGTCGTCCCTCATGATGGGATTATCCTCTCCCTCTTTTTCTCTCTTATTCTCCCTCTTCCTCCTTTCTTTTCACCACCACAAATGAGAACATAGCAAGAAGAGAAAGACCTGATGAAAGTAAAGAATGTCTTCCCCGGGAACGCTATTGGCCACCACCTTGATGTTGCTTAATCTCCTGTCTATGACAACCTGTGGGACTAAGAGGTTAGTTTTGTAGTTATTGATGCTGAATGATTAAATATAAGGTTCATGACCCTCTTCTTTCTTATATTTGTTATGTTTGAAATCGTTTTGTAGTCAGAAGTTTATAGAATGAAGTTTCTGTTTTAGTGATACCCTGAGGGGCCCAAGATAGAAGATTCAGGCAGGTCCCTGATGAGTGAATGGTTGGAAGACCACATGCTCCTTACTCCAACTCTTCTCTTGTCATCTGAAAACCATCCCCCTCATACCTGACAACCTTACCTCCAACCCTATCTGCATCACCACTCCCCTGCTAAGCTACTGAGTCATCTAGTTGGAGATCTTGATGATTCAGAACAGGGTCTGGAAGGAGAAGGAATGCAGACATTTTTAGAAAGAATGATCTGGGTAGACCCTTCCATGGTTTTACCTTCATTATTGCTATCTGCAGGTGAGAGATAAGGCCTGGGTAGAGAGGAAGCCACAAGTGAGACTGCATGGATATTTGCCAGAGAAGAGAGGAGGAATTCACAACCCAATAACCAGGAGGTGGGCAGCTTGCACAGGACACAGGAGGGAAGGAAGAAGCACTGGGAAAAGAACAGTGCCTACCTGAGGGTCAGATCAACCTGAGTCTTCCTGTTAAACTTGGAGGTCACATCCTTTCTGCTTTAATTACTGCTCCAGATGTGGAGGGGATAGAGCTGTACTCACTGCTAATGAGTCACAGGGAGACAGACAGCCTCCCCCAGGAGCCCTTGGATTCCACTCTAACTGTGGGTGTCATCTCAAGCCAGAGAGCAAATGGCAGGTCATCCACAAGATGATCTACTTTAAATAGTATTTAAAATAATACAAAATTTGTCTAAGAGTCCTGGCATATCTTGTTCCCAGAATTTTTTAGGAGAGATGATTCATTAGCCTAATTTGGATTTCTGCTGAGGAATCTACAAGCTTCCCCATTAGTAACTTCTGGCTTATAACTACCTGGTCTCATCCCACAGAACCCAAATGGTGGTAGGTTGCAGGGGGCAAGGTCCTTGTTGTCACAGCAGCTGTGTGCCAAGTGGTCTACCACTGTCAGGCCTGAGCCCAGGACCCATGAACATCATCAGACAATTACACCCCTCTGCCAACCAGAGGCAGCCTCAGTTTTCTCAGCAAAATGCACCTCTTAGCCTCTTGTCCACCGATTGGCACTGAGCTTCAGTCTGGAACAAGTGTTCTGGAGTGAGTCCAGTCTCACTCATCCAAGAAGTGGGAAACTGAACCCTGGGGTGTATGAATCACTCTAAAGCTGCAGGTACGTCAGTGAAGACTTGGGACCCAGGAACTCTGGTTCTTAGACTGGGAGACTTCCAGGAAGGGAAAGATGAGAGAAAACTCCATTGCATCCACTGTTGGGTAGCTCTCAGATATCTGCAGGCACCGGAGTGGAAGTTCCTTTCCTGTTGCCCCTCAAGTTTGGTTCTGATTTTGTCAGCAGACCTGCCTTCTTGTAGCATCAGGAAAGCAATACTGCAGGCTGTTTCTTTTGGGTTCTAGGCACAGTGGGGGAGCCCCAGCTGTAGTGAGCCCAGGAGGCAGTTGTGCAGGTGGTGTCTGACTCACTCCCAACTCAGAATCCCCAGAGCTCCTGCCCCTCATTCAGACAACACAGACCTTTGGGTAACTGGATAATATGAACCTGAATTCACAATGAGAAGCATTCTCTTCTCAGCCTTCTGGCAACCTAGATAAGTGTCTTATGTTTCCTCAGGGAACCACTGGCTGAGGAAGGCTGAGGTCTGAGACTAGCCTGGATGCAGAGGAATGTGTTCCCTCTTTGATACTCCAAATACACCTTGAAGATTCAAAGGCCTTGAGGGAATTACGATCACCCTTATGTTTTTTTAGGAACTTTGCTTTATGAATCTGGTTGGAGAAAAAGGACAAAAACTCAGGTGAAGGCTGGACATCTCTGGGTCCCAGATGATTGTGAGTTGAGTTCCAGCCACCAGGCTTCACAATCAGGTGCTGATGTAATTCACAAGCCACCTTTGAGGAAGCAAAAGAGGAAAGAGTTTTTGGTCAGAGAGCAGTGTGGTCAAAGGGCCGTGGGAATCACACAGGGCAAGATGAAACCAGAGTCGTTACTTGTTTCTTTGCTCTATCAGTTCCTTGGCATTTCTACTCCTGAGAACAAGTACATGGAGATAGTCAGAGGCATTGGTGCTGCCCCTGGCACCTGATGCTTCTGGTGATAACCAATTTGTGGACACGTCCCTGAGTCCAGAGCATATGCAGTGTTGTGATATCCCCAGGTAATCCATTCTTGGGAAGGCTGACATGGATCATTGCTGTTAACTCACAACTGAAGCATGGAATGAGGTCATGGTTGTTGACCTGTAGGCCAAGTTCCAAACATGGAAGGAAGATTGGCAGTGGAAGGATAGCCATTTATTAAACTTGGTTACCTTGGTCCTTAGCTGGGGCTACTTCCCACATCTAGAATGCTTTTCCCCTAGCTTTTTGCATGGCTGGGTCCTTTTCAACATTTACCATCATCTCAAATGAGACTCTCTCAGGCTTGCTTTCCCTGGCCACTGCACTCTCACAAGCATAGACCCTGATCCAAAAAGTGCCTAGACACTTCTCTCCATCAAAACAATAATTATAGTTACCTAAGTGGAAAGGAGGGAGAGGAATAAATTGAGAGTTTGAGATTAATATATGTATAGTACTGTATTTAATAGATAATCAACAAAGACCTACTGTGCAGCACAGGAATCTTGCTAAATAGTCTGTAATATCCTGTATGGGAAAAGAATCTAGGAAAGAATGGGTACATGTCTATGTAAAAGGGAATTAATTTCTCTTACAACTAATATTAATACAATGCTGTAAATGAAGTATACTCCTATATAGATTAAAAGCTGATTTTTTTCAAATGCTTACATGTAGAGACCCATGGAATTCTTTAGACTCGCAGGATTTCAGATATGATACTGGATATGGCAGAACGGGTGCAGAAATCTAGACATTTTCTGAGGTTATATTTTCCTGAGCTTTGGTGTCCTTTGCTTCTGGCACCATTGATTTGTCTTTGGAGGTACTAATACAAGGGCTTGGAGACACCAGCTGGGTGTTAGTTGAAGGATGAGAGGGAGGCACTAGTGGGAGAGTGAAATCCCAACTGCCTAGCTTTGGGTTGGGACACGTTTGAGGCACAACTTATATCCCAAGTTCCCTGTGGAAACAGGCTGTGGCTTCCCTCTCTATGACTTGTATGAAATCAGACCAAGACTGGTTTCATCCTTTTTCATGTCCGGCTTCCCCTGAGACCTCACTGGTTTCTCTGGGAGAATTAAAAAAAATTTTTTTTTTTTGGCTGCACAAGGTCTTCATTGCTGCTCAGGACTTCTGTATTTGCAGCAAGCAGGGGCTACTCTGTAATTTCAGTGCACTGGCTTTTAAATCCTGTGCTTCTCTTGATGTAAATCACAGGCTCTAGGACACTCAGACCCAGTAGTTGTGACAAACTGGCTTAGTTGCCCTGGGGCATTTGCAATCTTCCCAAACCTGGTCTTAAGCACTGGATCAAAAGGGAAAACACTCTGAAAGGAATTTGAAACATTTACATGTTTTTGTTTCCTACTTTTACATGAAGCTTGGCACCATCCCTATTTATGAAGAGACTGAGAGAGGATTGTCCCTGCTTCATGCAACCTCCTGAGATCAGGACTGATTGAGATTCCCCTCCCAAGGGTTCCTACAGGATCTTGAATCTCTCCTGCCATGTGGCTTTGTTCTTGCTTCAGTTTCTGAATCCCACACTAGAGCACAGCTTCCAGAGGGCAGGGCTGTCACTTGACTCACTTGTAAGTATACGTCAGTAGATATTGTCTCATTCAGACCCTAATGTCAAGCCAAGGCTAACACAGAGGTCAGTTATTCTATTATGAGGGTTAGATTACAGCTTCAATGACTGTAATCAAACCCTAAATAACATTATCTTAAATACAATACAATTTCAATTCTCTTTCATATAATGTTAGTGCAGGTCTCTCCACAGAGATGAGGGCCCACTTCTTTCTTGTCATATCTTCCACCTGTGCTCCTTACTTCTGGTCTAACATTGCTGCTCCAGCTCCTGTCATTACATCTGCTAGTGGAACAGAAAATAATACTCCAGTTTTGAAGTGAGATATTACCTCTACTCAAATTCCACTGACCAAAGTATCTTCCATGTTCATGGAAAACTTGGAGGTGGTGGGCACACAGAAGCACAGGGGAATATGATCCTACTTCAGAACATTCATGATGATTAACAAGGGCCACCACCCTACATTAATATTCCTGTATTCATTCTTCTTTGGTTCTCCCCACACAGCTCTCAGTCTGTTTTGGCCTGCAGATATAGATATGGATGAGTTTATAAGAGAGGACATGGCCCAGGCTGTCCAAATATGGAGAAAAGAAGAAAGGGAAGAAGATAGAGAGTATAAAAATTAAAAATCTAAAGGCAAGCAGGCTTATAATCATAATTTTGCATTTATACAATTTAGGTATAATGATTGATGTATCAATTTGTAAATAAAAATTAGAGAAATGCAAAATATAAACATATTCACTAAACCCAACAAAATAATAAGGTTATATCATATTAAACACATAGTAGTATCAGGATTAAGTTGGATACACATTGCAAAAAACTAAAACAATTATAATTTTAGCAAGATAAGCATGATTTTTCTCTCCCTCTGAAACAAAGCTGGAGTTGGGCCAGCCAGAGCTTGGGTGGTATCCATCTCCAAGGTTACATGATTGTCCAATACAACTGCAGGAGTTCCAGCCATCACAACTAAAATACAGACAACAGTTAGGAAGTAGGTGGGGAAGGGAAGAGTACCATCTCTCAGCTAAATCCATTCCTTGAAAGCAGTCTTCCAAGAAATCGCTCTTACAGATCTGTTTCTATCTCTAAGTCACCTGTCATGACTAAGAGCATGGGTGGGCAGGAAATGCAGTCTTGTAGCTACTGGGCTCATGGCTATGTAACAAACTATTTTCAGTTTTGAAAGAGAAGCAGAGAATAGATCATTTTATAGGTAGCCTGCATCACCTACCTTAAAGAACAAACCTTTTCTGAATGGATTAAGCTGAATGGCTGGGCACAGTGTGGTAGCCAGGAGGAAGGAACAACAATGAGAAACAGCTAGATGGACTTGAACTGTGCTCCAGAAAAAAAAAAAAAAAGCCAGACCTCTCAGTAGAGATCTTCTAAGGAGTGAAGTGAGGATTATACATACCACATGACCCAATTTGTTTTGAAAACTGCTTTTCCAACTCAGGTCCCCAGTCTCTCTCAATTCTTCAGCTTCTAAATACGTTTTCTTTGCTCCCTCGCATTCTGGCTTACCTGTCGCACTTTCTTTATTTCTCTTTACATCACTTCTCCATCTTGTTCACCAACATTGCAAGATGCAGTACTGAGGAGTCAGCAACACTCTCTAGAAGTGGGTAGAAACACAATGACTATTTCTACTTTAGTATTTGTTTGTCTTTATCAAGGTCTTCTGAAGGACTGAGATGGCTAGAATTATGGAGATTTCACGTTTGAGGCCTTTTAAAAAACATTTCTTGTTATATTGGTCTGTTGGTAGTGATGAAGTTTTATAGTTATTGTACATCTGAGAAAGTATTTTGTCTTGTTTTTGATATGTATTTTTCTTGGGTATAGAGTTCTGACTCAATTATGTTTCTCTTAGCATTTTAAGATGTGGAGCCAGTGTCCTCTGGCTAACATTGTTTCACATGCCTAATCTGCTGTCTTTCCCATTTATTGTTCTACTGTGTTTTTCCTTCTGGTTACAATTCTTGGGTTGATTGTTTTAAACAATGAATTATCATGCACCTTTGAATAATTGTCCTATTTCTTGTCCTTGAATTAACTGAGCTTCTGTGTTAATGCGTGTAAAGTTTTCATCATATCTGGAAAATTTTCAGCCAGTAATTATGAAGTTCTTTTCTCTATTCTTCTTTCACTTCTTGTAAGATTCAATTTACATATATTTTAGTATTCTTAAAGTTTCTTCAAATTTCTGTGATGCACAATTCTTTTTCTCACAGTCTTTTCATTCCTATTTTCCATGTCTCTATTTAACATACTCAATATTCTTCAGTTTCATGAATATAAGGATTATTGATGTAGTAAGCATTTTAGTGTCCTCTTCTGC
>SJYH01006413.1:76369-92654 GCA_006408735.1 Sylvicapra grimmia
GTTCTCCCCACACAAGTCTAGGTCTGTTTTGGCCTGCAGATATGGATGTAGATGAGGTTATAAGAGAGGACATGGCCCAGGCTATACAAATGTGGCAAAAACAAGAAAGGAAAGAAGATAAGAAAGTAAAAAAATTCAAAGTTTTAAGGAAAGCATGCTTATAAACATAATTTTGCGTTTATACAATTTAGGTATAATGGTTGATGAATCAATTTATATATTGAAAAAATTAGAGAACTGTCAAATATAAATATATTCACTAAGCCCAACAAAATAATAAGGCTATATAATATTAAACACATAATAGTATCAGGATTAAGTTTGGATGCACATTGAAAAAACTACAACAACTATAACTTTAGCAAGATAAACTTGATTTCTCTCTCCCGCTGAAACAATGTTGGAGGTGGGCCCGCCAAAGCTTGGATGGTATCCATCTCCATGGTTACATGATTGTCCAATACAACTGCAGGAGTTCCAGCCATCACAACTAAAATCCAGACAGCTAGGAAGAAAGTAGGGAAGGGAAGAGACCCATCTCTCAGTTAAATCAGCTCTTTGAAAGCAGTCTTTATAGAAATCCCTCTAACAGATCTGCTTGCATCTCAGTCACCAGTCATGACTAAGAGAACGGGTGGGCAGAAAATGTAATCCTGTAGCTACTGTGCTTACGGCTATATAACAAACTATTTTCAGTTTTGAAGGAGACGCAGAGAATAGGTAATTTTAGGTAGCCTGCCACACCTGCCTTAAAAAACAAACACTTTCTTAATGGATTAGGCTGAATGGCTGGGCACAGTGTGGGAAGCAGGAGGAAGAAACAGCAATGAGAAACAGCTAGATGGACCTGAACTGTGATCTAGAAAAAAAGAGGCAGACTGGTCAGTAGAGATCGTCTAAGGACTGAAGTGAGGATTATACACACCCCATGACCCAATTTGGTTTGCAAACTGCTTTTCCAACTCAGGTCCCCAATCTCTCTCAATTCTTCAGCTTCTAAATACCTTGTCTTTGTTACCTCACATTCTGACCTACCTGTCTCACCTTCCTTATTTCTGTTCACATCACTTCCCCATCTAGTCCACCAGCATTGCAAGATGCAGTACTGAGGAGTTAGAAATACTTTCTAGAAGTGGGTAAAAACACATTGAGTATCTACTTTAATATTTCTTTGTCCTTATCAAGGTCTTTTGAAGGACTGAGATGGCTAGAATTATGGAGATCTCACGCTTGAGGCCTCTTAAAAAACATTTTTTGTTACATTGGTCTGTTGGTAGTGATGCAGTCTTATAGTTGTACTTCTGAGAAAGTATTTTATCTTGTTTTTGATATGTATTTTTCACGGGTATAGAATTCTGAGTCAATTATATTTCTCTCAGCATTTTGAGATGTGGTGCCAGTGTCCTCTGGCTAACATTGTTTCATATGCCTAATCTGATGTCTTTTCCATGTTTTTGTTCTACTGTGTCTGTTTTTCCTTCTGGCTACATTTCTTTGGTTGATTGTTTTAAACAATGGTTTATTATGCACTTTTGAATAGTTATCCTATTTCTTGTCCTTGAATTAATTGAACTTGTGTGTTAATGGATTTAAAGCTTTCATCATATCTGGAAAATTTTCAGCCAGTGATTAAGAAGTTCTTTTCTCTATTCTCCTTCTTTCACTTCCCGTGGGATTCCATTTACTTATATTTTAGTATTCTTAAAGGTGTGTCAAATCTCTGTGATGCACAATTAATTTTTTCCCACATTTTTTCATTCCTATTTTCCATGTCTCTATTTCAGTTCAGTTCAGTCGCTCAGTCATGTCCGACTCTTTGTGACCCAGTGAATCGCAGCACGCCAGGCCTCCCTGTTCATTACCATCTCCCGGAGTTCACTCAGACTCACATCCATCGAGTCCGTGATGCCATTCAGCCATCTCATCCTTGGTCGTCCCCTTCTCCTCCTGCCCCCAATCCCTCCCAGCTTCAGAGTCTTTTCCAATGAGTCAACTCTTCGCATGAGGTGGCCAAAGTACTGGAGTTTCAGCTTTAGCATCATTCCTTCATATACTCAATATTCTTCAGCTTCATGACTATAAAGATTATTATTCTAGGAAGAATTTTAATGTCCTTTCCTGCTAATTATGTAATGTATATTTTAACTCTGATTTTACAAGTTGATTTTTCCCTCATTATGGATTTTTTTTTTTTTTTTTGCTTCTTTACACATTGGAATTTTTTTTTTCTTTTTAATTAGAGGATAATTAGTTTACAATATTTTGGTTGACCAAGGACAAATATTTTCACATTTCTTATGGAAATTTTATTGGAGATTGGATATGGTAATTTTGACCCACTGGATGCTGGATTTTTTAAATTCTTATAAATTATTTCTGGCACTGTTTGCAAACACTTAATTTCTTGGAAAAATTGTATTTTTTGAAGGCTTACTGTTCAGTTTTTTTTTTTTAAGCTGATATGAGAACAGCATTTAGACCAGGTTTACTATTTTCCACTAGTAAGGCAAAATTGTCTTTAGGGCCATAGTGATGTCATGGTTATTAGGAGTAATTTCCACGCTGGTGGGAGGGGACACCATTAGACTTGGCACAATTTGAGTCTCAGGGATTGTTCCCTATAATCCTGACTAGTACTTTCAACTCTCTGCTGAAATCTGAGGCGGTATCACCTGTACACTCCCACAGTTCTCTTTGTGTAGTTCTCTCCTGTGAACTCTAACATCTAGAGTTTCTAATCTCTCTTCTTGGGGAGACTGTTTGTCTCTGCCTAGATAGCCCTTCCATGTTTGTGTTGGAAACTATGTCTAGAGTTGAGGCAATTGCAGAACTCACCTTGCTTGCTCCCCACCTCAGGAATCCATTCTCTGCTGCCTGACATTTGATGTAAAAAGCTGCTCTTTCATTTATCTCTTGTACCTTTAAGTTGTTTGAGTCAGGAAAATAAATATGTCCTTTGCTTGTCTATGTCTGCCAAAATGGAGGTCTCCCTGCAATCAGAACTCACTGAATGCCTTGTGAATGCTAGGCAGTGACTTCTGTGCATGGGTGTAGACTAACTAGGGATGTGCGTTGGGGTCTTGGGGAGCCCCTTTTGCTGGAGAAACATGACAATTACTACTAGCATTTGCTATGGGATGTGTTCAGTTCAGTTCAGTCACTCAGTCATGTCCGACTTTTTGCAACCCCATGGACTGCAGTATTCCAGGCTTCTCTGTCCTTCACCAACTCCTGGAGCTTGCTCAAACTTATGTCATCTAGTCAGTGATGTCATCCAACCATCTCATCCTCTATCATCTTGTTCTCCTCCTGTCTTCAATCTTTCCCTGTAATAGGGTCTTTTTTAATGAGTAAGTTCTTCACATCAGTTGGCCAAAGTATTGGAGCTTCAGCTGCAGCGTCTCTCCTTCTAATGAATATTCAGGATTGATATCTTTTAGCATTGACTTGTTGGATATCCTTGTAGTCCAAGGGACTCTCAAGAGTGTTGTCCAACACCACAGTTCAAAACCGTCAATTCTTCATTGCTCACCATTCTTTATGGTCCAACTGTCACATCCATACATGAGAACTGGAAAAATCATAGCTTTGATTATACTGAACTTTTTCAGCAAAGTAATGTCTCTGCTTTTAAAAATGCTGCTAGGCTTGTCATAACTTTTCTTCAAGCAAGCAAATATCTTTTAATTTCATGGCTGCAGTCATCGTTTGCAGTGATTTTGGAGCCCACAAAATAAAGTCTGTCTCTGTTTCCATTGTTTCCCTATTTATTTGCCATGAATTGATGGGATGAAATTCTATGATTTTCATTTACTGAATGTAGAGTTAAAGCCAGTTATTTCGTTCTCCTCTTTCACATTCATCATGAGGCTCTTTAGTTTCTCTTCATGTTCTGCCATGAGGGTGGTGTCTTTTGCATATCTGAGATTATTGATATTTCTCCCAGCTACCATGGTTCCAGCTTGTGCTTCATCCAGTTGGGCTTTACACATGATGTACTCACCATATAATTTAAATAAGCAGGGTGACAAATAGAGCCTTTACATACTCTTTTCCTGATTTGTAATCAGTCAGCTGCTCCATGTTCAGTTCTAACTTTTGCCTCTTGACCTGCATACAGATTTCTCAGAAGGCAGGTAGGATGATCTTGTATTCCCATCTCTACGTTTTCCACTCTTTGTTGTGATACACACAATCAAGGGCTTCTGCATGCTCAATAAATCATAAGTAGGTATATTTCTGGAATTCTCTTGCTTTTTCTATGATCCAGTGGATGATGGCAATTTGATCTCTGGTTCCTCTGCCTTTTCTAAATCCAGCATGAACATCTGGAATTTCACATTTCATGTACTGTTGAAGACTTGCTTGGGGAAATTACTTTGGTAGCATGTGAGATGAGTGCAACTGTGTTGTGGCTGAACATTCTTTGAAATCACCATTCTTTAGGATTGCAATGAAAACGACCTTTCCAGTCCTATGGCCACTGCTGAGTTTTAGAAATTTGCTAGCATATTGAGTGAAGCACTTTAACAGCATTATCTTTTAAGATTTGAAATGGCTCAACTGCAATTCCATCACCTCAACTAGTTTTGCTCATAGTTATGCTTCTTAAGGCCCTCTTGACTTCACATTTCAGGATGTCTAGCTCTAGGTGAGTGATCACACCATTGTGATTATCTAGGTCATTAATGTATTTTTTGTATAGTTCTTCTATATATTCTTCCAACCTCTTCTTAATATATTCTGCTTCTTTTAGGTCCGTGCCATTTCTGTCTTTTATAAGGCCCATCTTTGCATGAAAGATCCTTCCCTACCTGTAATTTTATTGAGCAGATCTCTGGTCTTTACCATTCTATCATTTTCCTCTATTCTTTGCACTGATCACTTAGGAAGGCTTTTTTTTAAATCTCTTCTTGCTATTCTTTGGAACTCTGCATTCAGATTGGTATGTCTTTTTTCCTTTTGATTCTCTTCTTTTCTAAGTTATTTCTAAGGCATCCTCAGATAACCATTTTGCCTTTTTACATCTGATTTTCTTGGGGGATGGTCTTGATGAGGTACATACAGATCAAAACACGGAGATCATTGCATCCAGTTCCATTATTTCATGGCAAATACATGGAGAAACAAAGAAAACAGTGACAGAATTTATTTCCCTGGGCTCCAACATCACTGCAGATTGTGACTGCAGCTCTGGGGAAAAAAAAAAAAAGACAGTTGGTCCTTGGAAGAAAAGCTATGCAAAACCTGACAGCATACTAAAAAGGAGAGACATTAGTTTACCAGCAAAGGCCTGTACAGTCAAAGCTATGTTTTTTCCAGAAGTCATGAATGGATGTGAGAGTTGGGCCAAAAAGAAAGCTGAGCGCCAAATAATTGATGCTTTTGAACTGTGGTGTTGGACAAGACTCTTGAGAGTCCCTTGGACTGCAAGGAGATCCAATCAGTCCATCTTGAAGGAAATCAGTCCTGAATATTTATTGGAAGGACCGATGCTGAAGCTGAACCTCCATTACTTTGGCCAATTGATGGGTAGAACTGACTCATTATAAAGACCCCAATGCTGGGAAATATTAAAGGCAGGAGGCAAAAGGAAAGACAGAAGACAAAATTGTTGGGTTGCATCACCAACTTGATGAACATGAGTTTGAACATGCTCTGGGAGTTGGTGATGGACAGGGGAGCCTGGCATGCTGCACCCCATGAAATAGCAAAAAGTTGGACATGACTGAGAGACTGAACTGAACTGATGTACAGAGGACAATCAGGGAGCAAGCAGAAGTCTTTAAGGAAGGAGGAAACAACAATTCCTGGATAGCTAACAATGATGCGTATGGCAGGCCATTTCAAGCTGGAGAAGCTGTAGGGAAGTAATTGTATGCCAGGTGGAGAGAATGGTGTGAGAAAGATATGGTGGCAGTGCTGGGATTTCCCAGAGGACAAGACCCCTGTTCTATTAAATTTTATCAATGCGCAATATTGTTAAGTGATTGGAAACATGAGTTTTGTTTTGGAAGTAGTAGAGCAATATTCAATGGAAGGACTGATGTTGAAGATGAGGCTCCAACACTTAGGCCACCTGATGTGAAGACCCAGCTCATTGGAAGAGACCCTGATGCTGGGAAAGATTGTGGGCTGAAGGAGAGGGATCAAAAGAATGAGACTGTGAGATGGCATTACCAACTCAATGGACATGAGTTTGAGGAAACTCCAGGAAATAGTGAAAGACAGGGAAGCCTGTTTTGTTGCCAAACATGTAATCACAAAGAGTCAGAGATGACTCAGGAACTGAACAATACCAATGAGGACACAGGGTCCAATGAAGGCTCTGATCCTGGTTGCGGTGGAGAAAAATTAGGTGGAAGGGGAGGCTTCCCATCCTCTGGTGCAGGTCATGAATCCATGGCAAGGAGCACAAGATTTTGAATGTGTTACTAAACATTGTTTTCTAGAAAAACAAAATACTGTTTTTGCAGGTGAGAGATATTTGACTGAGTTTGTTCTGTAGATTTTACTGAGGGATGTGGAAGGGATCTGGAGTCGGCTGATTCTGCAAAAACCAGGTGACCAGCTGCTGGAGGGCGAGGCTTGTGGTACATATTCTGCACTCGGTGGAAAACGAATCTACAAAAAGTGTCCCTTCTGGAGTGTACATGCCAAAGCATCACATTGTTTTGGCAGATCACATCGATGTTATTTTGGGTCAAGCAAGAATGTACGATGTGTGATTTGCTTATGTCAATTCGTGTGGGTAGTTAGGTGACTAAATGTCTGCTTACATCATTGCATGGTTGGAATAATGCTTGAGAAAGTAATCTAGATTAGGTCCACACATATTTCGTCATTAAACAGTAAGCATAGGAAGATTTCTAAGGCAACTGTAGGTAATTTAAGCATGAGGGGCCAAATGGGGACAGTTTCATTAAACAGTCTGAGACTGGGCTGTGCAGGTTGCCATACTTATTGCTATGACAAGAAGCCATAACAGCTACTTGTTGCTACGCTGGATATGGGGGAAACTGACAAGAAAGCAAGAGCCTTATAACTCACTTTGCAGTGTGATTGCAGGCTAGAAGTAGTTGACAAGGAAATGCTGACTGTAAGGCTGGGAAGGGAGAAATCTGAGCCAGTAACCAATAGCTCTTGTTGGGGCCCAGAAAACAGAAGCATCAGCTCAGTCAGAATTCTGTGTCATGGTTCAGAGATAGATGTCATTTGAATCAATATTTAGCCTTGGGAATGGCATCCATAACCTCTAAACAGAAGATTTCCTTCTCCCCAGGTGGCAGAATAATTCATATTTGTTCCAGACTCAGGAACCCAGAAAGCCCTCTTAGGGCCACTTGTTCTTAGCAGGTATACATGCAATCTAGAAGGTAAAATTATCATCATGCAGCCCATTTTCCAGATGAGAAAACTGAGGTTAAGGGACTTGATCAAGGTCACACAGCTAAGCATGTGAAAAACCAAGCAAAAACCCAGGGTAACCATCCTCAAATTGTGTATTTTTGCTCCACACCCACTGGGAGTGGTGAGTGGTGATCTGGCACCAATGCTTAGGCAGAAGCAAGCAGTATTCAGGCTTAAATTGAAGTAAATAAGGAAAATCACTAGACCATTCAGCTATGACCAAAATCAAATTGCTGATGATTATACAGTAGAGATGAAAGTTAGATTCAAGGGATTAGGTCTGGAAGCCTGAAGAACTATGGATGGAAGTTTGTAACATTGTATGGGAGGTGGTTACCAAAACCATCCCCAAGAAAAACAAATGTGAGAAGGCAAAGGAGTTGCCTGAAGAGGCCATAAAGACAGCTGAGAAAATAAGAGAAGTGAAAGGCAAAGGAGAAAGGGAAAGATATACTGAATGTAATACAGACTTCCAGAGAATAGCAAGGAGAGATAAGAAAGTCTTCATAGGGGAACAGTGCAAGAATTAGAGGAAAATAATAGAATTGTAAAGAGTATAGATCTCTTCAGGAAAATTGGAGTTACCAGAGGAACACTTCATGCAAGGATGCACACAAGAAAGGACAGAAAAGTCAAACACCTAGAAGAAGCAGAAGAGATTAAGACAAGGTAGCAAGAAGGATGGAGAAGGCAATGGCACCCCACTCCAGTACTCTTGCCTAGAAAATCCCATGGATGGAGGAGCCTGGTAGGCTGCAGACCATAGGGTCGCTAAGAGTCGGACACAACTGAGTGACTTCACTTTCACTTCCATGCATTGGAGAAGGAAATGGCAACCCACTGCAGTGTTCTTGCCTGGAGAATCTCAGGGACGGGGGAGCCTGGTGGGCTGCCGTCTATGGGGTTACACAGAGTCAGACACGACTGAAGCAACTTACCAGCAGCAGCAGCAGCAGCAAGAATTCACAGAAGAACTAAACAAAAACGGTGATAATGACCAGGATAGAGATGATGCTTGGCTCACTCATGTAAAGCTTGATATACTGGAGTATGAAGTCAAGTGGGCCTTAGGAACCATCACTACAAACAATGCTAGGAGAGGTGATGGAATTCCAGCTGAGCTATTTAAAAATCCTAAAGAATGAGTGTATGAAAGTGCTGCATTCAATATGTCAGCAAATTTGAAAAACTCAGCAGTGGCTGCAGTACTGGAAAAGGTCAGTTTTCATTCCAATCCAAATGAAAGGCAATTCCAAAGAATGTTCAGACTATCATGCAATTGTGCTCATCTAACTTGCTAGCAAGGTAATGCTCAAAATCCTTCAAGCTAAGCTTCAACTCTACCTGAACTGAGAACTTCCAGATATACAAACTGGTTTGAGGAACAAGAGATCAAAATGCCAACATCCACTGGATCATAGAGAAAGCAAGGGAATCCCAGAAAACATTTCTGTCTGCTTCACTGACTATACTAAATTCTTTCACTGTGCGGACCACAACAAACAGTGGAAAATTCTTAAGGAAATGGGAGTACCAGATCACCTTACCTTTCTCCTGCAAAGTCTGTATGTAGGTCAAAAAGTGGCAGTTAGAATCAGACACGGAACAACTGAGATTTAAAACTGGGAAAGAAGCGTGACAACGTGTACATTCTCACTCTGGCTATTTAACTTCTATATAGGATACATCATTCTATATGTTGGACTTAATAAATCCCAAGCTGGATTAAAGATTGCTGGAAGAAATATCAACATCCACAGATATGAAGATGACACTTCCCTAATGGCAGAAAGCAAAGAACTAAAGAGCCTCTTGATGAGGCGAGGAGATGCAAAAACTGGCTTAAAACTCAACATTCAAAAAACTATTCACAAGATATATTCAACATTCATGGCATCCGGTCCCACCAATTCATGTCAAATAGATGAGGGAAAAGTGAAAACAGAGGCAGATTTTATTTTCTTAGGTTCCCAAACCACTATGGACCTTGACTGCAGCCACAAAATTAAAAGACACTTGCTCCTTGGAAGGAAGAAAGGCTATGAAAAACCTGCACAGTGTATTAAAAAGCAGAAACTCACTTTGCTACAGGGGTCTCTAGTGTAAAAGCTATGATTTTTCCAGTAATCATGTACAGATGTGTGATCTGGACCATTGAAAGGGTGAATGGCCAAAAATTGAGCTTTTGAACTGTGGTGTTTGAGAAGATTCTTGAGAGTCCCTTATACACCAAGGAGATCAAACTAGTATATCTGAAAGGAAATCAACCTGTGAACCCTGCTGCTCAGCTTAGGCATCTACTGAGGGCCTCCAGGAGGAAAGAACGGATGCTTCCACTGCAAAAGAGCCTAACCATGGCAGCTCCAAGCAAATAGTCTGTAGCCCCACCCATGGAGAAGCTCAGAAAGGCTGAAGGTTCTGTGTTCCCTGGGTCCCCTGATACATGTGCTGCATTCTCCCCAGCAGCATTGGAGGTGAAGGAAGGGGCATTCTGAGCCCTGGGGGAGGGGGATGGCTCAGGGATCCACTGGGGCCACCACTTACTAAGTAGGACTGGAAAGGACAGAGCAGGCATATGTGGCAGAGAGCTGGTGACTGGGGTATGGGAACAAGAGGGAACCAGCTCTGCATGAAATACCTCACCCATAATCCCCTGGAGGAGAAACCCAGTGATAAGATCATTTGAGATGGGATGAAGAGGGTCTATTTCATTCAGTTCAGTTCAGTCGCTCAGTCGTGTCCAACTCTTTGCGACCCCATGAATCGCAGCACACCAGACCTCCCTGTTCATTACCATCTCTCGGAGTTCACTCAGACTCACATCCATCGAGTCAGTGATGCCATTCAGCCATCTCATCCTCGGTCATCCCCTATTTCATTACACCTTATAATTCCTCTGAATGAGAAAGTAGTGGGGTTGGTGGGTCATCACAAATTCTTCCATGGTCTAGACTATCTCCCATTCGCTTTCTTTGGGGCTGCCTCTCTCCAGCTTCAGTCATGTAGTTCTGTAAGCAATTGACAATCATGTGTGCTGCTGGGTCAGGGCCACAATATCATGTAAAGCCAATCATAGGACCCCATGGCCCTGCCACGATGGCTGATCTAGGACTATACATGTGATCTGAGGTGGGTCATTCAGAGTACACCTTTGAACTCTGATATCTTCAATCATTTATTTCCTTACTGGAGATGTCTTCAGCATGTAAAACCCTAGGACAGGTAGCTTGGACTCCCTCACTAGGTGTAGAAGCCTTAAGGAAGAAAGTTGTCAGAGTAAGGCCATCAAAGAAGAGGGAATGAAAGAGTGAGGGTATGAAATAGAGAACTGATGACTTCTGATTTCTTGGGTCCAGTCACTGAGATTTTTGTATTTGCTCTGAGTCTTTTGTCCTGTATTCCCAGAGTCATTTCAATGAGTCTCTCCTTTCCTTGAAGCCAGTAGGAGGTGGGCTCCTCTCAACTGTGATTCAGGCTTTGTTCTAGATCCTTCCCAATCATTGTACACCTCCCAGACACAAACAGTGGCACCCGTTTGTTTCAGCACCATTATGAGTGAACCATTTATTCTTTATTGTAATAAGATGTGAAGACCACCAAATACAGTTCACCAGCATCCTGGGCAGGAGTCCCCTAAGTGTGATTTAGTGTTTGCTCAGAGCAGCCCTACTGATTCCTGAACCACTCCAAACATTTATACTGTCTGTGCCAGGACAATCCTGTCATTTCCTAGATCAAAGACTGAGAAATACAGCCTCAGGAAGATGTCACCCAGGAACTAGGCCTCTCTGAATGTCCTCACTTTGTTCTCTTTAAAGGTGGTATACACAGTGAAGTAAACCAGAAAGAAAAACACCAATACAGTATACTGACACATATATATGGAATTTAGAAAGATGGTAATGATGACCCTGTATGCGAGACAGCAAAATAGACACAGAAGTATAGAACAGACTTTTGGACTCTGAGGGAGAGGGAGAGGGTGGGAAGATTTGGGAGAATGGCATTGAAACATGTATACTATCATGTAAGAAATGAAGCATCAGCCTATGTTCGATACAGGATATAGGATGCTTGGGGCTGGTGCACGGGGGTGATCCAGGGGGATGATCCAGAGAGATGATATGGGGTGGGAGGTGGGAGGAGGATTCAGGATTGGGAGCTCGTATACACCCGTGGTGGATTCATGTCAATGTATGGCAAAACCAATATGGTATTGTAAAGTAAAATAAAGTAAAAATAAAATTTTAAAAATAAATAAATAAAAATAAAAAATTAAAAGAAGGTGGTATAGCAGTGGCCTCTAGAATCCTGGGGGAGTCAGAGATACACACCAGTCAGCCTGAGCCCTTATGTGCGACTCCCACAAATATCCAGACCCAGCACATTTCTTGGTTTTATTTCCCTCTTTGGGTAAGTGTCAAGGGATTTTATCATTAACAGGGGAAATGAGAGTTCACCCACCAACAAAAAGAGCCAAGACTTGAGGTTGCCATGAGGAGGGTGTGGGGGAGGGGAGGACTGGGAATTGGGGATGCAGAGGAATGATAAACAAAAAGTCATACTGTAGAGCAAAAGGAAATATATTAACTATCCAGTCATAAAACACACGAAAAAGAATAAGAAAGAGAATATATATTTCTGTATGTGTATAACTGAGTCACATTGCTGTGCAGCAGAACTTAACGCAACACTGAAGATTAGCCACACTTCAATAAAAATTTTAGAAAAGAAAAAGAGTGTCCATAGTTCTCCTCTCTCCCTGTTTATTTCCTCTGACTCCTGCTCCTTGTTTTCTCTGCAGAGAATGCTGGTTCTCCTCCTTTGTCCCCACAATCCATACTTTATTTAACAACTTTATTTTGTATTGGAGTATAGCTGATTAACAATATTCTGAGTTTCAGGTGGACAGTAAAGGGACTCAACCATATGTATCTGTGTGTCCTGGTCCCCAAAATACCTTGTCCATCCAGGTTGTCATATAATTAAGCATAGTTCCCCATGCTACACAGTAACTCATTGTTGGTTATCCATCTTAAATAGAGCAGTGCCCACAACACGTTCTTGAAGACTTAACTTAGGAATTCTGGGAAGCCTCCTTCAGCCCGCACTCACCCTCTTTGGCCACTCTAGGCTTGGTTGGGTAACTACTCTGGTTCCCCATTCCCACCGGTGAGTCCATAGCTCTCATCTCCCCAAGTAAGTCCCTGGTGCCCCAGTGCAGAGCACCTTGCAATGCCATTTGCATGAAATCCAGTGCAGCTTTGCCTAGAGCCAAGCAAACCTCCTTATGGCTTCATGAGTTTAAGTTTTAGAATTCCTGAAATTCCCTCCCTTCCTCTAAGTCTTCTTTGAGCCCATCAACCAGCTCTGAAATCCCCTAGAGAGCTGACATGAAGCCTCCACCCTGTGCCAGAGCTGAGCAGTCACTGTGAACACTTTATTTGCATTAGCATCCAGCCTTCCCACAGAGGGGTCGGGTAGCCTGACTCACAAAGGGGGCACCTGGCCAGAGCTAGGGGAAGATGCATCCGAGAACTAGAGTGACATGTAATTTATCATCCAAAACAGGAAAACTGCGAGAGGGTAGGGAGACTGTTAATCCCTATTGTGGGACAGCACACTGAGACTATTTCAAGGACTGCTAGAGCTGACTTTCCATGTTCATCCATCTGAAGGTTCAGATTGAAGTGAAGCTCTTTGAACACTGAGTGTTCCCCTCTCCTTGTGACCCCCACCATGTCAGCATGGCGTGGTGTCTCCACATTTATTTCAGGATGATCAGTGTCCCAGATGGCCCTTTAATCTCAACTGGTTGGCCTCAGGAAAGCACTGGGAAAAGAATAGTGCCTACCTGAGGGCCAGACCTACCTGAGTCTTCTTGTTAAACTTGGAGGCTGCGTCCTTCCTGCTTTAATTTCTGCTCCAGATGTGGAGGGGATAGAGCTGTACACACTGCTAATGAGTCACAGGGAGAGGGACAGCCTGCCTCAGGAGACCTTGGATTCCAGTCTAAATGTGGGTATCATCCCAAGCCAGAGAGCAAATGTCAGGTCATCCAAAAGATGACCTACCTTAAATAGTATTTAAAATGCCACAAAATTTGTCTAAGAGTCCTGGCATATCTTGTTCCCAGTGTTTTTTAAGAGAAATGATTTGTTATCCTAATTTGGGTTCTGCTGAGGATTCTACAAGCTTCCCCATTGGTAACTTCTGACTTATAACTACCTGATCTCATCCCACAGAACCCAAATGATGGTAAGTTCCAGTGGGCAAGGCCTCTAAGGTCCTCGGTGTCACAGCAGCTGTGTGCCAAGTGGTCTACCACTCCTAGTCCTGAGCCAAGAACCCATGAACATCACCAGACAGTTACCACATCCTTCCCACCAGAGGCAGCCTCAGCATCCTCAGCAACACCCACCTCTGAGCCAGTTGTCCACTGATTGGCACTAAGCTTCAGTCTGGAACAAGTATTCTGGAGCAAGTCCAGTCTCCCTCACTCAAGAGATGGGAAACTGAACCCTGGGGTGTATGACTCACCTTAAGGCTAAAGGTAAGTTAGTGAAGACTTGGGACCCTGGACCTCTGCTTCCCAGGCTAGGAGACTTCCGGGAAGGGAAAGATGAGAGAAAAATCAATTGCATCCACTGCTGGGTAGCTCTCAGATGTCTGCAAGCACCAGTGTGGAAGTTCCTTTCCCTTTGCCCCTCAAGCCTGGTTCTGATTTTATCAGCAGACCAGCCTCCATGTAGCAAAAGGAAAGCAAAATACAGGGCTGTTTCTTTTGGATTCCAGGCACAGTGGGGGAGCCCCAGCTGCAGTGACCCCAGGAGGCAGTCCTGCAGGTGGTGACTGACTCACTCCCAACTCAGAATCCAAAGAAGTCCCGCTCCTCATTCACACAACACAGACCTTGGGTGACTGGATAATATGCACCTGCATTCAAGCGAGAAGCATTCCTTTTTCAGCCTTCTTGTGACATATTAAGTGTCTTATGTTTCCTCAGGGAACCCCTGGCTGAGCGAGGTTGGGGTCTGAGACTAGCCTGGGTGAAATGGATGTATTCCCACTTTGATGCTCAAAATAGACCTTGGAGATTCAAAGGCCTTGAGAGGGTTACTATCACACTTATGCTTTTTCAGGACTTTGCTTTATGAATCTGGTTGGATAGAAAGGACAGAAACACAGGACAAGCCTGGACCTCTCTGGGTCCCTGCTGATGGTGAGTTGAGTTCCATCCACCAGGCTTCAAAGTCAGGTGTTGATGTCATTCACAAGTCACCTTTGAAGAAGGAATAGAGGAAAGAAGTTTCGGGCAGAGAGTAGTGTGGTCAAAGGGCCATGGGAATCAAACAGGGCAAGATGAAACAAGAGTCATTAGTTGTTTCTTTGCTCTATCATTTACTTGGCGTTTCTACTCCTGAGAACAAGTACATAGAAATAGAGGCATTGGTGGTGCTCATGTCACCTGATGCTCTGGTGATAACCAGTTTGTGGACACTTTCCTGAGTCCAGAGCATATTCAGCCTCATGACAACTCCAGGTTCTCCCTACTTGGGAAGGCTGACATGCCTGATTGCTGCTAACTCACAAATGAAGCATGGGATGAGGTCATGGTGGCTGAACTGTAGGCCATGTTCCAAGAATGCAAGAAAGGTTGGCAGTGGAAGGGTAGCCATTTATTAAGCTTGGTTATCTTGTTCCTTAGCAGAGTCTACTTCCCACATCTACAATGACTTTCTCCCAGCATTAGCATGGCCAGATCCTTCTCAACATTTACCATCATCTCACATGAGTCACTCTCAGGCTTGCTTTCCCTGGCCACTGTACTCTCACAAGCACAGACCCTGATCCAAAAAGTGCCTATAGAGACTTCCTTCCATCAAAACAATAATCATAGTTACCAAAGTGGAAATGTGGGAAAGGGATACATTGAGAGTTTGAGATTAATATGTGTATACTACTTTATTTAATAGATAATCAACAAAGACCTACTGTACAACACAAGAATTATTCTCAATAGTCTGTAATAACCTGTATGGGAAAAGAATCTAAGAAACAATAGATACATGTGTGTGTATAAGAGAATTAATTTCCCATACAACTAATACAAAAAAAATACTGCAAATTAACTATACTTCTATATAAATTAAAAGCTGAATTTTGAAAAATGCTTATGTCTAGAAATTCATGGAGTTCTTTAAACTCACAGAATTCCAGATATGATGCTAGAGATGGCAGAGTGGGTGCAGAAATTGAGACATTTTCTGAGGTTGCATTTTTCTGAGCTTTGGTGTCTTTCTGCTTCTAGTGTCACCTTTGACTTGTCTTTGGAGGATCTAATACAAAGGCTCCAAGACACAAGTTCATTGTTCATTGAAGGATGAGAGGGAGGTGCTTGTGGGAGAGTGAAAACCCAGTCTTGGGTTGGGGCACGTTTGAGGCACAACTTATGTCCCAAGTTCCCTATGAAAACAGGCTGTAGCTTCCCTCTCCACAACTTGCATGATATCAGACTCAGACTGGCTCATACTTTTTCATGTCCTGCTTCCCCTGAGACCTAACTGATTTCTCTATGAGAGTATTTCTTAATATAAATTGATTTACTTTAATTGGAGGCTAGTTACTTTACAATATGTTAGTGGTTTTGCCATAAGTTCATTTCATTTCAGTCGCTCAGTCGTGTCTGACTCTGTGACCCCATGAATCGCAGGAGGCCAGGCCTTCTTGTCCATCACCAACTCCCGGAGTTCACTCAGACTCACGTCCATCGAGTCAGTGACACCATCCAGCCATCTCATCCTCGGTTGTCCCCTTCTCCTCCTGCCCCCAATCCCTCCCAGCATCAGAGTCTTTTCCAATGAGTCAACTCTTC
>SJYH01006413.1:101860-121517 GCA_006408735.1 Sylvicapra grimmia
TTTACTATTCCCCACTAGTAAGGCAATATTGTCTTCAGGGCCATACTGATGTCATGGGAATTATGAGTAATTTCCATGCTGCTGGGTGGGGACACCATTAGACTTGGCTCAATTTGAGACTCAAGGATTGTTCTGTATAATAGTGACCAGTACTGTCAACTCTCTGCTGAAAACTGAAGGGGTATCACCTGTACACTCCCACAGTTCTCTGTGTGTAGCTCTCTCCTGTGAACGCTAACTATCTAGAGTCTCAAATCTCTCTTCTTGAGGAGACCATTTGTCTCTGCCTAGAAACCTCTTCCATGTATGTGTTGGAAACTGTTTCTAGAGTTGGGGCAATTGTAGAACTCACCTTGCTTGCTCCCTGCCTCAGGAATCCATTCTCTGCTGCCTGATGTTTGATGTAAAAAACTGTTCTTTCTTTTATCTCTTCTACTTTCAAGTTGTTTGAGACAGAAGGATAAATGTGTCCTTTGCTCCTCTATGTCTACCAAAATGGAGGTCCCCCTGCAATCAGAACTCACTGAATGCCTTGTGGATGTTAGGCACTGTGCAGTAGTGCAGAATTGACTAGGGATACGTGTTGGGGCCTTGTAGAGCCCTGGTTTGTGGAATAAACATGACAATTGCTACTAGCATTTGCTATGGGGTATGTTCAGTTCAGTTCAATCACTCAGTCATGTCTGACTCTTTGCAACCCCATGTACTGCAGCACACCAGGCTTCCCTGTCCTTCACCAACTCCTGGAGCTTGCTCAAACTAATGTCCATCGAGCCCATGATGCCATCCAGCCTTCTCATCCTTTATCATCCTCTTCTCCTCCTGCCTTCAATCTTTCCCAGTAATAGGGTCTTTTCTAATGAGTAAGTTCTTCACATCAGTTGTCCAAAGTATTGGAGCTTCAGCTTCACCATTGGCCCATCCAATGAATTTTCAAGATTGATTTCCTTTAGCATTGACTTGTTGGATCTCCTTGTAGTCCAAAGGACTCTCAAGAGTCTTGTCCAACACCACAGTTCAAAACCATCAATTTTTCATTGCTCGCCATTCTTTATGGTCCAACTGTCACATCCATACATGACAACTGGAAAAATCACAACTTTGATTATATGCAAACTTTTTCTGCAAAGAAATATCTCTGCTTTTAAAAATGCTACTAGGTTTGTCATAGCTTTTCTTCAAACAAGCAAGCATCTTTTAATTTCGTGGAAGCAGTCATCGTCCACAGTGATTTTGGAGCCCCCCAAAATAAAGTCTCTCACTGTTCCCATTGTTTCCCTATCTATGTGCCATGAAGTGATAGGATGAAATGCCATGATCTTCATTATATGAATGTGGAGTTTAAGCCAAATATTTCATTCCTCTTTCACTTGCATCAAGAAGCTCTTTAGTTTCTCTTCATGTTCTGCCACGTGTCTTCTGCATATCTGTGGTTATTGATATTTTTTCCAGAAACTGTGATTCCAGCTTGTGCTTCATCCAGGTGGGCATTTTACATGATTTACTCAGCATATAATTTAAATAAGCAGGGTGACAATACACAGACTTTATGTACTCCTTTCCTGATTTGGACCCAGTCTGCTGTTCTTCAAGTTTTAACTGTTGCTTCTTGACCTGTAGAAAGATTTCTCAGAAGGCAGGTAAGATGGTCTGGTATTCCCACCTGTGTAAGTTTTCCTCAGTTTTTTGTGATCCACACAGTCAAAGGCTTTTGCATGGTCAATAAAGCAGAACTAGGCATATTTCAAGAATTCTCTTGCTTTTTTGAAGATCCAACAGATGATGACAATTTGATCTCTTCCCTCTGCCTTTTCTAAATCCAGCTTGAACATATGGAATTTCACAGTTCATGTACTGTTGAAGACTTGCTTGGAGAAATTACTTTGGTAGCATTGAGTGCAACTGTGTGGTAGTTGAACATTCTTTGAAATCACCTTTCTTTGGAATTGCAATGAAAACGACCTTTCCAGTCCTGTGGCCACTGCTTAGTTTTCCAAATGTACTAGCATATTGAGTGCAGCACTTTAACAGCATCATTTTCTAGGATTTGAAATAGCTCAACTGCAATTCCATCACCTCCACTAGTTTTGTTCATAGTTATGCTTCTTAAGACCCTATTGACTTCACATTTCAGGATGTCTAGCTCTAAGTGCTGAGAAGCCAATGGCACCCCACCCCAGTACTCTTGTCTGGACAATTCCGTTGACGGAGGAGCCTGGAAGGTGGCAGTCCATAGGGTTGCTGAGAATTGGACACGACTGAGCTACCTCACTTTCAGTTTTCACTTTCATGCATTGGAGAAGGAAATGGAAACCCACTCCAGTGTTCTTGCCTGGAGAATCCCAGGGATGGTGGAGCCTGGTTGGCTGCCGTCTATGGGGTCACACAGAGTTGGACACAACTGAAGTGACTTAGCAGCAGCAGCAGCTCTAAGTGAGACACCATCTTGGTTATATGGGTCATTAATATCTTTTTTGTACAGTGCTTCTTCTATATATTCTTNTGAATCAATTTATAAAATAAAGAATAAGAGAAATGTAAAATATAAATATATTCACTAAACCCAACAAATTAATAAGGCTATATCATATTTAAAAAAGAGTATTATCAGGATTAGTTTGGATGCACATTGCAAGAAACTAAAACAACCATAAATTTAGCAAGATAAACTTGATTTTTCTTTCCACTGAAACAAGGCTGGAGGTGGGTCAGTGAGAGCTTGGGTGGTATCCTTCTACATTATTGTCCAATACAACTGCAGGAGTTCCAGCCATCACAATTAANATAAGGCTATATCATATTTAAAAAAGAGTATTATCAGGATTAGTTTGGATGCACATTGCAAGAAACTAAAACAACCATAAATTTAGCAAGATAAACTTGATTTTTCTTTCCACTGAAACAAGGCTGGAGGTGGGTCAGTGAGAGCTTGGGTGGTATCCTTCTACATTATTGTCCAATACAACTGCAGGAGTTCCAGCCATCACAATTAAAATCCAGGGAGCAGTTAGGAAGAAGATAGGGAAGGAAAGAGACTCATCTCTCAGCTAAATCTGCTCCTTGAAAGCAGTCTTCCAAGAAATCCCTCTTACAGGTCTGCTTGCATCTCAGTCCTTAGACATGACCAAGAGCATGGATGGGTAGGAAATGCAGTCCTATAGCTACTGGGATCACGGCTATATAACAAACTATTTTCAGTTTTGAAAGAGAAGCAGAGAATAGATCATTTTGTTGGCAGCCAGCAGTGTCTGCCTTAAANAATAGATAATTTTGTTGGCAGCCGGCAGTGTCTGCCTTAAAGAACAAACCTTTTCTGAACGTATTAGGCTTAAGAGTTGGGCACAGTGTGGGAGCCAGAGGAAGAAGCACCAATGAGAGACAGCTGGATGGATCTGAACTGTGTTTCAGAAAAAAAAAAAAAAAAGACACACTGGTCAGTAGAGATCTTCTAAGGACTAAAATGAGGATTATACAAACCACAAGACCCAATTTGATTTAAAACTGCTTTTCCAACTCAGGTTCCAAATCTCTCTCTGTCTTTGTTACCTCACATTCTGACCTTCCTGTCTCACCCTCTACTTCTGTTCACATCACTTCACCATCTAGTCCACCAGTATTGCAAGATCCAATACTGAGGAGCTAGCAACACTTTCTAGAAGTGTGTAGAAACACAATGACTATTNGAGGAAGAAGCACCAATGAGAGACAGCTGGATGGATCTGAACTGTGTTTCAGAAAAAAAAAAAAAAAAGACACACTGGTCAGTAGAGATCTTCTAAGGACTAAAATGAGGATTATACAAACCACAAGACCCAATTTGATTTAAAACTGCTTTTCCAACTCAGGTTCCAAATCTCTCTCAATTCTTCAGCTTCTAAATACCTTGTCTTTGTTACCTCACATTCTGACCTTCCTGTCTCACCCTCCTTACTTCTGTTCACATCACTTCACCATCTAGTCCACCAGTATTGCAAGATCCAACACTGAGGAGCTAGCAACACTTTCTAGAAGTGTGTAGAAACACAATGACTATTTCTACTTTAATTAGTTTCTCCTGATCAAGGTCTTTTGAAGGACTGATATGGCTAGAATTATAAAGATCTCACATTTGAGGCCTTTCAAAAACCATTTCTTGTCACATAGGTGTGTTGGTGGTGATGCAGTCTCATAGTTGTTTTACATCTGAGAAAGNTTCTACTTTAATATTAGTTTCTCCTGATCAAGGTCTTTTGAAGGACTGATATGGCTAGAATTATAAAGATCTCACATTTGAGGCCTTTTAAAAACCATTTCTTGTCACATAGGTGTGTTGGTGGTGATGCAGTCTCATAGTTGTTTTATGTCTGAGAAAGTATTTTATCTTGTTTTTAATATGTATTTTTCTTGGGTATAGAATTCTGAGTCAATTATATTTCTCTCAGCACTCTAAGAGGTGGTGCCAGTATTCTCTGGCTAACATTGTTTCGTATGCCTAATCTGCTGTCTTTCCCATTTTTTGTTCTACTGTGTCTGTTTTTCCTCTGGTTACATTTCTTTGGTTGATTGCTTTTAACAATGAATTATCATGCACCTTTGAATAGTTGTCCTATTTCTTGTCCTTGAATTAATTGAACTTCTGTGTTAATGGGTTTAAAGCTTTCNTTGTCTCTGCCTAGATAGCCTTTCCATGTATGTGTTGGAAACTATTTCTAGAGTTGGGGCAATTGTAGAACTCACCTTGCTTGCTCCCCGCCTCAGGAATCCATTCTCTGCTTCCTGACATTTGATGTAAAAAACTGCTCTTTCATTTATCTCATCTACTTTCAAGGTGTTTGAGACAGGAGGATAAATGTGTCCTTTGCTCCTCTATGCTGACCAAAACGGAGGTTCCCCTACAATCAGAACTCACTGAATGCCTTATGAATTCTAGGCATTGACTTCTGTGCATGGGTGCAGACTAACTAAGGGCATATGTTGGGTATTTGGGGAGGCCTGTCTTGTTGGAGAAACATGACGATTACAACTAGCATTTGCTATGGGGTATGTTCAGTTCAGTCACTCAGTCATGTCCGACTCTTTGCAACCCCATGGACTACAGCATGCCAGGCTTCTCTGTCCTTCACCAACTCCTGCATCTTGCTCAAATTCATGTCATCGAGTTGGCAATGCCATCCAACCATCTCATCCTCTGTCATCCTCTTCTCCTCCCGCCTTCAATATTTCCCAGTAATAGGGTATTTTCTAATGAGTAAGTTCTTCACATCAGTTGGCCAAAGTATTGGAGTTTCAGCTTCAGCATCAGTCCTTCCAATGAATATTCAGGATTGATTTCCTTTAGCATTGACTGGTTGGATCTCCTTGTAGTCCAAGGGACTCTCAAGAGTCTTATCCAACACCGCAGTTCAAAACCTTCAATTCTTCATTACTCACCATTCTTTATGCTCCAACTGTCGCATCCATACATGACAACTGGAAACATCATAGCTTTGATTATACTGAACTTTCTCAGCAAAGTAATGTCTCTGCTTTTAAAAATGCTGCTAGACTTGTTAGCTTTTCTTCAAACAAGCAAGCATCATTTAATTTCATGGTTTCAGTCATCATTTGCAGTGATTTTGGAGCCCCCAAAATAAAGTCTCTCATTGTTTCCATTGTTTCCCCATCTATTTGCCATGAAGTGATGGGACGAAATGCCATGATCTTCACTTTCTGAACGTGGAGTTTAAGCCATATATTTCACTTTCATCAAGAGGCTCTTTAGCTTCTCTTCATGTTCTGCCATGAGAATGATGACTTCTGCATATATGAGGTTATTGATATTTCTACCAGCAAACGTGATTCCAGCTTGTGCTTCTTCCAGTTGGGCATTTCGCATGATGTACTCAGCATATAATTTAAATAAGCAGGGTGGCAATATACAGCCTTTATGTACTCCTTTCTGGATTTGGAACTAGTCTGCTGTTCCATGTTCACTTCTAACTGTTACTTCTTGACCTGCATTATCTAGGAATACAACTGCCTAAAGAGACAAAATACTTGTATTCAGAAAACCATAAGATACTAAAGAAAGAAATCAAAGATTATACAAACAGATAGAGAGATATATCCTGTTCTTAGACTGGAAGAAAATATATGAAAATGACCATACTACACAAAGCAATTTATACATTCAATGCAATTCCTATCAAATTCCAATGGTATTTTTTCACAGAATTATAATCAAAAATTTTACAATTTATAGGTAAATACAAGAGACCCTGAATAACCAAAGCAATCTTTAGAAAGAAAAAAGGAGCTGGGGGAGTCAGGCTCCCTGACTTCAGATTATACTAAAAAGCTACAATCATCAAATAAGTATGATACTGAAACAAAACAGTATAGATCAATGGAACAGGGTAGAAAGCCCAGAGATAAACTCATGCAATTATGGTCACACATTCTATAACAAAGGAGGCAAGAATATACAATGCAGAAAAGATAGTGGTGCTGTGAAAACTGGACTGTTATATGTAAATGAATGAAATTAGAACACTCCCTAACACCATACACAAAAATAAACTCAAAATGAATTAAAAATCTAAATGTAAGTCCAGATACTTTAAAACTGTTGGAAGAAAACATAGGCAAAACACTCTGACATANGGAACAGGGTAGAAAGCCCAGAGATAAACTCATGCAATTATGGTCACACATTCTATAACAAAGGAGGCAAGAATATACAATGCAGAAAAGATAGTGGTGCTGTGAAAACTGGACTGTTATATGTAAATGAATGAAATTAGAACACTCCCTAACACCATACACAAAAATAAACTCAAAATGCATTAAAAATCTAAATGTAAGTCCAGATACTTTAAAACTGTTGGAAGAAAACATAGGCAAAACACTCTGACATAAATTGCATCAAGTTCTTTTTTAATCAATCTCCCTTTCAATCTAGAATAATGAGAATAAAAACAAACAACAAAAAAGGAAAAAAAAAAAAAGAAAGATTTCTCAGAAGGCAGGTAAGATGGTCTGGTATTCCAATCTCAGTAAGTTTTCCACAGTTGTGATCCACACTGTCAAAGGCTTTTGCCTGATCAATAAAGCAGAAGTAGGTATATTTCTGGAATTCTCTTGCTTTTTCAAAGATCCAGTGGATGATGGCAATTTGATCGCTGGTTCCTCTGCCTTTCCTAAATCCAGCTTGAACATATGGAAACTCACAGCTCATGTACTATTGAAGACTTGATTGGAGAAATTACTTTGGTAGCGTGTGAGATGAATGCAAGTGTGTGGTAGTTGAAGATTCTTTGAAATTGCCATTCTTTGGAATTGCAATGAAACGATCTGTGGCCACTGCTGAGTTTTCCAAATTTGCTAGTGTATTAAGTGCAGCACCTTAACAGCATCATCTTTTAGGATTTGAAATAGCTCAACTGCAATTCCGTCACCTCCACTAGCTTTACTCATAGTGATGCTTCTTAAGGCCCTCTTGACTACACATCTCAGGAGATCCAGCTCTAAGTGAGTGATCACACCATCATGGTTATCTTGGTCATTAACATCCTTTTTGTATAATTCTTCAATATATTGTTTCAACCTTTTCTTAATATATTCTGCTTCTCTAAGATCCATGACATTTCTGTCTTTTATTTGGCCCATCTTTGCATGAAATGATCCTTCCCTACCTCTAATTTTTTTTGAGCAGATCTCTGGTCTTTCCCATTGTATTGTTTTCCTCTATATCTTTGCACTGATCACTTAGGAAGGCTTTTTTTAAATCTCTTCTTGCTCTTTGGAACTCTGCATTCAGATTGGTATGTGTTTCTTTTCTCTTTTGCCTTTTGTGTCTCTTCTTTTCTAAGTTATTTCTAAGGCATCCTCAGACAACCATTTTGCCTTTTGCATTTCATTTTCTTGGGGATGGTCTTGATGAGGTACATACAGATCAAAAAATGAAGATAACTGCATCCAGTTCCATTATTTCATGGCAAATACATGGAGAAACAATGAAAGCGGTGACAGATTTCATTTCCCTGGGCTCCAAAATCACTGTAGATAGTGACTGCAGCTGTAAAAAAATTAAAAAAAATAAAAAAGACATTCAGTCCTTGGAAAAAAAAGCTATGAAAAAATTGACAGCATACTAAAAAGCAGAGACATTACTTTACCAGGAAAGGTCTGTAGAGTCAAAGATATGGTTTTTAGAGAAGTCGTGAGCAGATGTGAGAGTTGGACCATAAAGAAAGCTGAGCACCAAAGAACTGATGCTTTTGAACTGTGTTGGACAAGACTCTTGAGAGTCCCTTAGACTGCAAGGAGATTGAACCAGTCCATACTAAAGGAAATCAGTCCTGAATATTCATTGGAATGACCAATGCTGAAGCTGAACCTCCATTACTTTGGCCAATTGATAGGTAGAAATGACTCATTATAAAAGACCCCGATGCTGGGAAAGATTAAAGGCAGGAGACAAAGGTGAAGACAGAAGACAAAATTGTTGGGTGGCATCATCAACTTGATGAACATGAGTTTGAGCAAGGTCTGGGAGTTGGTGATGGACAGGGAAGCCTGGAATGCTGTACCCCATGATATATATCAAGAAGATGGAAATGACTGAGAGATTGAACTGAACTGATGTATAGAGGACAATCAGGAAGCAGGCATAAGTCTTTAAGGAAGGAGGAAAGAACAATTCCTGGATAGCTGAAAATTTTGAGTCAGCAGGCCATTTCAAGCTGGAGAAGTTTTAGGGAAGCATTTCAATGCCAGGTGGAGAGAATGGTAAAAGAAAAGCAGGGTGGCAGTGCTGGGATTTCCCAGATGACTAGATCCCACTTCTATTAAACTTTCTCAATGGTCAATACTGTTAAGTGACTGGAAACATGAGAATTGTTTTTAAGTGATAGAACAATATTCTGTGGAAGGACTGATGATGAAGATGAAGCTCCAACACTTAGGCCAATGATGTCAAGGCCCAGCTCTTTGGAAGAGACCTTGATTATGGGAAAAATTTTGGGCAGAAGGAGAGGGAATAAAAGGATGAGATTGTGAGATGGCATCACCTACTCAAAGGACATGAATTTGAGGAAACTACAGGAAATAGTGAAAGACAGGGAAGCCTGTTTTGCTTCAGAACATGTAATCACAAAGAGTCAGACATGACTTAGCAACTGAACGATACCAGTGAAGACACAGGGTCCAGTGAAGGCTCTGGTCCTGGTTGGAGTGGAGAAAGACTTAGTTGGAAGGAGAGGCTTCCCATCCTCTGGTGCAGGTCCTTCAACACAAGGCAAGGAGCACAAATTTTGAATGTGTTACCAAGTATTGTTTTCTAAAAAACAAAATTTCTTTTCTGCAGGAAAGAGAACTTTGATTGAGTTTGTTCTCTAGATTTTACTGAGGGATGTCGAAGGGATCTGGAGTGGGATGAGTCTGCAAAAATGAAGTGACCAGCTGCTTCAGGGTGAGGCTTGTGGTAGACATTCTGCACTAGGTGGAAAACGAATCCAGAAAAAGTGTCCCTTCTGGCATGTACCTGCCAATCTATCACATTGTTTCAGCAGATCACTTCAATGTTATTTTGGGGCAAGCAAGTAATGGATTTGTGGTTTGCTTTTGTCAATTCCTGTGGGTAGTTAGATGACTAAATATTTGGTTACTTCATTGCATGGTTGCAATCACACTTGGGAAAGAAAACTAGATCAAGTCAACACATATTTGGTCATTAAACAGCAAACATAGGAAAGGTTCTAGGCAACTGTAGGTAATTTAAACATGAAGGGCCAGTTTCTTTTAACTGGGGACAGTTTCTTTTAACAGGCTGAGATGGGACTGTACAGGATGTCATAGCTCTTGCAATGACAAGTAGCCATAACAGCTACTTCTTGCTATGCTGGAGATGTGGGAAACTGAAAAGAGACGAAAAGCCTTTACAACTCTCCTTGCAGTGTGATTTCAAGGTAGAAGTAGTTGACATGGAAAGGCTGACTGGTAAGGCTGGGAAGGGAGCAATCTGAGCCTGTAATCATTAGTTCTTGTTAGGGCCCAGAAAACAGAAGCATCGGCTCAGTCAGAGTTCTGGGTCAGGGTTCAGAGATAAATGTCATTTGACTTGAATCAATATTTAGCCTTGAGAATGGCACCCATAACCTCTAAACAGAAGACTTCCTTCTCCCCAGGTGGCAGAGTAATTCATATTTGTTACAGACTCAGGAACCCAGAAAGCCCTCTCAGGGCCAATTGTTCTTAGCAGGAACACATGCATCTAGAGGTGGAATTATCATCATCGTGCCCATTGATAGATGGGAANGTCAGACATGACTTAGCAACTGAACGATACCAGTGAAGACACAGGGTCCAGTGAAGGCTCTGGTCCTGGTTGGAGTGGAGAAAGACTTAGTTGGAAGGAGAGGCTTCCCATCCTCTGGTGCAGGTCCTTCAACACAAGGCAAGGAGCACAAATTTTGAATGTGTTACCAAGTATTGTTTTCTAAAAAACAAAATTTCTTTTCTGCAGGAAAGAGAACTTTGATTGAGTTTGTTCTCTAGATTTTACTGAGGGATGTCGAAGGGATCTGGAGTGGGATGAGTCTGCAAAAATGAAGTGACCAGCTGCTTCAGGGTGAGGCTTGTGGTAGACATTCTGCACTAGGTGGAAAACGAATCCAGAAAAAGTGTCCCTTCTGGCATGTACCTGCCAATCTATCACATTGTTTCAGCAGATCACTTCAATGTTATTTTGGGGCAAGCAAGTAATGGATTTGTGGTTTGCTTTTGTCAATTCCTGTGGGTAGTTAGATGACTAAATATTTGGTTACTTCATTGCATGGTTGCAATCACACTTGGGAAAGAAAACTAGATCAAGTCAACACATATTTGGTCATTAAACAGCAAACATAGGAAGGGTTCTAGGCAACTGTAGGTAATTTAAACATGAAGGGCCAGTTTCTTTTAACTGGGGACAGTTTCTTTTAACAGGCTGAGATGGGACTGTACAGGATGTCATAGCTCTTGCAATGACAAGTAGCCATAACAGCTACTTCTTGCTATGCTGGAGATGTGGGAAACTGAAAAGAGACGAAAAGCCTTTACAACTCTCCTTGCAGTGTGATTTCAAGGTAGAAGTAGTTGACATGGAAAGGCTGACTGGTAAGGCTGGGAAGGGAGCAATCTGAGCCTGTAATCATTAGTTCTTGTTAGGGCCCAGAAAACAGAAGCATCGGCTCAGTCAGACTTCTGGGTCAGGGTTCAGAGATAAATGTCATTTGACTTGAATCAATATTTAGCCTTGAGAATGGCACCCATAACCTCTAAACAGAAGACTTCCTTCTCCCCAGGTGGCAGAGTAATTCATATTTGTTACAGACTCAGGAACCCAGAAAGCCCTCTCAGGGCCAATTGTTCTTAGCAGGAACACATGCATCTAGAGGTGGAATTATCATCATCGTGCCCATTGATAGATGGGAATACTGAGGTTAAGGTACTTGATTAAGGTCCCACAGCTAAGCATGTGATAAGCCACAAACCCAGGGTAACAGTCCTCAAATTGTGTTTTTGCTCCACACCAACTGGGAGTGGTGGATGGTGATCTGGCAACAATGCTTAGGCAAGCAGTATTCAGCCTTAAATTGAAGTAAGTAAGGAAAACCACTAGAACATTCAGCTATGACCTATGTCAAATCCACTCTGATTTTATAGTGGAGATGAAAAATAGATTCAAGGGATTAGGTCTTGAAGCCTGAAGAACTATGGATGGAGGTTTGTAACAATGTACGAGAGGTGGTTACCAAAACCATCCCCAAGAAAAACAAATGTGAGAAGGAAAAGGGGTTGCCTGAGGAGGCCTTAAAAGCAGCTGAAAAAATAAGAGAAGTGAAAGGCAAAGGAGAAAGGGAAAGATATACGCCATGGAATGTGGACTTCCAGAGAATAGCAAGGGGATATAAGAAAGTCTTCATAAGTAAACACTGCAAGAATTAGAGGAAAATAGTACAATTGTAAAGAGTATAGATCACTTCAGGAAAATTGGAGCTACCAGGAACACTTCATGCAAGGATGGGCACAATAAAGGACAGAAAAGTCAAAGACTTAATAGAAGCAGATGAGATTAAGAAGAAGTGGCAAGAATGCACAGAAGAACTGTACAAGAATGGTCATAAAGACCAGGATAGTGATGATGCTTGGTTCACTCATGTAAAGCTTGATATGCTGGAGTATGAAATCAAGTGGGCCTTAGGAGGCATCACTAGAAAGAATGATAGGCGAAGTGATGGAATTCCAGCTGAGCTATTTAAAAATCCTGAAGAATAAGGCTGTAAAAGTGCTGCATTCAATATGTCATCAAATTTGGAAAACTCATCAGTGGCCACAGTGCTGGCAAAAGTCAGTTTTTATTCCAATCTAAAAGAAAGGCAATTCCAAAGAATGTTCAACCTATCATGACATAGAGCTCATCTCGATTGTTAGCAAGGTAATGCTCAAAATCCTTCAAGCTAAGCTTCAACACTATATGAACTGAAAACTTTCAGATATACAAACTGGTTTGAGGAACCAGAGATCAAATTGCCAACATCCATTGGATCATAGAGAAAACAAGAGAATCCCAGAAAACATTTCTATCTGCTTCACTGACTATGATAAAGCCTTTCACTGTGTGGACCACAACAAACTGTGGAAAATTCTTAAGGAAATGGGAGTACCCGATCACCTTACCTGTCTCCTGAAAAGTCTGTATGTAGCTCAATAAGTGGCACTTAGAATCTGACACAAAACAACTGAAAGATTTAAAAGGGGGAAAGAAGCATGACAAGGTGTACATTCTCACTCTCGTTATTTAATTTTTTACACCATTTGATATGCTGGAATGCATAAATCCCAAGCTGGAATAAAGATTGCTGGGAGAAATCTCAACATCCACAGATATGAAGATGAAATTGTCCTAACAGCAGAAAGCAAAGAATAACTAAAGAGCCTCTTGGTGAGGAGAGGAGATTCAAAAACTGGCTTAAAACATAAACATTCAAACAACTATTCACAAAAATATAGTCAACTTTCATGGCATCTGATCCCACCACATCATGGCTAATAGATGAGGGAAAAGTGGAAACAGTGGCAGATTTTATTTTCTTGGGCTCCAAAACCACAATGGACCTTGACAGCAGCCACAAAATTAAAAGACACTTGCTCCTTGGAAGGAAGAAAGGCTATGAAAATACTGCATAGCGTATCAAAAAGCAGAGACTCACTTTGCTACAGAAGTAGTGTCAAAGCTATGGTTTTTCCAGTAATCAGGTACAGATGTGCAATCTGGACCATAAGAAATGGTGAATGCCAAAGAATTGAGCTTTTGAACTGTGGTGCTTGAGAAGATTCTTGAGAGTCCCTTATACAACAAGAAGATCAAACCAGTCAATCTGAAAGTGAGAGTGTAACAGGCAGAAAGGCCAGGGGTCTCCAAACAGAGAAAATAGCCTGCAAGTGTCAGACATTTTTATCTCTCTTGGGGAAACAGTGGAAACAGTGTCAGACTTTATTTTTTTGGGCTCCAAAATCACTGCAGATGGTGACTGCAGCCATGAAATTAGAAGACGCTTACTCCTTGGAAGAAAAGTTATGTCCAACCTAGATAGCATTTTCAGAAGCAGAGACATTACTTTGCTGACTAAGGTTCATCTAGTCAGGGCTATGGTTTTTCCTGTGGTCATGTATGGATGTGAGAGTTNAATTTGGATGCACATTGCAAAAAACTAAAACAACCATAACTTTAGCAAGATAAACTTGATTTTTTTTTGTTCTCTCCCACTGAAACAAAGCTGGATTTGGGCCAGTGAGAGCTTGGGTTGTATCCTTCTCCAAGGTTACAGGATTGTCCAATACAACTGCAGGAGTTCCAGCCATCACAACTAAAATCCAGGGAGCAGTTAGGAAGAAGGTAGGGAAGGGAAGAGACTCATCTCTCAGCTAAATCAGCTCCTTGAAAGCAGTCTTCCAAGAAATCCCTCTTACAGGTCTGCTTGCATCTCAGTCACCAGTCATGACCAAGAGCACAGGTGGGTAGGAAGTACAGTCCTGTAGCTACTGGGCTCATGGCTATATACCAAACTATTTTCAGTTTTGAAAGAGAAGCGGAGAATAGATCATTTTGTAGGCAGCCAGCAGTGTCTGCTTTAAAGAATAAACCATTTCTGATTAGGCTGAACTGCTGGGCTGAGTGTGGGAGCCAGGAGGAAGGAGCAAAAATGAGAGACATCTGAATGGATCTGAACTGTGCTCCAGAGAAAAAAAAGACACACTGGTCAGTAGAGATCTTCTAAGGACTGAAGTGAGGATTATACATATCACACAACCCAATTTGGTTTGAAAACTGCTTTTCCAAATGCTTTTCCCAAATCTCTCTCAATTCTTCAACTTCTAAATACCTTGTCTTTGTTACTTCACATTCTGATCTACCTGTCTCACCTTCCTTACTTCTGCTCACATCACTTCACCATCCAGTCACCAGCATTGCAAGATCAAGTACTGAGGAGTTAGTGACACTTCTAGAAGTGTGTAGAAACACAATGACTATTTNGCTTTTCCCAAATCTCTCTCAATTCTTCAACTTCTAAATACCTTGTCTTTGTTACTTCACATTCTGATCTACCTGTCTCACCTTCCTTACTTCTGCTCACATCACTTCACCATCCAGTCACCAGCATTGCAAGATCAAGTACTGAGGAGTTAGTGACACTTCTAGAAGTGTGTAGAAACACAATGACTATTTCTACTTTAATATTTGTGTTTCCTGATCAAGGTCTTTTGAAGGACTGATATGGCTAGAATTATGGAGATCTCATGTTTCCTCTAAAATCTCAACCAAGAATGTCACTTCCTTAGACCTGGAGGGGACGCACTCACTTTTGGATCCACAGGTCTTAGCAGGACAGTAAGTCCCCTGTGTATGAACAAGTTACATTTCAAAAGGGTGTTCAAAAATCTCAATTTCTTCATATGTCCAGCAAAGTTTCTTAGATAGCCAACTAAGACAAATGGCTATATATTACTCTAGTTTAATAGGTTTATGATACTTTTCATGCAAATAATACATAAAAAGCAAACACAGACAATAAAAAAAAAAAAAACATCTTTAATCTTGCAGTACCTGGATAGGACATAGCAACCCACTCCAGTATTCTTGTCTGAAAAATCCCCATGACAAGAGTAGCCTGGCTGACTACAGTCCATATGTTCCCAAAGTTGAACACAGCTGAGCAACTAAGCACACTTTCAAAAATAGAATAGTAGTACCATCTACATTACCACTGCATTTATGCTTCCTTTCAGACATTGTAGACTTGAAATAAAAATACTGCATCAGCTTCCCTTGTAGCTCAATCGGTAAAGAATCTGCTTGCAGTGCAGGAGACCCGGGGTCAATCCTTTGTTTGGGAAGATCCCCTGGAGAAGGAAATGGCAATGCACTCCAGTATCCTTGCTGGAAAAATCTCATGGACAGTGGAGCCTGGTGGGCTGCAGTCCATGGGGTCACAAAGAGTCAGGCCCGACTGAACAACTAACACTTATTGCACTCCATACAATTCTGTACAGTAAAGTACCCAAAAGCACACCCACTTGTCTGGGATGTGCGCACAACAATGTGTGTTAGATCTGTGAACTAACTGACATGATTGCACATTAAAATGCACTTTTACATGTTTGAAAGTTTTCAACTTGAAGGTTTGTTTGTAACAGACTTGCTACACAGGTGTTCAGTGAATGTATATAGTGAATGAACAAGAAAGGAGTGTAAAGAGCTGCCTGTTCTTTCCATTTTTGCATGTATTATGGCCAGTCTGAATAGGAATTGCATTGAGCATAATTGAGGCCTGTTGTATGGGAACATCACTGCAAGTGACAGAGGACCAGGATTCCAGGATGTGGCACAAGAGCCATGGTTGGTTGAAGAGAGCCAGGAGTGCAAATTAGGAGGAAACAAGTTTTCACTGGTTTATGTGAAAGATTCGGCGAATATCATCTGGATTTGTTTGTAGTGATTGAGCTTTGGCTTAGAGGAGCAGTCTCTGTTGCTCAGTCTGAGCAAAGAGAGGAGAATGAACCATGAAAATCGAACATGTGTCCCAGGTCAAGTATATCAAGTATTGAAGAGATGTGAGTCCTGTCAATATATCTGCTCCTTCCTGGAAAGAATTAGAGTAGTAAAGGAGGGACGGTCAGCACTATTTATAACACCTTATTCTTCTTCTCTCCAGTGAACATTGATTTCTAATGCCATTTTTTTATAAATAGAGGATGTGCTTTATATGATTGAAGTCTTCTAATTTACTGTTCCATATAAACTTTTGGTGCTATTCTGTGCCCAGGCACATGGGGTCCTGGAGCCTGGCAGGCTCTGTTTCAGCTGCAGAGTGCAGTGTGTGGGGCTCTGCTGTCGTCTGGGGCCCGTGGTATATCTTCAGTCTGGGTTCCCATCTGAGGGGTTAACTCTATTTGGGTTTAATTTGATCATCTTGCTTTTATCTTCAGTTCGTCCCATGTTATTTCTTCCCACGTCTCTTTTTATCCCTGACTTCTTTATGACTGTGTAGTTTTTATGATTCCCTTTTATAGACTTTGTCACTTTATTAACTGTAACTTTTTTTTAAAGCAGTTTTAAGATCCATGGTCAGTTCAGTTCAGTTTAGTTCAGTCACTCAGTCGTGTCCGACTCTTTGTGACCCCATGAATTGCAGCACACCAGGCCTCCCTGTCCATCACCAACTCCCAGAGTTCACTCAAACTCACATCCATCAAGTCAGTGATGCCATGCAGCCATCTCATCCTCTGTCGTCCCCTTTTCCTCCTGCCCCCAATCCCTTCCAGCATCAGATCCATGGTATGCATCTTTAACTTTCCAGTCTATCATTATTAATTATGATAATTATTAATAATTATTAAATTATATATTTATTTATCATTTCATTGGCTGTGTTGGGTCTTAGTGTGGCATGCAGGATCTTCCTGGTGGTAGGGCTCTCTATTTGAAGAGGGCAAGCTCAGTACTTTCAGCATGTAAACTCTATTTGAGACATGCAGACCTAGTTGCTCAGTGGCATGTGGAATTTGAGTTCTCTGGCAAAAAAAACATACCAGCATCCCCTGCATTGCAAAGCAGATCCTTAACAACTGGGCCACTGGGAAAGCCATTATATTTACTTTTTAATATATATTGCTTGTTTATCATTTGGGATACTGTTCCTTCCCCTTGTATACCCAGATTTTCCCTTCTTTTTAAATTCCTTCTGATGTGAGACCTTTTATAAAACATTTATTACATTGGTCTGTTGGTGCTGATACAGTCTTGTAGTTGTTGTATATCTGAGAAAGTATTTATCTTGTTTTTGATATATATTTTTCTTGTGTATAGAATTCTGAGGCAATTATATTTCTCTCAGCACTCTAAGATGTGGTGCCAGTGTCCTCTGGCTAACATTGTTTCCTATGCCTAATCTGCAGTCATTCCCATTTTGTGTTCTGCTGTGTCTGTTTTTCCTTCTGGTTACATTTCTTTGCTTGATTGTTTTAAGCAATGAATTACGATGTGCCTTTGTATAGTTGCCATACTTCTTGTCCTTGAGTTAATTGAGCTTCTGTGTTTATGGGTTTAAAGCTTTCATCACATCTGGAAAATTTTCAGCCAGTAATTATGAAGTTCTTTTCTCTATTCTCCTGTCTTTAACTTCCTGTTGGATTCCATCTACATACATTTTTGTATTCTTAAAGTTGCTTCAAAATTCTGTGATGGACAATTAATTTTTTCCCACATTCTTTCCATTACTATTTTCCATGTCTCTATTTAACATACTCAATATTCTTCAGTTTCATGAATATAAGGATTATTGTTGTAGTAAGCATTTTAATGTCCTTCCCGGCTAATTATGTAATGTATATTTTTAACTTTGTTTTTACTAATTGATTTTTCCATCATATGGATATTTTCTTGCTTCTTTGCACGTCCAGAATTTTTTTCTTTTTAAATTTATTTATCTTAATTTGAGTATAATTATTTTACAATATACTGATGGAACTAGGACATCACTGCAAGTGACAGAGGACCAAGATTCCAGGATGTGGCACAAGAGCCATGGTTGGTTGAAAAAAGCCAGAAGTGCAAAAGAGGAAGAAACAATTTGTCACTGGTGTATGTGAAAGACTCGGCAAATATCATCCAGATTTGTTTGTAGTGATTGAGCATCTTTTAATGATTGATTTTTCCCTCATTTTGGATATTTTCTTGCTTCTTTGCACATCTGGATTTTTTTTTATTTATATATGTTCATTAGAGGATAATTACTTTACAATATTGTAAAGGAACTAGGACAAATACTTTCACAATTTATATGGAAATTTTAAATTGGATGTTGAATGTGGTCATTTTTACCCTTTGGATGCTGGATTTTTTTTTAATTATTATAAATTATTCTTGGCACTGTTTGCAAACACTGTTAATTTCTTGGAAACAGTTGTACTTTTTGAAGGCAGTTTTTTAAGCTGAGATGAGACCAGCCTTTAGACCAGGTTTATCATTCCCCACTAGCAAAGCAATATTGTCTTCAAGGCCCTACTGATGCAATGGAAATTATGAATAATTTCCACTCTGGTAGATGAGGACACAATTAGACTTGGCTCAATTGAGGCTCAAGGGTTTTTCCCTATAATTCTGACCAGTACGATCAACTCTCCACTGAAAACTGGAGGGGTATCATCTGTACCTTCCCACAGTCCTATCTGTGTAGCTTTCTCTTGTGAACTCTTAACTATCTAGAGCCTCAAATCTCTATTCTTGGGGAGACTGTTTGTCCCTGCCTAGATACCCCCTCCATGTATGTGTTGGAAACTATTTCTAGAGTTGGGGCAATTATAGAACTCACCTTGCTTGCTCCCCACCCCACCACCCTAGGAATCCATTCTCTGCTGACAGATGTTTGATGTAAAAAACTACTCTTTCATTTATCTTGTCTATTTTGGAGTTGTCTGAGACAGGAAGATAAATGTGTCCTTTGCTCCTCTATGTCTACCAAAATAGAGGTCCCCCAGCAATCAGAACTCACTGAATGCCTTGTGAATGTTAGGCACTGACTTCTGTGCATGGGTGCAGACTTGATTGGGGATAAGTGTTGGGGCCTTAGGGAGCCCCAGTCTTGCTGGAGAAATATGCTAATTACAAATAGTATTTTCTATGGGGTATGTTCAATTCAGTTCAGTCTCTCAGTCATGTCTGACTCTTTGCAACTCCATAGACTGCAGCACGCTAGCCTCCCTGTCCTTCACGAACTCCAGAAGCTTGCTGAAACTCATGTCTATCAAATCAGTGATGTCATCCAACCATCTCATCCTCTGTCATCCTCTTCTCCTCCTGCCTTCGATCTTTCCCAGCAACAGGGTCTTTCCTAATGAGTGTTTTCTTACATCAGTTGGTCAAAGTACTGGAGCTTCAGGTTCAGATTCAGTCCTTCCAAAGAATATTCAGGATTGATTTCCTATAGCATTGACTGGGTTGGACCTCCTTGTAGTCCAAGGGACTCTCAAGAGTCTTGTCCAACACCATAGTTCAAACGCATCAATTCTTCATCACTCACCACTCTTTATGATGTAACTGTCAAATCCATACATGACAACTGGAAAAATCATAACTTTGATTATACTGAACTTTTTT
>SJYH01006413.1:125810-140639 GCA_006408735.1 Sylvicapra grimmia
TGATGACCCTGTATGCGAGAGAGCAAAGAGACACAAATGTATAGAACGGACTTTTGGACTCTGTGGGAGAGGGAGAGGGTGGGATGATTTGGGAGAATGGCATTGAAACATGTATACTATCATGTAAGAATGAAGCACCAGTCTATGTTATACAAGATGCTCGGGGCTGGTACACGGGGATGATCCAGAGAGAGGAAATGGGGTGGGATGTGGGAGGGGGATTCATGATTGAGATCTCATATACACCCATGGTGGATTCATGTCAATGTATGGCAAAACCAATACGGTATTGTAAAGTAAAATAAAGTAAAAATTAAAAAAAAATAAAAATAAAAAAAATAAAAATGCTGTCTAGGGTTGTCATAGCTTTTCTTCAAACAAGCAAGCATCTTTTAATTTCATGGCTTCAGCCATCTGCAGTGATTTTGGAGCCTTACAAAATAAAGTCTCTCACTGTTTCCATTGTTTCCCCATCTATTTGCCATGAAGTGATGGGACCAAATGCCATGATCTTCATTTTCTAAATGGGGAGTTTAAGAGAGATATTTCACTCTCCTCTTTCACTTTCATCAAGTGGCTCTTTAGTTCCTCTTCACTTTCTGCCATGAGGGTGGTATCATCTGCATATCTGAGGTTACTGATATTTCTCCCAGAAGACTTGATTTCAGTTTGTGTTTCATCCAGCTGGGCATTTCTCATGATGTACTCTGCATATAAGTTAAGTAATCAGGGTGACAATATACAGTCTTGACATACTCCTTTCCTGATTTGAAGCCAGTCTGTTGTTCCATGTTCAGTTCTCGCTGTTGCTTCTCAACCTGCATACAGATTCCTCAGAAGGCAAATAAGATAGTCTGGTATTCCTATCTCTGTAAGTTTTCCACAGTTTGTTGTGGTCCACACAGTCAAAGGCTTTTGCAAAGTCGATGAAGCAGAGGTAGGTGTTTTTCTGCAATTCTCTTGCTTTTTCTATGATCCAGTGGAAGTTGGCAATTTGATCTCTGGTTCCTCTGCTTTTTCTCAATCCGCTTGAACATATGGAATTTCACAGTTCATGTACTGTTGAAGACTTGCTCGGAGAAATTATTTTGGTAGCATGTGAGATGAGTGCAACTGTGTGGGAAATGAACATTCTTTGAATTCCCCTTTCTTTTGGATTGGAATTAATACGACCTTTCCAGTCTTGTGGCTACTGCTGAGTTTTCCAAATTTGCTAGCATACTGAGTGCAGCAGTTTAACAGCATCATCATGTTAGGATTTGAAATAGCTCAACTGCAAATCCATCACGTCCACTAGCTTTGCTCCTAGTGATACTTGTTAGGTAAAAGATGACCAGGACACCAAAAGAGCGTCTAACAGGCTTTTTAATGGTGAAGCACTCCCGGGTAGGGTTTCTGGACCTGAACGAGGCAGGTGAAGGAAGTCCGCACCCAGACCATGTTGGGGGTGGTTTTTATACGTTCGTTTTGAAGGAGGGTCAGGCTAAATGGACGGGGGTTCGGATTGGTCACCAGGTCGAGGCGTCGCGGGCTGACAGGTCCTTCTACATGGCTGGGGTGGGGCGGCTTTAGCTGGCAAAGTGTGCTGTCATTGGTTCCCGGGATCTGGGAGGCTCCCTCCATTAGGGAGTTCCCCCGCCGGTGGGAGAGAGAGCAGAGGTGGCTCATCATGGCCTCGGGGTCTGGCTTTACAATATTTCTGAAGGCCCAGTTGATGTGCATCTCAGGATGTCTAGCTCTAGATGAGTGATCACACCATTGCAGTTATCTGAGTCATTAATATTTTTTTGTACAGTTCTATGTATTCTTTCAACCTCTTCTTAATATCTTCTGATTCTGTTATCCCCATATCATTTCTGTCCTTTATTGTGCCCACCTTTGCATGAAACGTTCCCTCCCTATCTCTAATGTTCTTGAGCAGATCTCTGGTCTTTCCCATTCTGTTGTTTTCCTCAATTTCTTTGCACTGAGAATGTAGGAAGGCTTTTTTTAATCCTTGCTATTCTTTGAAACTTTGCATTCAGATGGGTATGTCTTTCTTTTCTCCTTTGCCTCTTGCTCCTCTTCTTTTCTAAGTTATTTGTAAGGTCTTCTCACACAACCTTTTTGCATTTCTTTTTCTTAGGGATGGTCTTGATATGGTATGTACAGATCAAAAAATGAAAATCATGGCATCCCATTCCATTACTTCATGGCAAATACATGGAGAAACAATGAAAGCAGTGGCAGGCTTTATTTTCCTGGGCTCCAAAATCACTGGAGATAGTGACTGCAGCTGTGAAAAAAGAGACGCTGATCCTTGGAAAATAAAGCTATTAGAAACCTAGACAGCATACTAAAAAGCAAGGATATTATCTACCAGCAAAGGTCGGTATATTCAAAGCTATAGTTTTGCCAGAAGTTGTGATGGATGTGAGAGTTGGACCATAAAGAAAGCTGAGCACCAAAGAATTGATGCTTTTAAACTCTGGTGCTGCTAGGCTTGTCATAGCCTTCTTCAAACAATCAAGCATATTTTAATTTCATGGCTTCAGCCATCTGCAGTGATTTTGGAGCCTTACAAAATAAAGTCTCTCACTGTTTCCATTGTTTCCCCATCTATTTGCCATGAACTGATGGGACAAATTGCCAGTATCTTCATTTTCTGAACGTGGAGTTTAAGCCAGATGTTTCACTCTCCTCTTTCACTTTCATCAAGAAGCTCTTTAGTTTCTCTTCACGTTCTGCCATGAGGATGGTGTCATCTGCATATTTGAGGTTATTGATATTTCTCCCAACAACCGTGATTCCAGCTTGTGCTTCATCTAGATGGGCATTTCACATGATGTACTCAGCATAGAATTTAAATAAGCAGGGTGACAATATACAGCCTTTAATTACTCCTTTCTTGATTTGGAACCAGTCTGCTCTTCCATGTTGAGTTCTAACTGTTGCTTCTTGACTTGCATACAGATTTCTCAGAAGGCAGGTAAGATGGTCTGGTATTCCAACCTCAGGATGTTTTCCACAGTTTGTTGTGATCCACACTGTCAAAGGCTTTTGCATGGTCAATAAAGCAGAAGTAGGTATATTTCTGGAATTCTCCTGCTTTTTTGAAGATCCACTGGATGATGGCAATTTGATCTCTGGCTCCTCTGCATTTTCTAAATCCAGCTTGAACATATGGAATTTCACAATTCATGTCCTGTTGAAGACTTGCTTGCAGAAATTATTTTGGTAGCATGTGAGATGAGTGCAAGTGTGCGGTAGTTGAACATTATTTGAAATTGCCTTTCTTTGGAATTGCAATGAAAACGACCTATCCAGTCCTGTGGCCACTGGTGAGTTTTCCAAATTTCCTAACGTAATAAGTGAAGCATTTTAACAGCATCATCTTTTAGGATTTGAAATAGCTCATCTGCAATTCCATCACCTCCACTAGCGTTACTAGTAGTGATGCTTCTTAAGGCCCTCTTGACTTCACATTTCAGGATGTCTAAGGTCTAGGTGAGTGATCACACCATCGTGGTTATCTGGGTCATTGATATTCTTTTTGTATAGTTCTTTTATATATTCTTTCAACTTTTTCTTAATATATTCTGCTTCTCTTAGGTCCATGACATTTCTGTCTTTTATTTGGCTCATCTTTGGATGTAATGATCCTTCCCTACCTATACTTTTTTTGAGCAGATCTCTGGTCTTTCCCATTCTATTGTTTTCCTCTATATCTTTGCACTGCTCTCTTAGGAAGGATTTTCTCAAATCTCTTCTTGCTATCTTCAGAACTCTGCATTCAGATTGATATGTGTTTCTTTTCTGTTTTGCCTTTTCCTTCTCTTCTTTCTAAGTCATTTCAAAGGCATTCTCAGACAACTATTTTGCCTTTTTGCATTTATTTTCTTGGGGATGGTCTTGATGAGGTACATACAGATCAAAAAATGAAGATCACTGCAACCAGTTCCATTATTTCATGGCAAATACATGGAGAAACAATGGAAACAGTGACAGACTTTATTTTCCTGGGCTCCAAAAAATCACTACAGATAGTGATTGCAGCTGTGGAAAAAAAAAACAAGTCACTTGGTCTTTGGAAGAAAAGCTATGAAAAACCTTGACAGAATATGAAAAAGCAGAGAAATTTCTTTACCAGCAAAGGTCTGTAGAGTCAAAGCTATGGTTTTTCCAGAAGTCATGAGTAGATGTGAGAGTTGGACCATAAAAAAAGGTGAGCACCAAATAATTGATGCTTTTGAACTGTGGTGTTGGGCAACTCTTGAGAGTCCCTTGGACTGCAAGGAGATCCAACCTGTCCACCCTAAAGGAAATCAGTCCTGAATATTCATTGGAAAGACCGATGCTGAAGCTGGACCTCCATTACATTGGCCAGTTGATGGGTAGAACTAACTCATTATAATAGACCCCGATGCTGGAAAAGATTAAAGGCAGGAGGCAAAGGGGAAGACAGAAGAAGAAATTGTTGGGTGGCATCATCAACTTGATGAACATGAGTTTGAGCAAGCTCTGGGAGTTGGTGATAGACAGGGAAACCTGGCATACTGCACCCCATGATATAGCAAAGAGTTGGACATGACTGAGAGATTGAACTGAACTGATGTACAGAGGACAATCAGGGAGCAGGCAGAAGTCTTTAAGGAAGGAGGAAGGAACACTTCACTGACAGCTGACAATTTTGGGTCAGCAGGACACTTCAAGCTGGAGAAGCTATAGGGAAGCAATTCTATGCCAGGTGGAAAGAAAAGTAAGAGAAAGGCAGGGTGGCAGTGCTGGGATTTCCTGGAGGACTAGATCCCTCTTCTGTTAAACTTTATCAATGGTCAATATTGTTAGGTGATTAGAAATATGAGGGTTGTTTTGGAAGTGGTAGAGCAATATTCAATGGAAGGACTGATGATAAAGATGAAGCTCCAACACTTTGGTCAATGATGTGAAGACCCAACTCATTGGAAGAGACCCTGATGGTGGGAAAGAATGTGGGCAGAAAGAGAGGGAATAAAAGGATGAGACTGTGAGATGGTATCACCTAATCAAAGGACATGAGTTTGAGGAAACTACACGAAATAGTGAAAGACAGGGAAGCCTGTTTTGTTGCCAAACAGGTAATCACAAAGAGTCAGACATGGCTTAGCAACTGAATGATACAAATGAGGACACAGGGTCCAGTGAAAATTCTGGTCCTTGTTGGAGTAGAGAAAGATTTTGTTGGAAGGGGAGGCTTCCCATCCTCTGGTGCAGGTTCTTGAACCCAAGGCAAGGAGCACAAGATTTTGAATGTGTTACCAAACATTGTTTTCTAAAAAAATCAAGAAACTGTTTTCTTCAGGAGAGAGAGCTTTGACTGAGTTTGTTCTCTAGATTTTACTGAAGGATGTCGAAGGGATCTTGATTGGGCTGAGTTTGCAAAACCCAGGTGACCAGGTGCTGGAGGGCAAGGCTTGTGGTAGACATTCTGCACTAGGTGGAAAACGAATCCAGAAAAAAATGTCCCTTCTGGAGCGTACATGCCAATGTATCACATTGTTTCAGCAGATCGCTTCAATGTTGTTTGCGGCCTGCAAGAAATGGATGAGTGGTTTGCTTTTGTCAATTCCTGTGGGTAGTTAGATGACTAAATGTCTGGTTACTTCAATGCATGGTAAGAATCATGCTTGGGAAAGTAACCTAGATCAAGTCCACACATATTGATCGTTAAACAGCAAGCATAGGAAGGTTTCTAAGGCAATCGTAGGTAATGTAAACATGAGGGGCCAAATGGGGACAGTTTCATTTAACAGGCTGAGATTGGACTGTACAGGTTGCCATAGCTGTTGCTATGACAAGTAGCCATAACAGCTACTTCTTGCTACACTGGAGATGTGGGAAACGAAAAAGAGACCAAAAGTCTTACAACTCTCCTTGCAGTGTGATTTCAGGCTAGATGTAGTTGACAAGGAAAGGCTGACTGGAAAGGCTGGGAATGGAGCAATCTGAGCCAGTAATCATTAGTTCTTGTTGGGACCCTGAAAACAGAAGCATCAGCTCAGTCAGGGTTCTGGATCAGGGTTCAGAGATAGATGTCATTTGGCTTGAATCAATATTTAGCCTTGGGGATGGCACCCATAACCTAGAAACAAAAGATTTCCTTCTCCCCAGGTGGCAGAATAATTCATATTGGTTCCAGACTCAGGAACCCAGAAAGCCCTCTCAGGACCACTTGTTCTTAGCAGGCACGCATGCATCTAGAGGTGGAATTATCGTCATAGTGCCCATTGTCCAGATGAGAAAACTGAGGTTAAGGGACTTGATCAAGATCACATAGCTAATCACATGAAAAGCCAAGCACAAACCCAGGGTAACAGTCCTCAAATTGTGTGTTTTTGCTCCACACATACTGGGAGTGTTGTGTGGTGATTTGGCACCAATGCTTAGGCAGAAGCAAGCAGTACACAGGCTTAAATTGAAGGAACTAAGGAAAACCAGTAGAACGTTCAGCTATGACCTAAATCAAATCCCTTATGATTTTATAGTGGAAATGAAAAATAGATTCAAGGAATTAGGTCTGGAAGCCTGAGGAACTATGGATGGAGGTTTGTAACAATGTACAGGAGGTGGTCACCAAAACCATCCCCAAGAGAAACAAATGTGAGAAGGAAAAGGGGTTGCCTGAGGGGGCCTTTAAAACAGCTGAGAAAATAAGAGAAGTGAAAGGTTAAGGAGAAAAAAAAAAAAAAAAGGTTAAGGAGAAAGGGAAATATATACCCAATGGAATGCAGACTTCCAGAGAATAGCAAGGAGAGAGAAGAAAGTCTTCATAAGTGAACCCTGCAAGAATTAGAGGAAAATAATAGAATTGTAAAGAATATAGATCGCTTCAGGAAAATTGGAGCTACCAGAGGAACATTTCATGCAAGGAAGGGCACTATAAAGGACAGAAAAGTCAAAGACCTAACAGAAGCAGATGAGATTAAGAAGAGGTGACAAGAATGCACAGAAGAACTGTACAAACATGGTCATAAAGACTGGGATAGGGACCATGCTTGGGTCACTCATGTAAAGCCAGATATACTGGAGTATGAAGTCAAGTGGGCCTTGGGAGCCATCACTACAAACAATGATAGGAGAGGTGATGGAATTCCAGCTGAGCTATTTAAAAATCCTAAAGAATGAGGCTGTAAAAGTGCTGCATTCAATATGTCAGCAAAATGTGGAAAACGCAGCAGTGGCCACAGTGCTGGAAAAGGTCAGTTTTCATTCCAACCAAAAGAAAGGCGATTCCAAAGAATGTTCAACCTATCATGCAATTGCGCTCATCTCACTTGCTAGCAAGGTAATGCTCAAAATCCTTCAAGCTAAGCATCAACACTACATGAACTGAGAACTTCCAGATGTACAAACTGGTTTGAGGAACCAGATATCAGATTTCCAACATCCATTGGATCATAGAGAAAGCAAGGGAATCCCAGAAAACATTTCCGTCTGCTTCACTGACTATGCTAAAATCTTTCACTGCGTGGACCACAACAAACTGGAAAATTCTTAAGGAAATGGGAGTACCAGATCACCTTACCTGTCTCCTGAAAAGTATGTATTTAAATCAAAAATTGACAGAATCAGACACAGAACAACTGAAAGATTAAAACTGGGAAAGAAGTGTGAAAAATGTACACTCTCACCCTAGTTATTTAACTTCTATACAGGATACATCATTTGATATGCTGGACTTCATAAATCCCAAGCTGGAATAAAGATTGCTGGGAGAAATATCAACACCCACAGATATGAAGATGACACTGCCCTAATGGCAGAAAGCAAAGAACTAAAGAGCCTCTTGGTGAGGAGAGGAGATGCAAAAACTGGCTTAAAACTCAACATTAAAAAAACCATTCACAAAAATATACTCCACATTCATGGCATCCAGTCCCACCATTTCATGGCATATAGATGAGGAAAAAGTGAAAACAGTGGCAGATTTTATTTTCTTGGGCTCTAAAACCACTATGGACCTTGACTGTAGCCGCAAAATTAAGACACTTGCTCTTTGGAAGGAAGAAAGGCTATGAAAAACCTGCACAGTGTATTAAAAAGCAGAGACTCACTTGGCTCCAGAGGTCTGTAGTGTCACAGCTATGATTTTTCCAGTAATCATGTACAGATGTGAGATCTGGACCATAAGAAAGGGTGAATGCCAAAGAATTGAGCTTTTGATCTGTGGTGCTTGAGAAGATTCTTGAGAGTCCCTCATGCAACAAGGAGATCAAACCAGTCAATCTGAAAGGAAATTAACTTCTGACCCCTGCTGACTCAGCTGAGGCATCTACTGAGGGCCTCCAGGTGGAAAAGAACGGATGCTTCCACTGCAAAAGAGCCTAACCATGGCAGCTCCAAACAAATAGTTTGTAGCTCCATCCCTTGAGGAACCTCAGAAAGGCTGAAGACAATGTGTACACTGGGTCCCCCGATACATGTGTTGCATTCTCCCCAGCAGCATTGGAAGCAAGGAAGGGGCATCGTGTGCCCTGGAGGAGGAAGATGGCTCAGGGATCCACTGGGGCCACCACTTACCAAGTGGGACAAGTAAAGGACAGAGTAGGCATATGTGGCAGAGAGCTGGTAACTGGGGTGTGGGAACAAGAGGGAACCAGCTCTGCATGAAGTACCTCACCCAAAATCCCCCGGAGGAGAAACCCAGTGATAAGATCATCTGAGATGGGACAAATAGAGCCTATTTCATTACCCCTTATAATTCCTCTGAATGAGGAGGTGGTTGAGTTGGTGGGTCATCACAAACTCTTCTATGGCCTAGACCATCTGCCAGTTGCTCTCCTTGGTGCTGCCTCTGCCCAGCTTCAGTCATGTAGTTGTGGAGGAAGTTGACAATCATGTGTGCTGCTGAATCAGGGCCCAAGTCCATGTAAAGCCAATCATAAGACCACATGTCCCTGCCAGGATGGCTGATCTAGGGCTGTACATGTAATCTGAGGTGGTCATTCAGAGAACACCCTTAAACTCTGATGTCTGCAATCTACTTTCCTTACTAGGTGATGCCTTTGGGATTTAAAACCCTAGGGCAGGTAGCTTGGACGCCCTCACTAGGTATAGAAAACTTAAGGAAGAAAGTTGCCAGGCTAAGACCATCAACATAGACTGAAGGGAAAGAGTGAAGGTGAGGGAGAATTGATGACTTCTGATTTCTTGGGTCCAGTCACTCAGATCTTTGTATTTGCTCTGAATTTTGTATCCTGGCTTCCCAGAATCATTTCAATGAGTCTCCGTTTTCCCTGAAGCCAGTTGGAGTAGGGCTCATCTTAATTTTGATTCAGACTTGGTTCTAGATCCTTCACTCCCAGACACAAACAGAGGCAACCATTTGTTTCAGCACCATTAAGACTGAAACCCTTTATTCTTTACTGAGAATAGGGTGTGCAGACCACCAAATACAGTTCACCAGCATCCTGGGAAGTAGTGCTCAACGTGTGAGTGAGTGTTTTTTAGGAACAGTCTTACTGATTTCTGAACCACTCCAAGCATTTACACTGCCCATGCCAGGCCAATCCTGTCATTTCCTCGATTAAAGACCGAGAAATAGAGCCTCAGGAAGACGTCGCCCAGGAACCAGATCTATGTAGATGAACTCAATTGGTGCTCTTTAAAGGTGGTATAGCAGCGGCCTCTAGAATCCTGGGGGAATCAGAGACACACACCAGTCAGCATGAGCCCTTACAGGTGACTTCCCCCAATATCCAGACCCAGCACAATTCTTTGCTTTATTTCCCTCTTTTGGCAAGTATCAAGGGGTTTTCTCAGCAGCAGGGGATGTGAGAGTTCATCCAAAACCAAAGAGAGCCAAGACATGAGGTTGCCATGAGGAAGGGTGTGGTGAGTAGAGGACTGAGAATTGGGAAAACAGAGGAATGAAAAACAACAAAGTCCTACTGTAGAGTGTGAAGAACTATATTCAATGTTCAGTGATAAACCACATGAAAACGAATAAGAAAAAAATATTTTTATGTGTATAACTGAGTCACATTGTTGTGCAGCAGAACTTAATGCAACACTGAAGATTAGCCACACTTCAATATAATTTTTTAACAAAGAACAAGTGTGTCCATAGTTCTTCTCACTCCCTGTTTCTTTTCTTCGTTCTCCTGCTCCTTGTTTTCTCTGAAAAGAATGCTCATTCTCCTCCTGCTTCCCCACCATCCATACTTTATTTAAAAACTTTTTTTTTTTTTTTTGAGTATAGCTGATTAACAATATTGTGAGTTTCAGGTGAATAGTAAAGGGACTCAGCCATATGTATCCAGGTATCCTTGTCCCAAGGACACCCCTCCCATTCAGGCTGTCATATAACTGAGCAGAGTTCCCTGTGCTACAAAGTAACTGGTTGTTGGTTATCCATCTTAAATAGAGCAGTGCCCACAACATGTTCCTGAAGACTTAACTCAGGAACTCTGAGAAGCCTCCTTCTGCGCAAACTCACCCTCTTTGGCCATTCCAGGCTTGGTTGAGTAACGTACTCTGGTTCCCCATCCCCACCGGTCAGTCCATAGCCCTCATCACCCCTCATAAGTCCCCAGTGCCCCAGTGCAGAGCACCTTGAGATGCCATTTGCATGGAATCCAGTGCAGTTTTGCCTAGAACCAAGCACACCTCCATATGGCTCAATGTGTTTGTGGTTTTAGAATTCCTGAGATTCCCTCTCTTCCTCAGCCTTTTTGAGCCCATCAGTCTTCTCTGAACACTCAAACGGAGCTGACATGAAGCCTCCACCCTTGCCATGGCTGAGCAGTCACTGTGCACCATTTATTCACCTTAGTATCCAACCTCCCCACAGAGGGTTCAGGTACCTCAACTCACAAAGGAGGCACCTGGCCACAGCCAGGGGAAGATGCAGCTGAGAACTAGGTTGACCATGTAATTTATCATCCAAACCTGGAAAAGTTTGAGAAGGGAATGGATACCGTGAACTTTTGCTGGGACATCACACTGGGACTGTCCCCAGCCATTCTCCTTGTAACATGGCCTATTGCAGGGACTGCTAGTGCTGACTTTCATGCTCATGCACCTAAGGGTTCGGATTGAATTGAAGCTCTTTGGGGACTGAGGACCTTAGTGTTCCCCTCTCCCTGACCCCCACCATGCCATATGGTGTTGTATCTCTACATTTATTTCAGGAAGATCAGTGTCCCACACAGCCCTTACTTCTCAAGTGAATGATTTTGTGGGAGGCACTGGCCCAGCCACAGGGCTCAGCAGCATCTGCAATGGTGTGACATGGCCTCCAGAGGGCGCCCTCCTCCCAGCAGCAGCCTAAGGGTTCCTGCAAGCTCCAGTTTGAGAACCAACCCTCAGTATTGCCCCCTCACCTTGAGGATGTAGGCTCGAGCTGGTACTGGGTAGTTGATGCTGTTGATGGTGAAGGTAATAGAGGGCAGGGTATTGACCACAGAACATTAAACATAGTGCTGTTAGAGAGAGAGGGTGAGAGGTTGGCCCTGGAGATCCTTGTTGTGTGTAGAGACTGGGAGTGACCCTGGGGCATGACCCTTCACCTTGGAACCCCATGGTGTGGTGCCAATGAGCTTCTGTATGCTATTGACCAGTGTATTTGATGTCCCAGTGTCAACATCAGCCTCGTAGCCTTCAGAAGAAGCAAGCTTTCTTTTCATGGAGATGCTGAGAGACAATGGAAGAAAGTAGGCATCAAGGTCACTTTGAGTCTCCCCAGAGTTGCCCCCTTCCCGACTGTCTTGTAAACAGCCCTTTGTCTCTTGCCATCTTTTCCTTTACTCTCGACACAGCACCTTTCTTGACACCCTCGAATGCATTACTTGAATACACCAGGACTTTTTGTACCTTGACACAAGCAGGTCTTCCTTCCTAGAAGACTCCATTCCACTTTGACTAGCAAATTTCTTCTCATCTTTCAGATTCCACCTTAATTGTATTGTTTTTGGAAAGTCTTTCCCCAGTGTTTATCAGTCTCCTATCTTGGTCTCTCTCTGTAGACCCTTCCTCATGTCTGTTGCTGCTGCTGCTGCTGCTAACTCACTTCAGTCATGTCCAATTCTGTGGGACCTCATAGAGGGCAGCCCACCAGGCTCTGCAGTTCCTAGGATTTTCCAGGCAAAGTACTGGAATGGGTGGCCATTGCCTTCTCCTCCTCATATCTAGCATATAACGAAGTCACAATTCACTATATGAGCGAGTCACTTCATGTACATCTGCCTTCTTAGATGTGAGGGCAGGTTTTATTCTCCTTGCCTCCCTAAAGTGCCTGGCACACAGTGGACATCCAATGCTTGTCTGTTCAATGAGAGAATGAAGACTGAGAAAATAATAAGAAATATCCAGAGAGCTGTATCTGATAGGGAACAAATAACAGGTCTCAAACAGAGTGAAAATGGAGATTTGCAGGGGCAGCAGATTCTCATAGTAGGAGGAGAGAGGGGCTCCTCTGGGAGAGGGTGTCTCCCAGCACTGTTCCTACAACCAGCTCAGACCCTGAGACCCTGGCCAGGAAATACATGACTAGCCCACAGAAACTCCAAAGGACAGGTCAACTTTTGTCTGAGGGTATCACACAGAATCCTATCAATTATGCCTCTTGTCCTCAGGTCGCTCCTGGATCCCACCTTCCTGATTCTCCATTATAGCCCCTGTCCCACTATGTGCCCAAGAACGTGGGGTGTCCTTTTTATTAGCTGATTTCACATCCTAAGACTGCAACCAACCTTTATCCACTGCTGGGTATCTGCTCCCTAAGCAGATCAGTTTTCCTCATTTTCTCAGGACTGTCCCTTTTTTGAAAATGACATTTATCTGTACTGAGAAATTCTTATGTCCTAGGTAGCCCTGGACAGTCGGTCATCTTATCATACATCTGGTCAGGTTGGAGAAATTCTCCCTGATCCTCTGTTCGCCACACTGTAGAGTCCTCTAACCATGCTCCCCACCTCAAAGGGCAGTGGGTGCAGGCCTCTCCCATCTGCACAGTCCTCTCTGGTTCCTTTTAGGACCCTGGTCAGAGCCTTGCTCAGAAGGCCTGGGGATTGTGAACCATAGGTTGTTTGTGTATCTATGTGCTTGTGTGTTTGTTTGTATGTGTGTTTGTATGTGTCTCTGTGAGTGCTTGTGTGTCTCTGACTAAGCTATGCATGTTTTTATGTGTCTCTGTGTAGGTTTATATGTGTCTGCTTGTGTGTTTCCATGTGTCTGTGTGTCTGACTCTGTCGTTGAAGATTGTGTATGTCTGTGTGACTGGGTGTCTGAGAATGCATTTGTGTGTTTCTGCCTGTGTCCATGTACAGTAGTGGGAATATCACTTTGGCTGACCCTCAGAGAGAGAGGCTTACCGGTCCATGTATACACTCCAGCCACCTACTTGGATCAATGGTACCCAGTTGAGCTCTTCCTTGTAGTAGCGGTGGTCCACCCCACCAAACATCATCACACTACCCTCCCGCTTGTCTCTGTAGAGAGAACAGAGTGGGGGATCCTTGGAGGACATAAACAACTGCAATGTCTGAGAGCTGTGCTGTTCCACCCATCAAGGCCCTAATAATGTCCCCGTGTACAGATGCAGAAATCGAGTCTAAGAGAGATTGAGATCTAGACTGTGGTCTGTTACTGGCCAGTGAGCGGAACAGAGGAGGTTAGAAGCACTTGGCTGGGCTCCATCCACTATGTCTTCTGAAGACACCCTGGACCTTCAGCAACCTGAGTGCTCAGACACCCTCAGAAGACATGGTGCTGAAGTGTTCTGGCTTTCCCCTCATCTGCTTTGCCATTTTTCAGGAAAATCAAGGCCTGGGAGTTCTAAGGGTGTGGGTTCAGGTCACCCAGTGTTGGCTCCACTGGCCTATGACCTCTACTGTCCAAAGGGCCCCACACTCAGAAGGGACCCCACCTCTGTTCTCCCTGTCTTGAAATGCCTAATATTTCTTGAACAAGGGGTCCCACACTTTTGTGTCCCACACTTTCATTTCTCACTGGCTCCTACAAATTGGGTAGCTGGTCCTGGGCTCCCAGTGAAATGCTAATGAGGAAGGAAAGATATCCACCATCCTTCTCCTTCCTTCCTGATCAAATTCATAAGCAAATCCTAATGCCTTTTCCTTCAACTTGTTTTCTGTTGCCTTCCATTAGCCTTCTTCCTCACTCACCCCCTTAGACCATGTTACTGGTCTTGAGCCCAGGAGTAGGGTTGGGTTCCAATAAAATTTTATTTATAAAAGCCAGGAGTGAAACCAGTTGGGCCCTGGGGCCATAGTTATCCTGGGTTAGATTATCTCTCAGGGTACTTCTTTATCAAGTGTTCTATAATTTTAGTGCACCTGAAAACATCTTACAGCTAATTTGTAGAAAGGGTTTGTACATCTCAGACTTACTTGCTCAAGTAGAAGGCCAAAACTGGCTCAGATATGGCACCTTATTCTTCAGCTTGTCAATGATGGATAAGGATATGTTGGGGTAGCTCAAGCCCAGTTCAGTTCAGTTCAGTCGCTCAGTCGTGTCCGACTCTTTGCGACCCCATGAATCGCAGCACGCCAGGCCTCCCTGTTCATTACCATCTCTCGGAGTTCACTCAGACTCACATCCATCGAGTCAGTGATGCCATCCAGCCATCTCATCCTCGGTCGTCCCCTTCTCCTCCTGCCCCCAATCCCTCCCAGCATCAGAGTCTTTTCCAATGAGTCAACTCTTCGCATGAGGTGGCCAAAGTACTGGAGTTTCAGCTTTAGCATCATTCCTTCCAAAGAAATCCCAGGGCTGATCTCCTTCAAAATGGACTGGTTGGATCTCCTTGCAGTCCAAGGGACTCTCAAGAGTCTTCTCCAACACCACAGTTCA
>SJYH01006413.1:150449-167093 GCA_006408735.1 Sylvicapra grimmia
AAAAAAAAAATGCTTCAGTCGCGCTGTGGAGAGGGAGGGATACTGCAAACAAATGCTACTGGCATGTGCTTGTAGTGTCTTATCCGCGTTTGTCTCTTCCCTGCTAATGGCGCGCACAGCTCAGGCTCTAAGTTGCTCTGCTGGGGAACCGTCTGAAGCCGGTCCTAGGCTTCATGCACCTCTCTGGTCTAAGTCGCTCAGGCTCGGCGCTCAGGTAGCCTTCAGAGGCGCATATTTGTTTGGGCCTGCATTTTGTGCACTTCCTAGGTCAGAGTGGCTCAGGAGTTTGGTGAGCGCAATTGCTGCAACTGGTCGCCTTTCCCTGCTGCTCAGTTTTCTGGGTGTACCGCTGGCGTTCCTTCTCAGGATGTCTGTCCAGAACCCCCAGAAGCCTTAGTTAGCAAAGAAGCCTGCTTGCATTTTGGTAGGTAATGACTCTCTTGGGCTGCGATTGCCCCCTTCCAGCCCTTAAGTCTCTGGCTGCCTGTCACCGGAGGGGGATGGTCTGCAGCCGGTTATTTCCGTTCCGTCTTTTGTTCTGTGTGCGGTCCTGGCAGTGTCTTATGTTCGAGCGTTTCACGTGGTAGCTATCCCACAGTCTGGATTGCTAGCCCAAGTTAGTTTGCTCTGGTCTCACGCGGGCCCTCTGGTCATGCGCGTGGGACGGGCCTTCCAGCCCGATTCTTTGCAGCCCCCACCTCCCGCGGCCCGATTTTTACAAAGCACTGCAGTCCGCACTTCCCGCCTCTCCCTGCCCAGCCCCCAACTTGTTAGTGGCGGATGCAGCCGTCTGCACTGTTTTTCCGCTGGGAGAGTTACTGTTGGGCTCATAATCTGTTGGTTTTAGTTATTTATTTTTCCTTCCTGTTATGTTGCCCTCTGTGCTTCCAGGGTTCGCCCCAGACTCGGCAGCAAGAATGTTTCCTGGTGTTTGGAAACCTCTCTTCTTACAAGTCTCTTCCCAGGATGGGATTCCCTTCCCGGGACGGAGCTCCCTCCCTACCTCCTTTGCTCTTTTTTTCGTCTTTTATATTTTTTCCTATCTGTTTTTGAAGCCAATGATCTGCTTTTCTGGGTGTCTGATGTCCTCTGCCGGCATTCAGAAGTTGTTTTGTGGAATTTACTCAGCGTTGAAATGTTCTTTTGATGAATTTGTGAGGGAGAAAGTGGTCTCCCCGTCCTATTCTTCCGGCATCTTAGGACCGCCACCCCTGGACTGCATTCTTGTAATGTACTGAGGATTCTGCATCTGTCCAGGAAGACAGAAGCCAAAAACACAATCTTGTTTGCAGGGTTCTATGAAATTACTGCCTGGGAATTCACTTTTTGGGATATGTGTATATTTCTGTGAGTGTGTAATGAGAGAGAAAAAGAGAGAGGGGAACTACTCAAGTATTTGGGGGGGGGGTCAGGGCATAGGTTTATCAGACACTCAAGGGTCATCTCGAGTGAGAACTCATTTAACAGGCCCCTTGACTTCTCAGGCCTCCCACTCTGGATATCTGAAGCCCTTGACTGCCTCCAGGGTCCCCAGATCAGTTTTATCCTGTCCCCAAACACCTCACAGCAACTTCAGTCCTGAAATTCCAGCCTAACTCCAACTCTTACCACATGTATGCCCTCAGCAAGGCCCTTGCTGTCTGCACCTCAGTTTCCTCATATGTCTCACGAGCTAATCAGAGTAACTGCTGTGTGAGGTTGTTGCAGGATTAAACCAGTTATCACCTGAAAGTGCCTGCAACAGTCTGTGAATATAAAAGTGGGTGCTTTTATGCCTTCTTCTTGCTCCCAGCAAAAAGAACCATGAACTGCTCATGGGCAGAGGAGCTGCAAGTCCACACCTCAAGCCACTCTCTGGGTTAGCTAATTTGTTTGCTCGTGTGTAACCACAGGCACTGCCTCCCCAGAGACATGATCCTCTGTATAAGATGGCCAATATCTATGGGAGTTAGGCTAGGAAGGGTCCTGCCAGATGGTTCTGCATCTGTTTTGCAAGCAGTGGTCACTCCATAGCCAGTTCTGACTCAACATTTTTTACACTGTTACCTGAAATGTGTCATGAACAACAACTCCTTCAATTCTCCCAGATCCATAGATGATCCTGATGGTCTTATTGGTAATCCGGAAGGTGGAAGACAGATGATGTCTGAACCTCACGTGCGTAGCTGCAGACACAAGAGATGAGTGTCATCAGGTGCCAAGGGTGGAAACAGGGCAGCAGGGCAAGTGAAAGACAATCCAGGTAGGGGGTGTCTGTACTCACAATAGGTTGAGCTGTTGCAAAAGATGGAGAGGACTCACAAATCAGATGAGCCTGTGTCAAAGACAACCTGGAATTCCTGAGCAGGTGTTCCAGTGGTGATGTTACCCACGTAAAACAACTACAAGGAGAAGGAGGGAGTGGGTTAGTGCAGAACTGGCCATCCCTATTCCCAAACTGATGCCTCCCTCTGGGTGTCACATATCTCTTGAGATCACTTTCTAACCACCATGCAGCTCACAGACTTTGGTCACAAACATATATGCATCTGATATATTTTTCCTGTGCTATATTGTATGCAGGATATTAGCTCTATGACCAGGCATTGAAGTGGTACCTCCTGCATGGAAAGCCCAGAGGCATACCACTGGGCCTCAAGGACTGCTGAAAACCCAGGGAAGCCCTGGTGTCTTCATTTGGGAAGTGCTGTAGTCTGTTCAAACCTAGCATTAGCACCTGCTTCTCCAGGAGGTCCTTCTTGATCAATCCCAGCCACTCCCTCTAAACTCAGACCACATCCAAACAACAGCACACAGGTGACCCTTTCATTTAACATGTATTTACTCTTTGCCTATCTCTCAGGCTGGCATGCACATTTTTGAAGACATCTTGAAGACAAAATAAGCCCTTTTTCTAATCTAAAAACAGGAACTGCAGTGATTCTTATGGTCATACTCACAATACAGGTTCAGTAACTTTTTACTGTTGTCATTCTTGCATCTGTGGCAACTGATTTCCTCTACCTGGGGATTCACAATTGCTTTGCAGTTGGTTCTATCTTTTGATCAGTGACGGTTCACTCTTCATCTATAACTGAGTGGCTCACTTANGGGTGGAAACAGGGCAGCAGGGCAAGTGAAAGACAATCCAGGTAGGGGGTGTCTGTACTCACAATAGGTTGAGCTGTTGCAAAAGATGGAGAGGACTCACAAATCAGATGAGCCTGTGTCAAAGACAACCTGGAATTCCTGAGCAGGTGTTCCAGTGGTGATGTTACCCACGTAAAACAACTACAAGGAGAAGGAGGGAGTGGGTTAGTGCAGAACTGGCCATCCCTATTCCCAAACTGATGCCTCCCTCTGGGTGTCACATATCTCTTGAGATCACTTTCTAACCACCATGCAGCTCACAGACTTTGGTCACAAACATATATGCATCTGATATATTTTTCCTGTGCTATATTGTATGCAGGATATTAGCTCTATGACCAGGCATTGAAGTGGTACCTCCTGCATGGAAAGCCCAGAGGCATACCACTGGGCCTCAAGGACTGCTGAAAACCCAGGGAAGCCCTGGTGTCTTCATTTGGGAAGTGCTGTAGTCTGTTCAAACCTAGCATTAGCACCTGCTTCTCCAGGAGGTCCTTCTTGATCAATCCCAGCCACTCCCTCTAAACTCAGACCACATCCAAACAACAGCACACAGGTGACCCTTTCATTTAACATGTATTTACTCTTTGCCTATCTCTCAGGCTGGCATGCACATTTTTGAAGACATCTTGAAGACAAAATAAGCCCTTTTTCTAATCTAAAAACAGGAACTGCAGTGATTCTTATGGTCATACTCACAATACAGGTTCAGTAACTTTTTACTGTTGTCATTCTTGCATCTGTGGCAACTGATTTCCTCTACCTGGGGATTCACAATTGCTTTGCAGTTGGTTCTATCTTTTGATCAGTGACGGTTCACTCTTCATCTATAACTGAGTGGCTCACTTAGTTCAGAAGGAACGATCACCCTCAAACTAATGACACATCTTTGACACAGAAATGGATATTTACCTGCCACCTGATTATCTCCGGGCCCAATCACAAAGACCAACAGTTGAGAATGAGAGTGCCTTCTCCTCTGGGTGGGGTCCCTGTTTTCCAGTGTCTCTGCCTCCTGCAGGAACCCCAACCCCAACATCCCACCTTACACCTCCAGAGGAGCCCCGTGCTAGGCTAGAGCACCAGGGGGCGCTATGGAGCACCATCCTCCCAAAATACTCACATCCCTGACGTTCCTTAGTGGGTGAGTAGTGAGATTTGAGCCACGAAAAGAAATCTGGGACAGTCTGTAAGGATGCTCCTTCAGGAAATTGTTCAGCATGTTTTTTCCACTGATGGTATTTCTCATAGTCTTAACTCTCCTTAGAGGTATTCTTTCACCGAGCTTTTGACAAAGAAATCAAAGCAGATGATCCAATTAGCTGTCAGTGTTAAGGTATTACTGTTATTGCAATGGCCCTGTGTATTTTCTAATTATTTTTATGAGGCAGATTATTATCAGAATTTTATGCATATCTGCAATCTTTGGTAAGCCAAATGACCATGTGGTGTCTCAGTCTCCCCTTCAGTAAAATGGTGGAATGTAACAATACAAACCCTCCAAATAGAATAACTTGGGGATAAGTGAAGTGATGGATATAAGGTACCTGATAAATTGGAAGTCTCAACAATGACAGCCATTAGCATTGCTGTTGCCATCTCACACATTCCTTCTCATAGAACCTCAAGGAAGGAGGTAGAAGGGGGACTCTTATCCTCTTTTACAAGGGAGAAATTTGAAAGGCAAGAGGTTTCTGAGTTGATTGTGTTCACACTGCTTGTCTGATATAAAACAGTGTAAAACGGTTTATCTTTCTCCAAGTTGAAAGAGAAGAGAGAGTTGAAAGAAGAATCCAAGATATAAGGAACAAGTAAGGGAAATTCAGAGGGTTGAGAAGGAAGGAAGAGTCAAATGAAAAATTAAAAGAAAACAACACAAAGAAAAATAGACTCCCAGTGACTTCCAAAGAGATGGAGAGATAAATGACAGTGATACAGAGATGCAGACATAGGTATATACACATTGAAATAGACCGGGATGAAAGAGGACATGTTGAATAAAATGTAGAAAAGTGCTATTCCCCAGGACCACATCAACATCTACACAGACTATGCACTGAACAGTTGCAAGGAGTTGCATTTTCAATAGGTCATGACATGACTAGACCCCAAGATTTGTGCAACCCAAATCTACACCAAGACCTTGGGATCCACAGTTCCTATGCTGCTGCTGCCAAGTTGCTTCAGTCGTGTCCAACTCTGTGAAACACCATAGACGGAAGCCCACCAGGCTCCCTCATCCCTGGGATTCTCCAGGCAAGAACACTGGAGTGGGTTTCCATTTCCTTCTCCAATGCATGAAAGTGAAAAGTGAAAGGGAAGTCACCCAGACGTGTCCGACTCTTAATGACCCCATGGACTACAGCCTACCAGGCTCCTCGGCCCATGGGATTTTCCAGGCAAGAGTACTGGAGTGGGGTGCCATTGCCTTTTCCACCACAGTTCCTATAGCCTCTTACTTATCAATAAGTAAGGGTGCAACTTTAAGACTCTTAGGGAAATCTTCCATTCCCTTCTAAACCTGATGGCTGGAAGAATAATCAGATGAAAAGAAAAATCCAAGAAAGGAATATGATGTGACTTACAGTCCCCATACTTACTTGAATATGCACTCTGAGAAGGCTACCAGCCCAAGGAGCACAAGCCACTTCATGCTTCTTTCCTAATTCCAAGTACTCAGGGAAGTTTGGGTTCTTAGCATGTAGTGGTGACCAGGAGCCCCTAGTTATATATGCTCTGATCTACCCTACTTTTCCCCTTTAGGCCACTAAAAGATCTAAAAAAAAAAAAAAAACAAACAAACCACACACACACACACAAAGGTCTCGATAAGACCTTTACCTTTATCTGTGTCCTTGGCAAGCGGCCTTTGAAGCTTTTCAGAATACAAAGAATTGAACTGTAATCTCTTCTTTGAAGCTTGAATGGAAAATCAAACTGATCTGCATGTACATCTAAGAAGATGGAGAACCTTGCCTACTTGGAGAAAAAACTGCTAAGAACATCATGAAAATGGATACTAGGGGCCATACTCGACACTCGTGGTTTCATGTCATCTTCCTAGCCACTTGATGAGATAGGTATTGCTGTCTTCGTTGGAGAGGAGACTGCTAGGAGGATAAATTGTCAAATAGCAAACTGAAGACTTCAGGGACAGGCCAGGGACATACAACTGGCTTAGGTAGTGGGTCTAATGGCAGACATCAGGGGCACCTATGATGCCAGTCTGCATCAATGATTTAGGAGAGAGCAGTACTTCAATTGCATGGTTTCAATATTGGAAGAAATGTCATATGCATCCACAAGATAATTATATCTCCAATAACTGTACAAAGAAGAACTGTGTACTAGGCGCTGAGTTAAAGGCTTCAAAGTCAAAATTGATCATGGAAAAAGTAGTCTTTATCTAAAGAGAGCTAGAAGTCTAGTTCTCACAAACTCATGGCCCCAGGAGGCAGGAGATATGATACTAGGACTAGGTGGCCATGTTGGAATCTGGGCAGCACAAGCCTTACCACTGGGAGCAGCCTTTCCTCCACTTCACCCATGCTGGAAAGCAGACCATTTGGCCATGTTTTCAAGAGAATTACAATCTATTGATTTTAATGCTAGCAACTAATTATTTTTTTTCCCAAAATAGATTTTGAATGAAATATCCACAGCAATGTTCTGGAATCAGCCTTCAGTATGCAGGTTTTTATTTCTGGCCTAGAGTTGGGAGTGCAGTGGGGACAGAGAGGAATTTAATTCATGTTGGTTGATTTTAAAAAAGACTGAATGCATACTAAACATGCTGACACATTGGAAAAGACCCTATGTTAGGAAAGATTGAAGGTATGAGGAAAAGCGGAAGACAGAGAATGAGATGGTTGGATGGCATCACCAAGTCGATGGACATGAGCTTGAGCAAGCTCCGGGAATTGGTGATGGATAGGGAAGCCTGGCATGATGCAGTCTATGGCATTGCAAAGAGATGGACACAACTGAAAGACAGAACTGAACTGAACAAATTGAGAACAAAGAATAGTAAATCTAATTGCATCAAGTTGTTGACTAGCTACCTATAACAACACATTACTTAAGTGGCTTTAATATTCAGACTTATGACTCTACATTCAGAGTGAAATATCTTCTAAGGAAAAACAAGAATACTGCCCATGAAAAACAAAACCAAAGGAAACCAAAAGAAAAAAAAGGAAATAAATCTGACACTATATTCAACAACTACATTTCCTTGGTATCTCTAATTTTCTTGAAGAAATATGTAGTCTTTCCCATTCTATTATTTTCCTCTATGTCATTGCATTGATCACTAAGGAAGGCTTTCTTATCTCTCCTTGCTATTTTTTGGAATTCTGCATTCAATTGGGTATATCTTTGCTTTTCTCCTTTGCTTTTTGCTTCCCTTCTTTTCACAGCTATTGCAAGGCCTCCTCAGACAGCCATTTAGCTTTTTTGCATTTGTTTTTCTTGGGGATGATCTTGATTCCTGTCTCCTGTACAATGTCATGAACCTCTGTCCATATTTCGTCAAGCACTCTGTCTATTAGCTCTAGTCCATTAAATCTATTTTTCATTCTGCTGTATAGTCCTAAGGCATTTGATTTAGGTCAAACCTGAATGATCTAGTGCTCTTCTCCACTTTCTTCAATTTCAGTCTGAATTTGGCAATAAAGTGTTCATGATCTGAGCCACCATCAGCTCCCAGTTTTGTTTTTGCTGACTGTCCAGAGCTTCTATATCTTTGGCTGCAAAGAATATAATCAATCAGATTTTGGTATCGACCATCTGATGATGTCCATGTGTAGAGTCTTCTCTTCTGTTGTTGGAAGAGGATGTTTGGCATGACCAGTGCATTCTTTTGGCAGAACTCTATTAGCCTTTGCCCTGCTTCATTCTGTACTCCAAGGGAAAATTTGCATGTTACTCCTGGTGTTTCTTGACTCCTATTATTGCATTCCAGTACCTAAAATGAAAAGAACATCTTTTTTTTGGGTGTTAGTTCTAGAAGGTCTTGTAGGTCTTCATAGAACTGTTCAATGTCAGCTTTTTCAGTGTTACTGATTGGGACAAACACATGGATTACCGTGATATTGAATGGTTTGCCTTGGAAATGAACAAAGATCATACTGTCATTTTTGAGATTGCATCCAAGTACTGCATTTCAGACTCTTTTGTTGACTATGATGTCTACTCCATTTATTCTAAGGGATTCCTGCCCACGTAATAGATATAATGGTCATCTGAGTTAAATTCACCCATTCCAGTCCATCTTAGTTCACTGATTCCTAGAATGTCTATGTTCACTCTTGTCATCTCCTATTTGACCACTTCCAATTTGCCTCAATTCATGGACCTAACAATCCAGGTTCCTATGCAATATTGCTCTCTATAGCATTGAATCTTGCTTCTATCATGAGTCCCACCCACAACTGGGTGTTGTCTTTGCTTTCGCCCCATCCCTTCATTCTTTCTGGAGTGATTTCCCCACTGATCTCCAGTAGCATATTAGGCACCTACTGACCTGGGGAGTTCATCTTTCAGTGTCCTATCTTTTTGCCTTATCATACTGTTCATGGGGTTCTCAAGGCAAGAATACTGAAGTGGTTTGCCTTTCTCTTCTCCACTGGACCACATTCTGTCAGACTTCTCCACCATGACCCTTTCATCTTGGGTGACCCTACATGGCATGGCTTAGTTTCATTGAGTTAGACAAGGCTGTGATCCGTGTGACAGATTGCTAGTTGCCTGTGATTATGGTTTCAGTCTGTCTGCCCTCTGATGCCCTCTCTCAATGCCTACCATTTTACTTGGATTTCTCTTACCTTGGATGTGAGATATCTTTTTTCATGGCTGCTCCAGCAAAACACAGCCACTGCTTCTTACCTTGGACATAGGGTAGCACCTCTTGGCTGCTGCCCCTGATTTTGACGTGGGGTAGTCCCTCTCCACCACGCTTCTGTACTGCCATTACAGCCGCCATGCATCTGCACTGCCATTGTAGCTGCAGCTAGCAATAATTCAACAACTTATTGCTACTCATATTGTTTCTGTTATTGTGATGGAATCATATGTATGTTAACAGGTATAAGCAAGACAATAAGTAAAACTAACGTTCTGAAATAAGTTTTCACTCTCTAGAAAAAAGAGGTTCACACATAATATATCAAAGTTTATTTCAAATCCTGCTGTCTTAAATATTGAACTGAAAGCAAAAGATTGTATCAACTAATTATATTTCCTTATATTTTAATTTTTAAGGAAGAGTGTACTTCCTCCTCTGACTGCTGTAAAGCATAGAAGCAGTGACAACTTGATAACAGTGACTATTCTGAGGTCTAGCATCCAGCTTCTAAATACATTTCCCATCAGACGATCTTAAAGAGATGGCTGATTTCAGGACTGGCTAAAGAAATGCACAAGATAATCTTGGGAATCGTGAAGGACCAGAAAGCTGAGGGACTTCAAAGACTAATGGAGACTCTAGAGAAATTTTAGGAATCCAAATAAAAAGGCCAAACACCTACCAGTTTTTTGGGCAGAATGATGTTTCTGCTTCTCAACACACTGTTTATGTTTGTCATAGCTTTCGTGCCAAAAAGCAAATGTCTTCTGATTTCATGGCTGCATGCATCATCCACAGTGGTTTTAGAGGCTAAGATGAAGAAATCTCTCACTGCTGCCAACTTTTGTCCTTCTATTTGCCATGAAGGATGGGGCTGGATCCCATGATCTTAGTTTTTTAATTTTAAGCCGAATGTGTCCAAATGTTAATAGGCAACATCCAATTTGTCACTATGATAGGCTGCTAGAGCACCAACTCACCATTGTGAGCAGTGAGAAAGGAAAATAATCATCAATATTTATGCTATTTTTGTTTCTATTAAGCATAGGTTATGTAACTACAAACAATTCCAGGAAAACAAGTTAGACTGTCCCTTGTGGGGGTGATGAGAGTGTGATGGGGAGCAGCTATAATACAGATGAAGCCTCAGTCACTGGACTGCAGGTCACCTCCTGCTGTGGAGGTCTGGTTCCTAATAAATCAAGGACTGGTGCTGGTCCTGACCCACTGTGCTGGTATTGTGGACTCCTGCTCTAAAACCAATAGTGCAACATTCTGTAGGACAAACCCCCCTGCTTCCTCCCCGTTTCTGAACAAATAAATGACATTAAAATTGGGAGAGGAACACTTATTTGCTCCTAAAGGAGAAAAAACAAGTGCAACATATGAGTACATTCTTTCAATGAACTGTGAAAAGACATCTGCTTTTTGAGAATCAGGGAAATTTGCACATGGACTGGATATAAAATGTTCATTTTGGAAGGAACAAAAGAGCATTTTTTTAATATCCTATCATTCTACCACAGGTACTCATTATGTGTATTTTGTGAAATGTTCATCTTGTCCCTAAAATACTTCAGGAAAAATGAATAAGGAGTAAAAGAGAGAATGAAATGACGGTTTGTCTTGATTTAAAAACAGATAGCTGCTATGCTATGCATAGCTGCTATGGAGTGAATTGTGTCCACCCTTGACTCCCAATATAATGATATTAGGAAGTAGGGCCTTTGGGAGGTACCCAGGTTGACATGGGGTTTTGATGGCGGTCCTTCATGATGGGATTAGCCTCTCCCTCTTTTTCTCTCTTATTCTCCCTCTTCTTCCTTCCCTTCAACCACCACATGTGAGAACATAACAAGATGGGAAAGACTGATGCGAGTCAAGACTGTCTCTGCTGGGAACTCAATTGGCCACCACATTGATGTTGCATAGTCTCCAGTCTATGGCAATCTGTGGGACTAAGAGGTTAGTTTTGTAGTTATTGATGCTGAATAATGAAATATAGGGTTCATGACACTCTTCTTTCTTATATTTGTTATGTTCGAAACAGTTTTGCAGTAAGAAGTTTATAGAAAGTCCATTTTGAAGTTTCTGTCTTAGTGATACCATCATCTCAAATGAGTCTCTTTCAGGCTTGCTTTCCCTGGCCACTGCACTCTCACAAGCACAGATCCGCATCTAAAAAGTGTGTAGACCCTTCTCTCCATCAAAACAATAATTATACTTACCAAAATAGAAAGGTGGAAGAAGGATTATTTGAGAGTTTGAGATTAATATATGTATACTACTTTATTTAATAGATAACAAAGACCTACTGTACAGCACAGGAATTCTGCTCAGTTGTCTGTAATATCCTGTAGGGGAAAATAATTTAAGAAACAATAAGTACATGTGTATGTATAAGGGAATTAATTTCTCATACAACTAATATTAATACAATGCTGTAAGTCAAGACACTCCGCTACAAATTAAAACCTAAATTTAAAAAGAAAATGCTTACATGTAGAGACTCATGGAGTTCTTTAGACTCGCAGGATTTCAGATATGATGCTGGAGATGGCAGACTGGGTGCAAAAATCTAGACATTATCTGAGGTTGCATTTTTCTGAGCTTTGGTGTACTTTGCTTCTAGTGTCTCCTTTGATTTGTCTTTGAAGGATCTAATACAAGGGCTTGGAGACACCAGCTGGGTGCTAGTTGAAGGACGAGAGGGAGGCACTAGTGGGAGAGTGAAACCCCAGCTCCCTAGCCTTGGTTTGGGGCACGTTTGAGGCAAAGCTTATATCCCAATTTCACTGTGAAAACAGGCAGTAGCTTCCCTTCTCCATGACTTGCATGATATCAGACTCAGACTGATTTCATCCTTTTCCATGTCCTGCTTCCCTTGAGGCCTCACTGGTTTCTCTGGGAGAATTTTTTTTTTTTTTTGGCAGCACTAGGTCTTCATTGCAGAGAAGGCAATGACACCACTCCAATACTCTTGCCTGGAAAATCCCATGAACAGAAGAGCCTGGAGGGCTGCAGTCCATGGAGTCGCTGAGGGTCAGACAGGACTGAGCGACTTCACTTTCCCTTTTCACTTTCATTCATTGGAGAAGGAAATGGCAACCCACTCCACTGTTCTTGCCTGGAGAATCCCAGGGATGGGGGAGCATGGTGGACTTCCGTCTATGTGGTCGCACAGAGTTGGACACACTGAAGTGAATTAGCAGCAGCACTACATCTTCATTGATGCTCAAGACTTCTCTATTTTCAGTGAGCAGGGGCTCCTCTGTAATTGCAGTGCACTGGCTTTTCAATCCTGTGCTTCTTTCGATGTAGATCACAGGCTCTAGACCACTCAGACTCAGTAGCTGTGGTCCATTGGCTTAGTTGCCCTGGGGCATCTGCAATCTTCCCAAACCAGGTCTCAAACGCATATCTTAAGCACTGGATCAAAAGGGGGAAACTCTGGAAGGAATTTGAAATAAATCACTTTTACATGAAACTTGGTAACATAGCCTATTTATGAGGAGACTGACAGAGGATTGTCCCTGCTTCAAGCAACCTCCTGAGATCAGGACTGATTGAGGTTCCCCTCCCCAGGGTTCCTACAGGATCTCCTACAGAAGCTCTCCTGCCATGTGGCTTTGTTCTTGCTTCAGCTTCTGAATCCCACACTAGAGCACAGCTTCCAGAGGGCAGGGCTGTCACTTGACTCACTTGTAAGTATACATCAGTAGATATTGTCTCATTCAGACCCTAATGTCAAGACAAGGCTAACATAAATATCAGTTATTTTATTACAAGTGTTAGGTTACAAGTTCAACGACTGTAATCAAAACCTTAGTAATATTGTCTTAAATACAATACAATTTCACTTCCCTTTCATATAATGTTATTGCAGGTCTCTCCACAGAGATGAGGGCCCACTTCTTTCTTGTCACATCTTTCACCTGTGCTACTTACCTCTGGTCTAACATGTCTCCTCCAGTTCCTGTCATTATATCTCCATTCCAGCTAGTGGGACAGAAAATACTACTTCTACTTGGAAGTGACATATCACCTCTACTCAAATTCCACTGGCCAAAGTATCTTCCATGGTCATGGAAAACCTGGGGGTTACGTGCACACAGAAGGGCAGGGGAATGTGATCCTACTTCAGAAGATTCATGATGAGTAACAAGGGCCACCACCCTTCATTCATATTCCTGTATTCATTCTTCTTTGGTTCTTCCCAAACAGCTCTCAGTCTGTTTTGGCCTGCAGAGATGGATATGGATGAGGTTATAAGAAAGAACATAGCCCAGGGTGTACAAATATGGAAAAAAAAAAAAAAAAAAAACAAGAATGGAAAGAAGATTAGAATGTATAAAAATTCAAAATCTAAAGTAAAGCATGCTTATAATCATAATTTTGCATTTATACAATTTAGGTATAATGGTGAATCAATTTATAAAATAAGAGAAATGTAAAATATAAATATATTCACTAAATCCAACAAAATAATAAGTCTACATCATATTAAACACCTAGTAGTGTCAGGATTAAGTTTGGATGCACATTGTGTAAAACTAAAATAACTAAAACTTTAGCAAGATAAACTTGATTTTTCTCTCCCACTGAAAAAAAGCTGGAGGCGGGCCAGCCAGAGCTTGGGTCCTATCTCCAAGGTTACATGATTGTCCAATACAACTGCAGGAGTTCCAGTCATCACAACTAAAATCCAGACAACAGTTAGGAAGTAGGTGGGGAAGGGAAGAGTCCCAACTCTCAGCTGAATCAGCTCCTTGAAAGCAGTCTTCCAAGAAATCCCACTTATAGATCTGCTTGCATCTCAAAGTCACCAGTCATGACTAAGAGCACGGGTATGTAGAAAGTGCAGTCCTGTAGCTACTGGGCTCATGGCTATATAACAAACTATTTTCACTTTTGAAAGAGAACCAAGGAATACATCGTTTTGTAGGTAGACTGCAGCACCTTCTTAAACAACAACAACAAAAAGAATGGAATAGCCTGGACGGCTGGGCACAGTGTGATAGCCAGGGGAAAGGAGCAGCAATGAGAAACAGCTAGAGGGATCTGAACTGTGCTCCAGAAAATAGAGGCAGACTGGTCAGTAGAGATCTTTTAAGGACTGAAGTGAGGATTACACATACCACATGACCCAATTTGGTTTGAAAACTGCTTTTCCAACTCAAGTCCCAAATCTCTCTCAATTGTTCAGCTTCTAAATACCTTGTCTTTGTTACCTCACATTCTGACCTACCTATCTCACCTTCCTTATTTCTATTCATATCGCTTCTCCATTTAGTCCACCAGCATTACAAGATCCAGTATTGAGAACTTAGCAACACTTTCTAGAAGTGGGTAGAAACACAATGACTATTTCTACTTTAGTTTTTTTTTTTTTTGTCCTGATCAAGGTCTTTTGAAAAGACTGAAATGGCTAGAATTATGGAGATCTCACGTTTCCTCTAAAATCCTAACCAAGACTGTGACTTCCTTGAACCTGGAGGGGATGCATTTACTTTCGGATCCACAGGTCTTAGCAGAACAGTAAGTGCCCTGTATATGAACAAGTTACATTTGAAAAGGGTGTTCAAAAATCCCAATTTCTTCATAAATCCAGCAAAGGTACTTAGGCAGCCAGCTAAGACAATTGGCTATATATTACTGTAGCTTAATAGCTTTATGATACTTTTCACACAAATAATACATAAAAAACAAACACAATAAAAGAAACATTTCTCATCTTGCAGTACCTGGATATGGCATGGCAATCCACTCCAGTATTCTTGTCTGGAGAATCCCCATGGCAAGAGGAGCCTGGTGGACTGCAGTCCATTTGTTGAAAATTCAGACAGAGCTGAGCAACTAAGCAAACCTTTAAAAATAGAATAGTAGTACCACCTACATTATCACTGAATTTATGCTTCCTTTCAGAAAGCGTAGGCTTGAAATAAAAGACCTGCACTATGGTACTCCATACAGTTCTGTACAGTAAAGTACACAAATGCACACCAACTTGTCTTGGATGTGCCCACGACAATGTGTGTCAGATCTGTGAACTAACTGATGTGATTGCACTTGCAAATGCACTTTTACATGTTTGAAAGTTTTCTACTTGAATGTTTTTATGTAACAAACTTGCTAAACAGGTTTTCAGTGAATGTATGTAGTGAAGGAACAAGAGAGGAGAGTAAGGAGCTGCCTGTTCTTTCCCTTTTTGTGGGTATTATGGCCACTCTGAATAGGAATTTCATTAGGTGTAATTGAAGCCCGGAGTATGGGAACATGGCTACAAGTGACAGAGGACCAGAATCCCAGGACGTAGGACAAGAGCCATGGTTGGTTGAAAAGAGCCAAGAGTGTGAAATAGGAGGAAACAAATTTTCACTGGTTTATGTGAAAGAGTTGGCAAATATCATCCAGATTTGTGTGTAGTGATTGAGCTGTGGTTTAGAGGAAGAGTCCCTTTTGCCCAGGATGAGCAAGAGAGGAGAAGAGAAAGAAGACTGAACCATGAAAATCAAACATGAATGTCTAGTATTGTCTATGTATGTCAAGTATGTCTAATATTGAAGAGATATAAGTCCTGTCAATTTATCTGCTCTCTCCTGAGAAGAATTAGGGTTGTAAAAGAAGGAAGGTCCACACTATGCTAGCACCTTATTCGTCTTCTGTCCAGTGAACATTGATTTCTAATGCCATTTTTCATAAACAGAGGATGTACTTTGTATGATTGAAGTATTCTAATTTACTGTTCCATATAAACTTATGATGCTGTTCTGTGCCCAGGCATATGGGGCCCTGGGGCCTGGAAGGCTCTTTTTCAGCTGCACAGTGCAGTGTATGGGGATCTATTGTCATCTGGGCCTTGGGTTATATCTTCAGTCTGGGTTCACATCTGAGTGGTTAACTCTAGTTGGGTTTAATTCTATCATCTTGCTCTTTATCTTCAGTTTGTCCCATGTTCTTTCTTTCCATGTCTCTTTTTATCCCTGACTTCTCTGTGACTGAGTAGTTTTTCTGATTCCCTTTTATATCCTTTGTCACTTTATTAATTGTAACTGTTTTGTAAGTAGTTTTAAGATCCATGGTATGCATCTTTAACTTGCTATTCTATCATTGTTAATTATGATAATTATTAAATTATTTATATATTTATCATTTCTTTGTCTGTACTGGGTCTTAGTGTGGCATGCAGGAACTTCCTTGTGGTTCAGATCAGTTCAGTTCAGACACTCAGTCGTGTCCAACTCTGTGACCCAATGAATCACAGCACACCAGGCCTCCCTGTCCACCACCAACTACCGGAGTTCACTCAGACTCACGTCCATCGAGTCAATGATGCCATCCAGCCATCTCATCCTCAGTTTTCCCCTTCTCCTCCTGCCCCCAATCCCTCCCAGCATCAAACTCTTTTCCAATGAGTCACCTCATCGCATGAGGTGGCCAGAGTAATGAAGTTTCAGCTTTATCATCATTCTTTCCAAAGAAATCCCAGGGCTGATCTCCTTCAGAATGGACTGGTTGGATCTCCTTGAAGTCCAAGGGACTCTCAAGAGTCTTCTCCAACACCACAGTTCAAAAGCATCAATTCTTCGGCACTCAGCTTTCTTCACAATCCAACTCTCACATCCATACATGACTACTGGATAAAACATAGCCTTGACTAGACGGACGTT
>SJYH01006413.1:167128-205283 GCA_006408735.1 Sylvicapra grimmia
ATACCAGACCACCTGACCTGCCTCTTGAGAAACCTATATGCAGGTCAGGAAGCAACAGTTAGAACTGGACATGGAACAACAGACTGGTTCCAAATAGGAAAAGGAGTACATCAAGGCTGTATATTGTCACCCTGCTTATTTAACTTATATGCAGAGTACATCACTAGAAATGCTGGACTGGAAGAAGCACAAGCTGGAATCAAGATTGCTGGGAGAAATATCAGTAACCTCAGATATGCAGATGACACCACCCTTATGGTAGAAAGTGAAGAGAAACTAAAAAGCCTCTTGTTGAAAGTGAAAGAGGAGAGTGAAAAAGTTGGCTTAAAGCTCAACATTCAGAAAACGAAGATCATGTCATCTTGTTTCATCACTTCATGGGAAATAGATAGGGAAACAGTGGAAACGATGTCAGACTTTATCTTTCGGGGCTCCAAAATCACTGCAGATGGTGACTGCAACCATTAAATTAAAAGACACTTACTCCTTAGAAGGAAAGTTATGACCAACCTAGATAGCATGTTGAAAAGCAGAGACATTATTGCCAACAAAGTTCCATCTAGTCAAGGCTATTTTTTTCCAGTGATCATGTATGGATGTGAGAGTTGGACTGTGAAGAGGCTGAGTGCCGAAGAATTGATTCTTTTGAACTGTGGTGTTGGAGAAGACTCTTGAGAGTCCCTTGGACTGCAAGGAGATCCAACAAGTCCAATCTAAAGGAGATTAGCCCTGGTCGTTCTTTGGAAGGAATGATGCTGAGGCTCAAATGCCAGTACTTTGGCCACCTCATGCAAAGAGTTGACTTATTCAGAAAGACTCTGATGCTGGGAGGGATTTGGGATAGGAGGAGTAGGGGACAACAGAGGATGAGATGGCTGGATGGCATCACCGACTCGATGGACATGAGTTTGAGTGAACTCTGGGAGTTGGTGATGGACAGGGAGGTCTGGCGTGCTGCAATTCATGGTGTCGCAAAGAGTCAGACATGACTGAGCAACTGAACTGAACTGAACTGAACTGATGCATTTTAATGTCCTTCCCTGCTAATTATGTAATATATATTTATTTGTGTTTTTACTAATTCATTTTCCCTCGTTATGGTTATTTTATGGCTTCTTTACACATCTGGATTTTTTTCTTTTTAAATTTATTTAATTATCTTAATCAGAGGATAATCACCTTACAATATTGAGATGAAACTAGGACAAATACTTGCACAATTTATATGGAAATTTTAAACTGGATTGTGGATGTTCTCACTTTACCTTTGGATGCTGGATATTTTTAAATTTTTATAAATTATTCCTTTCACTGTTTGCAAACACTGTTAATTTCTTGGAAACAATTGATTTTATTGAAGGCTTGCTGTGAAGTTTTTTAAGCTGAGATGAAACCAGCTTTTAGACCAGGTTTACTATTCCCCACTAGCAAGGCAATATTGTCTTCAGGCCCTATTGATCTCATGGGAATATGAGTAATTTCGGGGGCAGTCCTAAGGTGGCAGAGAAATAGGAGAGGGAAACCACCTTCTCCCCAACAAAATCATCAAAAGAACATTTGAACGCTAAGTAAATTTCACAAAATAACTTTTGAATGCAGGCAGGGGACATCAGGCACCCAGAAAGCAGCCCATTGTCTTCAAAAGGAGGTAAGAAAAAATGTAACAGATAAAAAGAGAGGCAAATTAGGTAGGGATGGAGATCCGTCCCGGGACAGGAGTCTTAAAAAAGGGAAGTTTCCAAACACCAGGAAACACTCTCACTGGCGAGTCTTTGGTGAGCATTGGAACCTCAGAGGGCAACATAACTGGGAGGAAAAATAAATAGATAATTTAAATCCACAGATTACATGCCCAAAAGTAAGTCCCAGCAGAGAGGCTGTGCAGACACCTGCATCCGCCACTAGCAAGAGGGGGCTGGGCAGGGAGGTGCATGCTGCATTGCTTAGAGGTGTGTGCTGCATTGCTTAGAGTAAGTGTGTGCTGCATTGTTTAGAGTAAGGACATCTCTGAATGTCCCGAGGGCAATCTGAGGGAACTAACTTGACATAGCAAACCAGACCCTGGGATAGCTACCCTGGTGAAAAGCCCTAAAGTAAGATACTGCCAGGCCTGCTCACAGAACAAAGGACTGAGCAGAGCTACTCCACTGCAGACTGGCCCATCCCCTGCCAGAGACAGGCAGGTGAGGGCAGCCAGGGCTGGAAGGGGGCAATCATGGACCCGGAGAGGCATCATCTACCAAACTGCAAGCAGGCTTCATTGCTAACCAAGACTTCTTGGGATTCTGGACGGTCAACATCTGCCTGAGAAGATGCGCCAGTTGTATACTAGAAAACCGAGTGGCAGGGACAGGAGAGGCAATAAGTCACAGTGACCATGCTTGCCAAACACCTGGTCTCCTGAGTGGCTCGGACCTGGGAAGAGCACAAAACACAGGTCCAACTGAGTCTGTGCCTTTGAGGAGTACCTGAGTACCTGAACCTGAGCGGCTTAGACCTGGGAAGTGCATGCAACCCAGGACCCGCCTCAGACAGTTCCCAGCAAAGCAACCTAGAGGCTGAGCAGTTTAGACAGGGAAAGCATACATGCCGTGAGCGGTGGCAAACCGAGTGTGGCTGAATTACTGCAAGCACACGCCATTGTTATCTGTTGGCAGCAGCCCTCCTTCCTCACAGCACGACTGAATAAATGAGCCCAAAAAATTATCCACCACCACTGAAGAGACTAGCAAACAGAGAAGCTAAAACAGAGGGAACTGCCCTGGAAGTGACAGTGCAATAGATTAAAACCCTGCAGTTAGCACCGACTACATATGAAGGGGCCTATAGATCTTGAGAAGTATAGGCTGGATCAAAGAACTATCTGAAAGTGAACTCATCCCAACTGTCCACAACAACACCAGAGAAAGCCCTACATATATTTTTACTACTTCCATTCTTTAAATTTAATTTTTTTTAATTTTAAGTCCTCTATTACTCCTTTAATTTTCATTTTTATAACCTACTATCAGTTTGAAAAAAAGACCTTGTTTCTTAAAGCAAAATTCATATATATATATAATAATTTCTGTGACTTTGTTTTTTTCCTTTAGTATTGTATTTTTGAGAATCCAACCTCTACTCTAGATTTTTAATCTTTGCTTTTTGGTATTTGTTAGCAATTTTGTACCTTGAAGAACCCAATCTGCAGCAACCATTTTTACTTGGGAGCGAAATCACTGGCCCGATTGTGCTTTCCCTCTTGGGGGCCTCTCCACCAGGTCGCCTCTATCTCCTCCCTCCCCCTTCTTATCTACCCACATCTGTGAATCTCTTGTGTGTTCTGGACTGTGGAGAACAGTTAGGGAACTGATTACTGGCTGGAACTGTCTCTCTTCTTTTGAGTCCCACCTTTATCCCCCTGGTCACCTCTTTCTCCTTCCTCCCTTTTCTCTTCTCTGTAAAATTCTGTGAACATCTCTGAGGGATCCAGACTGTTGAGAGCACATAGGGAAGTGATTACTGGCTAACTTGCTCTCTCCCTTTTTGATTCCCCCTCTTCTCCTCCTGGTCACCTCTATCTCCATCCTCCCTCTTCTTTTCTCTGTGTTACTCTGTGAACAACTCTGAGGGATCCAGACTGTGGAGAGCACATAAAGAAGTGATTACTGACTAGTTTGCTCTTGCCTCTTTTGATTCCCCCTCTTCTACTCCTGGTCACTTCTATCTCCCTCCTCCCTCTTCTATTCTCCATGTAACTCTGTGAAACTCTCTGGGTGTCCCTCACTGTGGAGAAACTTTTCATCTTTAACCTAAATGTTTTATCATTGGTGCTGTATAGATGGAGAAGTCTTGAGACTACTGTAAGAGTAAGACTAAAAACCAGAAGCAGGAGGATTAAGTGCAAATCCTGAGAACACTGACGAACTCCTCACTCCAGCTAACATTAATCAATAGGAGCTCATCAAATGCCTCCAAACCTACTCTGAAACCAAGCACCACCCAAGGGCCAGCAAGTTCCAGAGCAAGACATACCACGCAAATTCTCCAGTAACACAGGAAACATAGCCCTGATCTTCAATATACAGGCTCCCCAAAGTCACTCCAAGCCCACTGACATCTCATAACTCATTACTGGACACTTCTTTGCACTTCAGAGAGGAGAAATCCAGCTCCACCCCCCAGAACACTGACACAAGCTTCCCTAAACAAGAAACGTTGACGAGCCACCTGTCAAACCCCACCCACAGTGAGGAAACTTCACAATAAAGAGAACTCCACAAACTGCCAGAATACAGAAAAGCGACCCCAAACATAGCAATATAAAGAAGATGAAGAGGCAGAGGAATACCCAGCAGGTAAAGGAACAGAATAAATGTCCACCAAACCAAACAAAAGAGGAAGATATAGGGAAGCTACCTGATAAAGAATTCTGAATAATGATAGTGAAAATGATCCAAAATCTTGAAAATATAAGGAATTACAGATAAATAGCCTGGAGACAAGGATTGAGAAGAAGCAAAAAAAGTTTAACAAGGACCTAGAAGAAATAAAAAAAGAGTCAATATATAATGAATAATGCAATAAATGATATAAAAAAAAAACCACTCACTCTGGAGGGAACCAAGAGTAGAATAACAGAGGCAGAAGATAGGATAAGTGAAGTAGAAGATAGAATGGTAGAAATCAATGAAACAGAGGGGAAAAAAGAAAAATGAATTAAAAGAAATGAGGAAAATTTCAGAGACCTCTACGACAATGTTAAATATCCCAAAATTCAAATCATAGGAGTCTCAGAAGAAGAAGACATAAAGAGAGACCATGTGAAAATACTTGAGATAATAGTTGAAAGCTTCCCTAAAATGGGGAAGGAAATAATCACCCAAGTCCAAGAAACCCAGAGAGTCCCAAACAGGATAAACCCAAGGTGAAACACCCCAAGACACATATTAATCTAATTAACAAAGATCAAACACAAAGAACAAATATCAAAAGCAGCAAGGGAAAAACAACAAATAGCACACAAGGGGATTCCCATAAGGATAACAGCTGATCTTTGAATAGAAACTCTTCAGGCCAGGAGTGAATGGAAGGGCATACTTAAAGTGATGAAAGAAAAAAACCTACAGCCCACCGTACTGTACCCAACAAGGATCTCATTCAAATATGAAAGAGAAAACAAACGCTTTACAGACAAACAAAAGATGAGAGAATTCAACACCACCAAACCAGCTCTCCAACAAATGCTAAATGATCTTCTCTGGACAGGAAATACAGAGAAGGTGTAGAAACTCGAACCCAAAACAAGAAAGCAAATGGCAATGGGAACATACTTATCAATAATTACCTTAAATGTAAATGCGTTGAATGCCCCAAAACAAAAGACAAAGACAGGCTGAATGGATACAAAAACAGGACCCCTATATATGTTGTTTACAAGAGACCCACCTCAAAACAAGGGACACATTCAGACTGAAAGTGAAGGGCTGGAAAAAGATATTCCATGCAAATAGAGACTAAAAGAAAGCAGGAGAAGCAACCCTCATATCAGATAAAATAGACTTTAAAACAAAGGCTCTGAAAAGAGACAAAGAAGGACACTACATAATGATCAAATGATCAATCCACAAAGAAGATAGAACTATTATAAATGCACCCAACATAGGGTCACCACAATATGTAAGACAAATGCTAACAAGTATGAAAGGGGAAATTAACAATAAGACAATAATAGTGGGAGACTTTAATACCCCACTCACACTTATGGCTAGATCAACTAAACAGAAAAATAACAAGGAAACACAAACTTAAATGATACAATAGACCTGTTAGACCTAATTGATATCTATAGGACATTTCACCCCAAAACAATGAATTTCACCTTTTTCTCAAGTGTATGCAGAACCCTCTCCAGGATAGATCACATCCTGGGCCACAAATCTAGCCTTGGTAAATTCAGAAAAATTGAAATCATTCCAAGCATCTTTTCTGACCACAGTGCAGTAAGATTAGATCTCAATTACAGGAGAAAAACTATTAAAACTTCCAATATACGGAGGGTGAACAACACGATGATGAATAATCAACAAATCATAGAAGAAATCAAAAAAGAAATCAACATATGCATAGAAATGAATGAAAATGAAAAGAAAACAACCCAAACCCTGTGGGACACTGTAAAAGCAGTGCTAAGGGGAATGTTGATAGCAATACAGGCTTACCTCAAGAAACAAGAAAAAAGTCAAATAAATAACCTAACCCTACACCTAAAGCAATTAGAAAAGGAAGAAACGAACAACCCCAGGGTTAGTAGAAGGGAAAAAATCTTCAACATTTGGGCAGAAATAAATGTAAAAGAAACAAAGGAGACAACAGCAAAAATCAACAAAGCCAAAAGCTGGTTCTTTGAGAGAATAAATAAAATTGACAAACCATTAGCCAGACTCATCAAGAAACAAAGGGAGGAAAATCAAATCAATAAAATTAGAAATGAAAATCGAGAGATCACAACAGACAACACAGAAATACAAAGGATCGTAAGAGACTACTATCAGCAAGTACATGCCAATAAAATAGACAACGTGGAAGAAATGGAAAAATTCTTAGAAAAGTACAACTTTCCAAAACTGAACCAGGAAGAAACAGAATATCTTANGAAAATCAAATCAATAAAATTAGAAATGAAAATCGAGAGATCACAACAGACAACACAGAAATACAAAGGATCGTAAGAGACTACTATCAGCAAGTACATGCCAATAAAATAGACAACGTGGAAGAAATGGAAAAATTCTTAGAAAAGTACAACTTTCCAAAACTGAACCAGGAAGAAACAGAATATCTTAACAGACACATCACAAGCACATAAGTTGAAATTGTAATCAGAAATCTTCCAGCAAACAAAAGCTCAGGACCTGACGGATTCATAGCTGAGTTCTACCAAAAATTTAGAGATGAGCTAATACCTATCCTACTCAAACTCTTGCAGAAATTTGCAGAGGAAGGTAAACTCACGAACTCATTCTGTGAGGCCACCATCACCCTAATACCAACACCTGACAATGATGCCACAGAAAAAGAAAACTACAGGCCAGTATCACTGATGAACATAGATGCAAAAAATCCTTAACAAAATTATAGCAATTAGAACCAAACATCACATTAAAAAGATCATACATCATGACCAAGTGGGCTTTATCCCAGGAATGCAAGGAATCTTCAATATCTGCAAATCAGTCACTGTAATACACCATATTAACAATTGAAAAATAAGAGCCATATGATTATCTCAATAGATACAGAGAAAGCCTTTGACAAAATTCAGCATCCATTTATGATAAAACCTTCCAGAATGCAAGAATAGAAGGAACATACATCAACATAATCAAAGCTATAAATGACAAACCCACAGCAAATATTATCCTCAATGGTGAAAAATTGAAAGCATTTCCCATAAAGTCAGGAACAAGACAAGGGCGCTCACTTTCACCACTAGTAGTCAACATAGCTCTGAAAGTATTGGCCACAGCAATCAGAACAGAAAAAGAAATAAAAGAATCCAAATGGGAAGAAGAAGCAAAACTCTCACCATTTGCAGATGGCATGATCCTCTACATAGAAACCCCTAAAGACTCCAACAGAAAATTACTAGTGCTAATCAATGAATATAGTAAAGTTGCAGGATATATCAACACACAGAAATCCCTTTCATTCCTATACGCTAATAATGAGAAAATAGAAAGAGAAATTAAGGAAAGAATCCATTCACCATTGCAATGAAAAGAATAAAATACTTAGGACTACATCTACCTAATGAAACAAAAGACCTATATATAGAAAGCTATAAAACACTGGTGAAAGAAATCAAAGAGGACACTAATAGATGGAGAAATATACCGTGTTAGTGGCTTGGAAGAATCAATATAGTGAAAATGAGTATATTATCCAAAACAATCTTTAGATTTAATGCAGTCCCTATCAAGCTACCAAAGGTATTTTTCACAGAGCTAGAACAAATAATTTCACAATTCGTATGGAAATACAAAAAACCTCAAATAGCCAAAGCAATCTTGAGAAAGAAGAATGGAACTGGAGGAATCAACCTGCCTGAATTCAGGATCTACTACAAAGCCACAGTCATCAAGACAGTATGGTACTGACACAAAGACAGAAATATAGATCAATGGAACAAAATAGAAAGCCCAGAGATAAATCTATGCACCTATGGACACCTTATCTTTGACAAAGGAGGCAAGAACATACAATGGAGAAAAGACAATGTCTTTAACAAGTGGTGCTGGGAAAACTGGCTAACCACTTGTAAAAGAATGAAACTAGAACACTTTCTAACACCATACACAAAAATAAACTCAAAATGGATTAAATATCTAAACGTACAACCAGAAACTATACAACTCCTAGAGGAGAACATAGGCAAAACACTCTCCCACATAAATCACAGCAGAATCCTCTATGATCCACCTCCCAGAATATTGGAAATAAAAGCAAAAAGAAAACAAATGGGACCTAATTAAACTTAAAAGCTTCTGCACAACAAAGGAAACTATAAGCAAGGTGAAAAGACAGCCTTCAGATTGAGAGAAAATAATAGCAAATGAAGCAATTGACAAAGAACTAAACTCAAAAATATACAAGCAACTCCTGCAGCTCAATTCCAGGAAAATAAACGACCCAATCAAAAAATAGGCCAAAGAACTAAATAGACACTTCTCCAAAGAAGACATACAGATTGCTAACAAACACATGAAAAGATGCTCAACATCGCTCATTATCAGAAAAATGCAAATCAAAACCACAATGAGGTACCATTTCATGCCAGTCAGAATGGCTGCTATCCAAAAGTCTACAAGCAGTAAATGCTGGAGAGGATGTGGAGAAAAGGGAACACTCTGTTGGTTGGAGATGCAAACTAGTACAGCCACTGTGGAGAACAGTGTGGAGATTCCTTAAAAACTGGAAATGGAACTGCCATAAGACCCAGAAATCCCACTGCTGGGCATACACACCAAGGAAACCAGACTTGAAAAATACACATGTGCCCCAATGTTCATGGCAGCACTGTTTATAATAATAGCCAGGACATGGAAGCAACCCAGATGTCCATCAACAGACAAATGGATAAGAAAGCAATGGAACATATACACAATGGGGTATTCAGTTCAGTTCAGTCGCTCAGTCGTGTCCTACTCTTTGTGACCCCATGAATCGCAGCATGCCAGGCCTCCCTGTCCATCACCAACTACCAGAGTTCACTCAGACTCACATCCATCGAGTCAGTGATGCCATCCAGCCATCTCATCCTCAGTCGTCCCCTTTTCCTCCTGCCCCACAATCCCTCCCAACATCAAAGTCTTTTCCAATAAGTCAACTCTTCGCATGATGTGGCCAAAGTACTGGAGTTTCNTGAGGGTGGTGTCTTCTGCATATCTGAGGCTATTGATATTTCTGCCAGCAATCTTGATTCTAGCTTGTGCTTCATCCAGTGGGCATTTCACATGACGTACTCTGCATATAAGTTAAATGAGCAAGATGAAAATATACAGCCTTTACATACTGCTTTCCTGATTTGGAACCAGTCTGCTCTTCCATGTTCAGTTCTAACTGTTGCTTCTTGACCTGCATACAGATTTCTCAGAAGGCAGGTAAGATGGTCTGATATTCCCATCTCTGTATGTTTTCCACAATTTGTTGTGCTCCACACAGTCAAAGGCTTTTGCATGGTCAATAAAGCAGAAGTAGGTGTTTTTCTAGAAATCTCTTGCTTTTTCTATGATCCAACGAATGTCGACAATTTGATCTCTGGTTCCTCTGCCTTTTCTAAATCCAGCTTGAACATATGGAATTTCACAGTTCATGTGCTGTTGAAGACTTGCTTGGAGAAATTACTTTGGTAGCATGCGAGATGAGTGCAACTATGTGGTAGTTGAAAAATTTTTGAAATCACCTTTTATGGGGATTGCAAGGAAAACAACCTTTCCAGTCCTATGTTCACTGCTGTTTTCCACATTTGCTGGCATATTGAGTGCAGCACTTTCACAGCATCATCTTTTAGGATCTGATATAGCTCTACTGCAGTGCCATCACCTCCACTAGCTTTGCTCATAGTGATGCTTCTGAAGACCCATTTGACTTCGCATTTCAGCATTGTCTATCTTTAGGTGAGTGATCACACAATCGGTGTTATCTGGGTCATCAATATCTTTTTGTGCCGTTCTTCTATGTATTCTTTCACCCTCTTCTTAATATATTCTGCTTCTGTTAGGTCCATCACATGTCTCTCTTTTATTGTGCCCATCTTTGCCTGAAACATTCCTTCCCTCTCTCGAATTTTCTTGAAGAGATCTCTGGTCTTTCCCATTCTAATGTTTTCCTCTATTTCTTTCACTGATCACTTAGGAAGGCTTTTTTTCTTTTTTTATCTCTTCTTGCTATTTTTTGGAACTCTGCATTCAGATGGGTATGTCTTTCTTTTCTCCTTTGACTTTTGTTTCTCTTCTTTTCTAACTTCTTTGTCAGGCCTCCTCAGGCAACCATTTTGCCTTTTTGAATTTTTTTTTTCCTTAGATGGTCTTGATGTGGTATAAACAGATCAAAAAATGAAGATCATGGCATCCAGTTTGATCACTTCATGGCAGATACCTGGAAAAACAATGAAAACAGTGACATACTTTATTTTCCTGGGCTCCAAAATCACTGTAGATAGGGACTGCAGTTGTGAAGAAAAAGATGTTAGCTCCTTGGAAGAAAAGCTATGAAAAACATGACAGCATACTAAAAAGCAGAGACATTACTTTACCAGCAAAGGTCTGTATACTCAAAGCTATGTTTTGCCCAGAAATCGTGAGTGGATGTGAGAGTTGGACCATAAAGAAATCTGAGTATTAAAGAATTGATGGTTTTAAACTGTGGTGTTGGACAAGACTCTTGAGAGTCCCTTGGACTGCAAGGAGACCTAACCAGTCCATGTTAAGGGAAATAAGTCCTGAATATTCATTGGAAGGACCCATGCTGAAACTGAACCTCCAATACTTTGGCCACCTGATGGGAAGAACTGACTCATTAGAAAACACCCTGATGCAGGGAAATACTAAAGGCAGAAGGCAAAGAAGAAGACAGAAGATGAAATTGTTGGGTGGCATCACCGACCTGAAGAACATGAGTTTGAGCAATTTCCGGAAGTTGGTGGTGGACAGGGAAACCTGGCATGCTGCACCCCATGATCTGTGACTGAGAGACTGAACTGAACTGATGTACAGAGGATGTCAGGGAGCAGGCAGAAGCCTTTGGGGTCCAGTCAAGCCTGTGACCCTGGTGGGAGTGGTGAAAGATTTAGGTGGAAGGGGAGGCTTCCCATCCTCTGGTGCAGGTCCTTGAATCCAAGGCAAGGAGCACCAGATTTTGAATGTGTTACCAAATATTGTTTTCTTAAAAAAAAAAAAAGAAAACAAAAACTGTTTTCCGCAGGAGTGAAAACTTTGTCTGAGTCTATTCTCTAGATTTTACTGAGGGATGTGAAGGGATATGGAGTGAGCTGAGTCTGCAAAAATTAGGTGACCAGCTACTGGAGGGTCAGGCTTGTGGCAGACATTCTGCACTAGAAGAAAAACAAATCCAGAGAAAAATATGTCCCTTGTAGAATTTACATGTCAATGTATTACATTGTTTCAGCAGATCACTTCAATGGTGTCTTAGGGCAAGCAAGAAATGTATGAAGGGTGGTTTGCTTTTGTCAATTCCTATAGGTAGTTAGATGACTAAATGCTTGGTTTGTTATTTGCATGGTTAGAATTATGTTTGGGAAAGAAAACTAGATGAGGTCCACACATATTTTGACATTAAACAGCAAGCATAGGAAGGTTACTAAAGCAACTGTAGGTAACTTAAACATGAAGGGCCAAATGGGGAAAGATTCATTTAACAGGCTGAGATTGGACTTTACAGGTAGCCATAGTTGTTGCTATGACAAGTAGCCATAACAGCTACTTGTTGCTATGCTGAATATCTGGGAAACTGACAAAAGAGCAAGAGCCTTTACAATTTTCTTTGCAGTGTGATTTCAGGGGAGTAGTTGACAAGGAAAGGCTGACTGGTAAGGCTGAGGAAGGGAGTAATCTGAGCTAGTAATCATTAGTTCTTGTGTAACCCCAGAAAACAGAAGCATCGGCTCAGTCAGAGTTCTGTGTCATGGTTCAGAAATAGATGTCATTTGGCTTGAATCAATATTTAGCCTTGGGGATGGCAGCCATAACCTCTAAACAGAAGATTTCCTTCTCCCCAGGTGGCAGAATGGTTCATATTTGTTCCAGACTCAGGAACCCAGAAAGCCCTTTCAGGGCCACTTGCTCTTCACAGGCACACATGCAATCTAGAAGGTGGAATTATCACCATGATGCCCATTTTCCATATGAGAAAACTGGGGTTAAGAGACTTGATCAGGGTCACACAGCTAAGCATGTGAAAAGCCAAGCACAAACCCAGGGTAACAGTCTTCAAATTGTGTGTTTTTGCTTCACACCCACTGGGAGTGGTGGGTGGTGATCTGGAAGCAATGCTTAGGCAGAAGCAAACAATATTCACATTTAAATAGAAGAAAGTAAGGGAAACCACTAGAACATTCAGCTATGACCTAATTCAAATCCCATATGGTTATATAGTGGAGATGAAAACTAGATTCAAGGGATTAGGTCTGTTAGCCTGAAGAACTATGGATCGAGCCTTGTAACACTGTACGGGAGGTGATCATCAAAACCACCCTCAAGAAAAACAAATGTGAGAAGGCAAAATGGTTGCCTGAGGAGGCCTTAAAAGTAGCTGAGAAAATAAGAGAAGTGAAAGGCAAAAGAGAAAGGGAAAGATATACCCAATGGAATGCAGACTTCCAGAGAATAGCAAGGAGAGATAACAACATCTTCATAAGTGAATAGCGAAAGAATTAGAGGAAAACAATAGAATTGTAAAGAGTATAGATCTCTTCAAGAGAAGTGGAGAGACCAGAGGAACACTTCTTGCAAATATGGGCACAATAATGGGCAGAAAATTCAAAGACCTAACAGAAGCAGATGAGATTAAGCAGAGTTGGCAAGAATGCACAGAAGAACTATACAAAAATGGTCATAATGACCAGGATAGGGATGATGCTGGGGTCACTTACATAAAACCAGATATACTGGAGTATGAAGTCAAGTGGGCTTTAGGAAGCATCACTACAAGAAAAGCTAGGGAAGGTGATGATATTCCAGCTGAGCTGTTTAAAATTCCTAAAGAATGAGGCTGTAAATATGCTGCATTCAATATGTCAGCAAATTTGGAAAACTCATTAGTGGCCACAGTGCTGGAAAAGGTCAGTTTTCATTCCAGTCCAAAAGAAAGGCAATTCCAAAGAATGTTCAACCTATCATGCTATTGTGCTCATCTCTCTTGCTAGCAAGGTAATGCTCAATATGTTTCAAGCTAAGTTTCAACAGTACATGAACTGAGAATTTCCAGCTATACAAACTGGTTTGAGGAAACAGAGATCAAATTGCCAACATACATTGGATAATAGAGAAAGCAAGGGAATCTCAAAAAAATTTCCATCTGCTTCACTGACTATGCTAAAGCCTTTCACTGTGTGGACCACAACAAACTGTGGAAAATTCTTAAGGAAACGGGAATACCAGATCACCTTACCTTTCTCCTAACAAGTCTGTATGTAGGTCAAAAAGTGGTGGTTGGAATCAAACACGGAACAACTAAAAGATTTAAAACTGGGAAAGGGGCATGACAAGGTATACATTGTCACTCTGGTTATTTAACTTATATGTAGGATACGTCATCCAATATACTGGTCTGGATAAATCCCAAGCTGGAATCAGGATTGCTGGGAGAAGTATCAATATCCACAAATATGAAGATGACACCCCCATAATAGCAGAAAGCAAAGAAAAACTAAAGAACCTCTCGATAAGGAGAGGACATGAAAAACCTAGCTTAAACTCAACATTCAAAAAACTATTCACAAAAAGATATTCAACATTCAGGGCATCCAGTCCCAACACTTCAAGGCATATAGATTAGGGAAAAGTGAAAACAGTGGCAGATTTTATTTTCTTTGGCTCCAAAATCACTATGGAACTTGACTGTAGCCACAAGTAATGTCTCTGCTTTTCAACATGCTATCTAGGTTGGTCATAAATTTACTTCCAAGATGTAAGCTTCTTTTAATTTCATGTCTGTAGTCACATTCTGCAGTGATATTGGAGCCCCAAAAAATAAAATCTGACACTGTTTCCACTGATTCCTCATTTATTTCCCATGAAGTGATGAGACCAGATGCCATAATCTTTGTTTTTTGAATGTTGAGCTTTAAGTCAACTTTTTCACTCTCTTCTTTCACTTTCATCAAGAGGCTTTTTAGTTCCTCTTCACTTTCTGCCATAAGGGTGGTGTCATCTGCATATCTGAGGTTATTGGTATTTCTCCTGGCAATCTTGATTCCAGCTTGTGTTTCTTCCAGTCCAGTGTTTCTCATGATGTACTCTGCATATAAGTTAAATAAACAGGGTGACAATATACAGCCTTGACGTAGTCCTTTTCCTATTTGGAACCAGTCTGTTGTTTGTTCTCGTTCTAACTGTTGCTTCCTGACCTGCCTACAGGTTTCTGAAGAGGCAGGTCAAGTTGTCTGGTATTCCCATCTCTTTCAGAATTTTCCACAGTTTATTGTGATCTACACAGTCAAAGGCTTTGGCATAGTCAATAAAGCAGAAATAGATGTTTTTCTGGAACTCTCTTGCTTTTTTGATGATCCAGCAGATGCTGGCAATTTGATCTCTGGTTCCTCTGTCTTTTATAAAACCAGCTTGAACAACTGGAAGTTCACAGTTCACTTATTGCTGAAGCCTGGCTTGGAGAATTTTGAACATTACTTTACTAGCGTGTGAGATGAGTGCAATTGTGTGGTAGTTTGAGCATTCTTTGGCATTACCTTTCTTTGGGATTGGAATGAAAACTGACCTTTTCCAGTCCTGTGGCCACCACTGAGTTTCCAATTTGCTGGTATATTGAGTTCAGCACTTTCACAGCATCATCTTTTAGGATTTAAAATAGCTCAACTGGGATTCCATCACCTCCACTAGCTTTCTTCGTAGTGATGCTTTCTAAGGCCCACTTGACTTCACATTCCAGGATGTCCGGCTTTAGTTGAGTGATCACACCACCGTATTTATATGGGTCATGAAGCTTTTTTTTTTTTTTTTTTGTACTGTTCTGTGTATTCTTGCCACCTCTTCTTAATATTTTCTGCTTCTGTTAAGTCCATACTCTTTCTTTCCTTTATCAAGTCCATCTTTGCATGAAATGTTCCCTTGGTATCTCTAACTTTCTTGAAGAGATCTCTAGTCTTTCCCATTCTGTTTTTTTCCTCTATTATTTGCATTGATCACTGAGGAAGGCTTTCTTATCTCTCCCTGCAATTCTTTGGAACTCTGTATTCAGATGCTTTTATCTTTCCTTTTCTCATTTGCTTTTCACTTCTCCTCTTTTCACAGGTATTTGTAAGGTCTCCTCAGACAATCATTTTGCTTTTTTGCATTTCTTTTCCATGGAGATGATCTTGATCCCTGTCTCCTGTACAATGTCACAAACTTCCGTCCATAGTTCATCAGGCACTCTGTCTATCAGATCTAGCCCCTTAAATCTATTTCTCACTTCTACTGTATAGTCCTCAAATTGTTTTGTTGTTGTTGCTGTTGTTCCATACCCACTGGGAGTGGTGGGTGGTAATCAGGCACTATTGCTTAGGCAGAAACAATCAATATTCTGGCTTCAATTGAAAAAAGTAAGGAAAACCACTAGACCATTAAGCTATGACCTAAATCAAATCCCTTATGATTATACAGTGCAGATAAAATATAGATTCAAGGGATTAGGCCTGGTAGCCTGAAGAACTATGGATGGAGGTTTGTAACATAATACAGGAAGTGGTGACCAAAACCATCCCCAAGTAAAACAAATGTGAGAAGGCAAAGTGGTTGCCTGAGGAGGCCTTGAAAACAGCTGAGAAAATAAGAGAAGTGAATACAAACAAGAAAGGGAAAGATATACCCAATAAAACGCAGACTTCCAGAGAATATCAAGGAGAGATAAGAAAGCCTTAGTAGATGAAAAGTGCAAGAATTAGAGGAAAATAATAAATTTTAAATAGTATAGATCACTTCAGGAAAATTGGAGATACCATAGGAATACTTAATGGAAAGATAGGCACAATAAAGGACAGAAAACTCAAAGACCTAACAGAAGCAGATGAGATTAAGAAGAGGTAACAAGGATGCACAGAAGAACTGTACAAAAATGGTCATAATGACCCAGATAGAGATGATGTTGGGGTCACTTATGTAAAGCCAGATATACTAGACCATGAAGTCAAGTGGCCCTCAGGAAGCATCACTACAAGCAAAGCTAGTGGAGGTGATGGAATTCCAGCTGAGCTGTTTAAAACATTGTAAAGAATGAGTCAGTAACAGTGCTGCATTCAATATGGCACCAAATTTGGAAAACTCAGCAATGGCCAAAGTGCTGGAAAAGGTCAGTTTTCATTCCAATCCAAAAGAAAGGCAATTCCAAAGAATGTTCAACCTATCATGCAATTGTGCTCATCTCACTTGCTAGCAAGGTAATGCTCAAAATCCTTCAAGCTAAGCTTTACAGTACATGAACTGAGAACTTCCAGATGTACAAACTGGTTTGAGGAACCAGAGATCAAATTGCCAACATCCATTGGACCATAGAAAAAGCAAGGGGATTCCAGAAAATCATCTGCATCTGCTTCACTGACTATGCTAAAGCCTTTCACTGGATGGACCACAACAAACTGAGGAAAATTCTTAAGAGAAAGGGAGTAGCAGATCACCTTACCTGTCTCCTGAAAGTCTGTATGTAGGTCAAAAAGTGGCAGTTAGAATCAGACACGGAACAACCAAAAGATTTAAAATTGGGAAAGGAGCATGACAAGGTATACATTGTTACTCTGGTTATTGAACTTGTGCAAAGGAAAGATCATTCAATATGCTGGACTGCATAAATCCCAAGATGGAATCAAGATTGCTGGGAGAAATATCAATATCCACAGATATGAAGATGACACCACCCTAATAGCAGAAAGCAAAGAACTAAAGACCAATTAATAAGGAGAGGAGATGAAAAAAGCTGGCTTAAAATTCAACATTCAAAAAATTATTCGCAAAAAGATACTCAACATTCACAGCATCCAATCCCACCACTTCATGGTATATAGATGATGGAAAAGTGGAAATAGTGGCAAATTTTATTTTCTTGGACATCAAAATTACTATGGACCTTGAGTGCAGCCACAAAATTAAAAGATACATGCTCCTTGGAAGGAAGAAATGCTATGAAAAACCTGTGCTGCTGCTGTTGCTGCTGTTTCTTCAGTCATGTCCAACTCTGTGCGACCCCATAGACAGCAGCCCACCAGGCTCTGCCATCCCTGGGATTCCCCAGGCAAGAACACTGGAGTGGGTTGCCATTTCTTTCTCCACTACTTGAAAGTAAAAAGTGAAAGTGAAGTCGCTCAGTCATGTCCGACTCATATCGACCCCATGGACTGCAGCCTACCAGGTGCCTCCATCCATGGGATTTTCTAGGCAAGAGTACTGGAGTGGCTTGCCATTGCCTTCCTTCTTTGATGAAAAACCTGTACAGTGTATTAAAAAGCAGATTCTCACTTTGCTACAGAGGTCTGTAGTGTCAAAGCTATGATTTTCCCAGTAATCATGTACAGATGTGAGATCTGGACCATACAAAAGGATGAATGCCAAAGAAATGAGCTTTTGAACTATGGTGATTGAGAAGATTCTTGAGAGTCCCTTATACAACAAGGAGATAAAACAAGTCAATCTGAAAGGAAATCAACCTCTGACCCCTGCTGTCTTAGCTGAGGCATCTACTGAGGGACTCGAGGAGGAAAGAACGGATTCTTCCACTGCAAAAGTGCCTAACCATGGCAGCTCCAAGCAAATAGTTTGTAGCTCCACCCCTAGAGGAAGCCCAGAAAGGCTGAAGGCTCTGTGTAGCCTGGGTCCCCCGATACATGCGTTGCATTCTCCCCAGCATCCCTGGAGGCAAAGGAAGGGGCATTCTTGGCCATGGAGGAGGGGGATGGCCAAGGGATCCACAGGGATCCACTGGGACCGCCACTTACCAAGTAGGCCTGGAAAGGAAAGAGCAGGCATATGTGGCAGAGAGCTGTTTACTTGGGTGTGGGAACAAGAGGGAACCAGCTCTGCATGAAGTACCTCACTCAAAAACCCCTGGAGGAGAAGTCCAGTGATAAGATCATCTGAGATAGGATGAAGAGAGTCTATTTCATTACCCCTTATAGTTCCTATGAATGAGGATATGGTGGAGTTGGTGGGTCATCACAAACTCTTCCATGGCCTAGACCATCCCCCAGTTGCTATCCTTGGGGCTGCCTCTCCCCAGCTTCAGTCATGTTGTTCTGGAGGAAACTGACAATCATGTGTGCTGCTGCGTCAGGGCCAATGACCATGTAAAGCCAATCACAGGACCCCTTGGCCCTGCCAGGTTGGTTGATCTAGTGCTGTACAGGTGAACTGAGGTGAATCATTCAGGGAACACCCTTGAACTCTAATGGCTCTAAGCTTCTTTCCCTACTAGGAGATGCGTTCAGGATATAAAACCCTAAGGCAGGTAGCTTGGACTCCCTCGCTAGGTGTAGAAGCCTTAAGGAAGAAAGTTGTCAGGCTAAGACCATCAAAGAAGAGGGAAGGGAAAGATCGAGGGTGAGAAAGAGAGAACTGATGACTTCTGATTTCTTGGGTCCAGTCACTGAGATCTTTGTATTTGCTCTGATTCTTGTGTCCTGGATTCCCAGAATCATTTCAATGAGTCTCCCTTTTTATTGAAGCCAGTTGTAGTAGGGTACCTCCCAATTTTGTTTCAGACTTATTTCTAGATCCTTCACCCCAGACACAAACAGAGGCAACCATTTGTTTCAGCACAATTAAGAGTGAAACCCTTTATTCTTTATTGAGAATAGGGTGTGCAGACCACCAAACACAGTTCACTAGCCTCCTGGGCAGGAGTGCCCAAAATGTGAGTGAGTGTGTATTAGGAGCAGCCTTACTGATTCCTGAACCACTCCAAGCATTTACACTGCCTTTGCCAGGCCAATCCTGTCATTTCCTCGATCATAGACTGAGAAATACAGCCTCAGGAAGAGGTCACCCAGGATCCAGGTCTCTCTAGGTGGACTCACAGCGATCTCTTCAAAGATGAAATAGCAGCCTCTATAATCCTGGGGGACTCAGAGAGACACATCAGTCAGTATGAGCCCTTACCAGTGACTCCCCTCAATATCCAGACCCAGCACAATACTTTGTTTTATTTCCCTCTTTTGGTAAGTATCAAGGGGTTTTCTCATTAGCAGGGGCTATGAGAGTTCATCCAAAACCAAAGAGGGCCAAGACATGAGGTTCCCATGAGGAAGGGTGTGGGGGAGGGAGGACTGGGAGTGGGGAAACAGAGGAATGAAAAACAACAAAGTCTTACTGTAGAGCATAAGGAGCTATATTCAATATTCAGTGATAAATCACATGAAAAAGAATAAGAAAATATATATTTTTAATGTGTATAACTGAGTCACATTGCTGTGCAGCAGAACTTAATGCAACACGGAAGATTAGCCACACTTCAATATAATTTTTTTGAAAAGAACAAGTGTGTCCATAGCTCTCCTCATCCGTTTTTTTCCTTCTGAGTCCTGCTCCTTATTTTCTCTGCAGAGAATGCTGGTTCTCCTCTGGCAACCTCACAATCCATACTTTATTAAAAAAACTTTATTTTGTATTCGAGTATAGCTGATTAACAATAATCTGAATTTCAGGTGGACAGTAAAGGGACTCAACCATATGTATCCAAGTATTCTGGTCCCAAAGACACCCGTCCCATCCAGGCTGTCACATTACTGAGCGGATTTCCCTGTGCTACACAGTAACTCAATGTTGGTTATCCATATTAAATAGAGCAGTGCCCACAACACTTTCTTGAAGACTTAACTCAGGAACGCTATTAAACCTCCTTCAACCCACAGTCACCCTCTTTGTCCACTCCAGGCTTGGTTGGGTAACATACTCTGGTTCCCCATCCCCACTGGTCAGTCTGTAGCCTTCATCACCCCTAGTAAGCCCCTGGTGCCCCAGAGCAGACCACCTTGACATGCCATTTGCGTCGAATCCCATGCAGTTTTGCATAGAACCAAGCAACCCTCCATAAGGCTCAATGAGTTTGTGGTTTTAGAATTCCTGAAATTCCCTCTTTTCCTCAAAGCTTTCTTTGAGCCTGTCAGCCTGCTCTGAACTCCCGCTGGGATCTGACATGAAGCCTCCACCCACTGCAGGGGCTGAGCAGTCACTGTGCACACTTTATTCATATTAGCATCCAACCTCCCCACAGAGGGTTCAGGTACCCCAATTCACAAAGGTGGCACCTGGCTGGAACAAGGGAAAGATGCAGCCGAGAACTAGGCTGACCAAGTAATTTATCATCCAAACCAGGAAAACTGTGAGAAGGGAAGAGAGACTGTTAACTTATGCTGGAACATCACACTGGGACTGTCCCCACCATTCTCCTTGTAACATAGCCTATTTCAGGGACTGCTAGCGCTGAATTCCATGTTCATGCACCTACAGGTTCAGATTGAATTGAAGCTCTTTGAGGACTGAGGACCTTAGTGTTCCCCTCTCCCTGACTCCCACCATGCCATATGGTGTGGCCTCTCCACATTTATTTCAGGAAGATCACTGTCCCACACAGCCCCTTACTCTCAAGTGATTGGTTTTGTGGGAGGCACTGGCCCAGCCACAGGGCTCAGCAGCATCTGCAATGGTGTGACATGGCCTCCAGAGGGCGCCCTCCTCCAAGCAGCAGCCCAAGGGTTCCTACAAGCTCCAGTTTGAGAACCAACCCTCAGTATTGTCCCCTCACCTTGAGGATGTAGGCTTGAGCTGGCACTGGGTAGTTGATGCCATTGATGGTGAAGATAATAGGGGGCAGGTCCACAAAACATGAAACGTAGTGCTGTTAGAGAGAGAGGGTGAGAGGTTGACCCTGGAGATCCTTGTTGTGTGTGGAGACTGGGAGTGACCCTGGGACATGACCCTTCACCTTGGAATCCCATGGCGTGGCACCGATGATCTCCCGTATGTTATCGACCAGTGTTTTTGGGCCTTTGATCATTGATACCCCTGTGTCAACAACAGCATCGCAGCCACCAGAACAAGCAACAACCTTTCTTCTCATGGAGATGCTGAGAGACAAAGGAAGAAAGCGGGCATCTTGGTCACTCTGAGTCTCCCCAGAGTTGTCCCCTTCCTGACTATCTCCTAAACAGCACTTTGTCTCTTGGCCTCTTTTCCTTTGCTCTTGACACAGCACCTTTCTTGACATCCTCAAATGCAGTATGAATACACCAGGATCTTTTGTACCTTGACAGGATCTTTTGTACCTTGCCTCCCTCAAGTGCCTGGCACACGGTGGATACCCAATGCTTGTCTGTTCAATGAATGAATGAAGACTGAGAAAACAATAAGAAACCTCCAGAGAGCTGTATCTGATGGGGAACAAATAACAGGTTCCACACAGAGTGAAGATGGAGAGTCGCAGGGGCAGCAGATTCTCACAGTAGGGGGTGACAGGGGCTCCTCTGGGAGAGGGTGTCTCCCAGCACTGCTCCTACAACCAGCTCAGACCCTGAGACCCTGGCAAGGAAATACATGACTAGCCCACAGAAACTCCAAAGGACAGGTCAGCTTTTGTCTGAGGGTATGACACAGAATCCTATCAATTATGCCTCTTGTCTTCAGGTCACTGTTGTATCCCACATGTGTGATTCTCTATTATAGCCCCTGTCTCACTGTGTGCCCAAGAACTTGGCATGTCTTTTTTATAGTTGCTTTCACGTCTTAAGACTGCAGCCAATCTCTCTTCACAGCTGGGTAGCTGCTCCCTAAAAAGACCAGTTTTCCCCATTTTCTCAGGACTGTTCCTGTTTTTAAAATGACATTATCTGTACTGAGAACTTCCTATGTCCTAGGTAGCCCTGGACAGTCGGTCATCTTATCATAACTCTGTTTAGGCTGGAGAAATTCTCCCTGATCCTCTATTCACCACACTGTAGAGTCCTCTAACCATGTTCCCCACCTCAAAGGGCAGTGAGTGCAGCCCTCTCCCAGCTACACAGACCTCTCTGGTGCCTTTTATGACCCTGGTCCAAGCCATGCTCAGAAGGCCTGGGGATTAAGAACCCATGGGTTGTTTGTGTATCTATGTGCTTATGTGTTTGTTTTTATGTGTGTTTATATGTGTCTCTGTGTGTGCTTGTGTGTCTCTGACTAGCTACGCATGTTTTTATGTGTTGCTCTTTATGTCTATATGTGTCTGCTTGTGTGTTCCCATGTGTCTGTGTGTCTGTCTGTGTCGTTGTGGGTAGTGTATATGTCTGTGTGAGTGTGTGTCTGAGAATGCATTTGTGTGTGTCTGCCTCTGTCCATAAACAGTAGTGGGAGCATCACTTGGGCTGACCCTCAGAGGGAGAGGCTTACCGGTCCATGTGTACAATCCAGTCAGCCGCGTGGATCAATGGTACCCAGTTGATCTCTCCCTTGTAGTAGCGGTGGTCCACCCCACCAAACATCACCACACTGCCCTCCTGCTCGTCTCTGTAGAGAGAAGTGATGGGGGATCCTTGGAGGACAGTAACAACACTTTCTGAGAGCTGTGCTTGTCCACCCATCAAGGCCCTATTAAGGTCCCCATGTGCAGATGCAGAAATCAAGTCTAGGAGAGATTGAGATCCAGACTGAGGTCTGTTACTGGCTAATGAGTGGCACAGAGGAGGTTAGAAGCTGAATCGCTTGGCTGGGCTTCACCCACTATGTCTTCTGAAGATACCCTGGACCTCCAGTGACCTGAGTGTTCAGACACCCTCAGAGGACAGGGTGTTGAAGTGTTTTGGCTTTCCCCTTGTCCACCTTGTCATTTTTCAGGAAAATCAAGGCCTGGGGGTTCTAAGGGTGTGGGTTCAGGTCACCCAGCATTGGCTGCAATGGCACGTGACCTCTAATGTCAAAAGGGCCCCAAACTCAAAAGGTACCCCACTTCTGCTCTCCCTTTCATGAAATGCCTCATATTTCTTGAACAATGGGTCCACACTTTTGTGTCCTACACTTTCATTTCTCACTGGGTCATACAAATTGGGTAGCTGGTCCTGGGGTCCCAGTGAAATGATAATGATAAAGGAAAGATATCCACCATCCTTCTCCTTCATTCCTTATCAAATTCATAAGCAAATCCTAATGCCTTTTCCTTGAACTTGTTTCCAGTTGCCTTCCATTAGTCTTCCTCCTCACTCACCCCCCATAGACCAAGTTACTGGGTCTTGAGCCCAGGAGTAGGCTTGTGTTCCAATAAACTTTTATTTCTAAAAGCCAGGTGAAGCCAGGTAGGGTCCTGGGTCCATAGTTATCCTGGGTTAGATTATCTCTCAGATACTTCTTATTGAAGTGTTGTGTAAATTTTTGTGCAACTGAAAGCATCTTACAACTAATTTGGAGAAAGGGATTGTCCATCTCAAACTTACTTGCTCAAGTAGAAGGCAAAAACAGGCTCAGAAATGGCACCTTCATTCTTCAGCTTGTCAAAGATGGGGATTGCTCCAGAAGAGGACGTGTTGGGGTAGTTCAAGCCCAAGACGCCATCAAAAGGTATATCCTCAAACCCGTATTCCGCCATGCTTAGACCAAATGGCTGGTCAGTGCTTACAAGGTCCCCAATCTGTGGGAAAGAAAAGTGTTCCCATTTACAGATACATGAAGTGGGGCTAGGACTGGGCAGGGGTGCATTGCCATTAGATCCTCAGAGAAGAACTGAGGCTGAGCTCTGTCTTAGGTGGCTGACAGATGGTTAGATCAAGCTGGGAGCTGAATCTGGGTTCCATTTGAGAGAGCCTGTGAATTTTATAACATCTGCCCCTCTGAAAAACACCACCTGAGTGAGTCAAATTGGCCTCATGGCTTCTGTACAGGTGGGGCAACCAAGAGTCAGGACAGGTCCCATTGGTGCCACCTTATAGACAAAATGATCGAGAGCAAGATAGCCTTGTCTTTGGCATCACTGTGACCTAATGACAGGAATGGACTGCATTCTCTGTAATGTACTGTGGATTCTGCATCTGTCCAGGAATACAGAAGCCAAAAACACAATCTTGCTTGTAGGGTTCTATGAAATTACTGCCTGGAGAAACCACCTTTGGGGATATGTGTATATTTCTGTGAGTGTGTATGAGAGAGAGAGAGAGAGGGGAGCTACTCAAGGATTTTTGGGGAAGCAGGCCATACGTTTATTAGACTCTCAAGGGTCCTCTAGAGTGAGAACTCATTTATCAGGCCCCTTGACTTCTCAGGTCCCCAGTTTCCCACTCTGGATACCTGAAGCACTTGACTGCCCCCAGGGTCCCCAGATCAGTTTTATCTTGTCCCCAAACACCCCACAGCAACTTCGGTCCTGAAAAGCCAGCCTAATTCGACCTTTTACCACATGTGTGCCCTCAGCAAGGCCCTTGCTGTCTGCACCTCAGTTTCCTCTTATGTCTCATGAGCTAATCAGAGTAACTGCTATGTGGGGTTGTTGCAAGACTAAACCAGTTATCATCTGAAAGTGCCTGGAACAGTCTGTGAATATAAAAGTGGGTGCTTTTTCCCCCTCTTCTCACTCCCAGCAAAATGAACCTTGAACTACTCATGGGCAGAGGAGCTGCAAGTCCACACCTCAAACCACTCTCTGGGTTAGCTAATCTGTTTGCTCATGTGTCACCACGGGCACTGCCTCCCCAGAGACATGACCCTGTGGATAAGATGGCCAATATCTATGGGAATTAGGCTACGAAGGGTCCTGGCAGGTGGTCTTGCATCTGTTTTGCCAGAAGTGGTCACTCCATAGCCACTCCTGACTCAGCATATGTTACACTGTTACCCGAACTGTGTCATGAGCAACAATTCCTTCCATTCTCCCAGATCCGTAGGTGATGCTGAAGGTCTTATTGGTAATCCGGAAGGTAGAAGACTGAAGATATCTGAACCTACTGTGTGCAGCTGGAGACACAAGAAATGAGTGTTATCAGGTGCCAAGGATGGAAACAGGGAGAAAGGGCAAGTGAAGGATGGTCCAGGTACAGGGTGTCTGTACTCACAACAGGCTGGAGTGGCACAAAAGTCAGAGGGCACCCACAAGTCAGATGAGCCTGTGTCAAAGATAACCTGGAATTCCTGAGGGGGTGTTCCAATGGTGATGCTACCCATGTAGGCCACCTACAGGGAGAAGGAGGGAGTGGGTTAGTGCAGAACAGGCTACCATCTATTCCCACACTGATGCCTCCCTCTAGGTGTCACATGTCTCTTGAGATCACTTTCTAACCACCATGCAGTTCACAGACTTTGGTCACAGAGGTATCTGCATTTGATATATTTTCCCTATGCTACATTGTGTGCAGGATATTGACTCTATGACCAGGTGTTGAAGTGATACCTCCTGCATGGGAAGCCCAGAGGCATAATCACTGGGCATCCAGGACCGCTGAACACCCAGGGAAGTCCTGGTGCCTTCATTTGAGAAGCTCTGTAGTCTCTTGAATCCCAGCCTTAGCATCCCCTTCTCCAGGAGGTCCTTCTTGTTCATCCCCAGCCACTCCCTCCAAACTCAAATCACATCCAATTAACACCACATAGGTGACCATTTCATTTGACATGTATTTACTCTTTGCCTATCTCTCAGGCTTTTTTGAAGACAAAATAAGTCCTTTGTCTAATCTGAAAACAATAATCACAGTGATTCTTATGGGCATACAAGGAATACAGGTTCAGTAACTTTATACTGCAGTCTTTCTTGCATCTCTGAAAACTGAATTCCTCTACCTGGGGATTCACAATTGCTTTGCAGTTGGTTCTACCTTTTGATCAGTGATGGTTCACTCTTCATCTGTAACTGAGGGGCTCACTTAGTTCAGAAGGAACAATCGCCCTCAAACTAATGACACATGTTAGACACAGAAATGGATATTTACCTGCCAGGTCCAGTCACAAAGACCAACAGTTGAGGAGGAGAGTGCCTTCTCCTCTGGTTGGGGTCCTTGTTTTCCAGTGTCTCGGCCTCCTGCAGGAACCCCAACCCCAACATCCCACCTGGCACCTCCGGATGAGCCCCAGTGCTAGACTAGAGAACCAGGGGGCGCTGTGGAGCACCATCCTCCCAAAATACTCACATCGAAGATGTTTCTCAGCGGGTGAATAGTTAAATTTGAGCCACGAAAAGAAATCTGGGACAGTCTGTAAGCATGCTCCTTCAGGAAATTGTTCAGGATGTTTTTTCCACTGAGGGTTTTTCTCATGGTCGTCACTCTCCTTAGAGGTATTCTTTCACCGAGCATTTGACAAAGAAAACAAAGAAGATGCTACAATTAGCTGTCAGTGTTAAGGCATAACTGTCATTGTAATGGCCCTGTGTATTTTCTAATCATTTTTATGAGGCACATTATTATCAGAATTTTATGCATATACCATGGCAAAGACATAGATTTGAATACAAGATCTGTTCTGCAATCTTGGGTAAGCCATATGACCATGTGGTGTCTCAGTCTCCCCTTTGGTAAAATGGTGGAATGTAACAATACAAACCCTCCAAATAGAATATCTTGGGGATAAGTAAAGTGATGGATATAAGGTACCTGATAAATAGGAAGTCTCAACAATGACAGCCATTAGCATTGCTTTTGCCATTCCACTCATTCCTTCTCATGGAACCTCAAGGAATGAGATAGAAGGGGGACTATTATCCTCTTTTACAAGAGAGCAATTTGAAATGCAAGAGGTTTCTGAATTGGCTGTGGTCACACTGCTTGTCAGATATAAAACACTGTATATAAAACAGTGTGTCTTTCTCCAAGTTGAAAGAGAAGAGAGAGTTGAAAGAAGAATCCAAGATATAGGGAATGAATAAGGGAAATTCAGAGGCTTGAGAAGGAAGTAAGAGTCAAGTGAACAATTAAAAGTAAACAACACAAAGAGAAATACACTCCCAGTGACTTCCAAAGAGATGGAGAGGTAAATGACAGTGATACAGAGATGCAGACATAGGCATATACACACTGAAATAGGGAAAAAAGAGGACATGTTGAATAAAATGTAGAAAGTGCTATTCCACAGGACCAGATAGACATCTGCATAGACTGTGCACTGAACAGTTGCAAGGAGTTGCATTTTCAATAGATAATGACATGACTGGACCCCAAGATTTGTGCAACCCAACCAAGATCTTGGAATCCACATTTCCTATAGCAAGTTACTTATCAATAAGTAAGAGTGGAGCTTTAAGACTCTTAGGGAAATATTCCATTCTCTTCTAAACCTGATGGCTGGAAGAATAATCAGATGAAAAGAAAAATCCGAGAAAGGAATATGATGTAGCTTACAGTCCACATACTTACTTGACTATGCACTCTGAGAAGGCCACCAGCCCGAGGAGCACAAGCCATTTCATGCTTCTTTCCTGGATCAAGGTACTCAGGAAAGTTTGGGTTCTTAGCATGTAATGGTGACTGGGAGCCCCTAGTTATATATGCTCTGACCTACCTGAGTTTTCCCCTTTAGGCCACTAAAAGATCTGAAAAAAACACAAAGCTCTTGATAAAATCTTTACCTTCATCAGTGTCCTTGGTGAGTAGCCTTTGAAGCTTCTCAGAATACAGAGAATTGAACTGTAATCTCTTCCTTGAAGCTTGGCTGGAAAGTCAAACTAACCTGCATAGACATCTAAGAAGACTGAGAACCTTGCCTATATGGAGAAAAAACTACTAAGAACATCATGAAAATGGACACTAGGGGCCGTGCTCGACATTCATGGTTTCATGTCATCTTCCTAGCCACTTCATGAGATATGCATTGCTGTCTTCATTGAAGAGATTGTTAGGACGATAAGTGGTCAAATGGCAAAGTGAAGACTTCAGGCACAGCCCAGGGACATACAACTGGCTTTAGGTAGTGGGTCTAATGGCAGACATCAGGGGCACCTATGATGCCAGGCTGCATCAAAGATTTAGGGTAGAATAGTACTTCAATTGTATAGTTTCAGTATTGGAAGATATGTCTTATGCATCCACAAGATATTTTATATCTTCCAACAACTGTACAAGGAAGAGCTGTGTGCTAGGTTCTGGGTTAAAGGCTTCAAAGTCAAAGTTGATCAAGACAAAAGTAGTCTTTATCTTAAGAGAGCTAGCAGTCTAGTTCTCACAAACTCATGGCTCCAGGAGGCAAGAGATATGATACTAAGACTAGGTGGCCATGTTGGAATCAGGGCAGCACAGGCCTTACCACTGGGAACAGCCTTTCTTCCACTTCACCCATGCTGGAAAGCAGGCCAGTTGGCCATGTTTTCAAGAGAATCAGAAGTTTGGATATTTATGTACAATCTACTGATTTTAATGTTAGCAACTAATTCCGCCCCCCCCCCCAAAAAAAGTGGGAACGAAATATCCACAGTGATGTGCTGGAATCAGCCTTCAGTCTGCCATTTTTTGCTTCTGGCCTAGAGTTGGGAGTGCAGTAGGGACAGAGAGGAATTTAATTCATGTTGGTTGATTTAAAAAGGGACTGAATACATACTAAACATGCTGACTCACTGGAAAATACCCTGATATTAGGAAAGATTGAAGGCAGGAGGAAAAGTAGAAGACAAAGGATGAGATGGTTAGATGGCATCACCAAGTTGATGGACATGAGCTTGAGCAAGCTCCGGGAGTTAGTGATGGATAGGGAAGCCTGGCATGCGGAACTCTATGGCGTTGCAAAGAGACAGACACAACTGAAGGACTGAACTGAACTGAACAAATTGAGAACAAAGACTAATATATCTAATTGCATTCGGTTGTTGACTAGCTACCTATAAAAACATATTACTTCAGTTCAGTTCAGTTCAATCGCTCAGTCGTGTCAGACTCTTTGCGACCCCATGAATTATACCATGCCAGGCCTCCCTATACATCACCAACTCCTGGAGTTCACCCAGACTCATGTCCATCGAGTCAGCGATGCCATTCAGCCATCTCACCCTCTGTCGTCCCCTTCTCCTCCTGCCCCCATTCTCTCCCAGAATCAGGGTCTTTTCCAATGAGTCAACTCTTCACATGAGGTGGCCAAAGTATTGGAGTTTCAGCTTTAGCATCGTTCTTTCCAAAGGAATCCCAGGGCTGATCTCCTTCAGAATGGACTGGTTGGATCTCCTTGAAGTCCAAGGGACTCTCAAGAGTCTTCTCCAACACCACAGTTCAAAAGCATCAATTCTTTGGCGCTCAGCCTTCTTCACAGTCCAATTCTCACATCCATACATGACCACAGGAAAAACCATAGCCTTGACTAGATGGACCTTAGTCGGCAAAATAATGTCTCTGCTTTTGAATATGCTATCTAGATTGGTCATAACTTTTCTTCCAAGGAATAAGTGTCTTTTAATTTCATGGCTGCAGTCACCATCTGCAGTGATTTTGGAGCCCAAAAGAATAAAGTCTGACACTGTTTCCACTATTTCCCCATCTATTTCCCATGAAGTGATGGGACTGGATGCCATGATCTTCATTTTCTGAATGTTGAGCTTTAGGCCAACTTTTTCACGCTCTACTTTCACTTTCATCAAAAGGCTTTTTAGCTCCTCTTCACTTTCTGCCATAAGGGTGGCGTCATCTGCATATCTGAGATTATTGATATTTCTCCCGGCAATCTTGATTCCAGCTTGTGTTTCTTCCAGTCCAGCGTTTCTCATGATGCATTCTGCATAGAAGTTAAATAAGCAGGGTGACAATACACCACCTTGACNCTGCATATCTGAGATTATTGATATTTCTCCCGGCAATCTTGATTCCAGCTTGTGTTTCTTCCAGTCCAGCGTTTCTCATGATGCATTCTGCATATAAGTTAAATAAGCAGGGTGACAATATATAGCCTTGACGTACTCCTTAAGTGGCCTTAAGTTTCAGACTTATGACTCTACATTCAGAGTGGAATATCTTCTAAGGAAAAACAAAAATACTGCCCATCAGAAACAAAACCAAAGAAAGCCAAAAGAAAAAAAGGAAAGAAGTCTGAAACTATATTCAACAATGTCAGTTCAGTTCAGTTGCTCAGTCGTGTCTGACTCTTTGTGAGCCCATGAACGGCAGCACGCAAGGCCTCCTTATCCATCACCAACTCCTGGAGTCCACACATACCTGTGTCCATTGAGTTGGTGATGCCATTCAACCATCTCATCCTCTGTCATCCCCTTCTCCTCCTGCCCTCCACCTTTTCCCCAAAATCAGGGTCTTTTCAAATGATTCAGCTCTTTGCATCAGGTGGTCAAAGTATTGGAGTTTCAGCTTCAGCATCAGTCCTTCCAGTGAACATTCAGGACTGATTTCCTTTCGATGGACTGGGTGGAACTCCTTGTAGTCCAAGGGATACTCAAGAGTCTTCTCCAACACCACAGTTCAATTCTTCAGGGCTCAGCTTTCTTTATAGTCCAACTTTCCCATCCATACATGACCACTGGAAAAACCATAACCTTGACTACACAGACCTTTGTTGACATAGTATTGTCTCTGCTTTTCAATATGCTGTCTAGATTGGTCTCAACTTTCAAGATATAAGTGTCTTTTAATTTCATGGCTTCAATCACCATCTGCAGCTATCTGTTTCTTCCAGCACAGCGTTTTCATGATGTACTCTGCATATAAGTTAAATAAGCAGGGTGACAATATACAGCCTTGATGTACTCCTTTCCTATTTGAAACCAGNCAGAGTTTGCTCAGACTCATATCCATAGAGTCAGTGATGCCATCCAACCATCTCATCCTCTGTCATCCCCTTCTCCTCCTGCCCTCCACCTTTTCCCCAAAATCAGGGTCTTTTCAAATGATTCAGCTCTTTGCATCAGGTGGTCAAAGTATTGGAGTTTCAGCTTCAGCATCAGTCCTTCCAGTGAACATTCAGGACTGATTTCCTTTCGATGGACTGGGTGGAACTCCTTGTAGTCCAAGGGATACTCAAGAGTCTTCTCCAACACCACAGTTCAATTCTTCAGGGCTCAGCTTTCTTTATAGTCCAACTTTCCCATCCATACATGACCACTGGAAAAACCATAACCTTGACTACACAGACCTTTGTTGACATAGTATTGTCTCTGCTTTTCAATATGCTGTCTAGATTGGTCTCAACTTTCAAGATATAAGTGTCTTTTAATTTCATGGCTTCAATCACCATCTGCAGCTATCTGTTTCTTCCAGCACAGCGTTTTCATGATGTACTCTGCATATAAGTTAAATAAGCAGGGTGACAATATACAGCCTTGATGTACTCCTTTCCTATTTGAAACCAGTCTGTTGTTCCATGTCCAGTTCTAACTGTTGCTTCCTGACCTGTGTACAGGTTTCTCAAGAGGCAGGTTAGGTGATCTGGTATTCCCATCTCTTTAAGAAATTTCCACATTTTATTGTGATCCATACAGTCAAATGTTTTGGCATAGTTAGTAAAGCAGAAGTAGGTGTTTTTCTGGAATTTCCTGCTTTTTTGATAATCCACCAGATGTTGGCAATACTATCTCTGGTTACTCTGCCTTTTCTAAAACCAGCTTGATAATCTGGAAGTTCATGGTTCACGTATTGCTGAAGCCTGGCTTGGAGAATTTTATGTATTACTTTACTAGCATGTGAGATGAGTGCAACTGTGCTGTTCTTGGAGCATTCTTTGGCACTGCTTTTATTTGGGATTGGAATAGAACTGACCTTTTCCAGGCCTGTGGCCACTGCTGGGTCTTCCAATTTTTCTAGCATATTGAGTACAACACTTTCACAGCATCATATTTCAGAATGAAATAGTTCAACTGGAATTCCATGACTTCCACTAGCTTTTTTCTTAGTGATGCTTCCTAAGGCCCATTTGACTTCACATTCCAGGATGTCTGGCTCTAGATGAGTGATCACACCATCATGATTATCTGAGTCTTGAATATCTTTTTTGTGCAGTTCCTCTGTGTATTTTTGTCACCTCTTCTTAATATCTTCTGCTTCTGTTAGGTCCATACCATTTCTGTCCTTTATTGAGCTCATCTTTGCATGAAATATTCCCTTGGTATCTCTAATTTTCTTGAAGAGATGTCTAGTCTTTCACATTCTATTGTTTTCCTCTATTTTTTTACACTGATCTCTGAGAAAGGCTTTCTTATCTCTCCTTGCTATTTTTTGAAACTCTGCATTCAAATGGGTATATCTGTGCTTTTCTCCTTTGCTTTTTGCTTCCCTTCTTTTCACAGCTATCTGTTAAGCCTACTCAGACAGCCAGTTTACTTTTTTCCATTTATCTTTCTTGGGAATGGTCTTGATTCCTGTCTCCTGTACAATGTCATGAACCTCCACCTGTAGTTCATCAGGCAGTCTGTCTATTAGATCTAGTCCCTTAAATCTATTTCTCACTTCCACTGTATAGTGCTAAGGGATTTGATTTAGGTCATACTTGAATGGTCTAGTGCTTTTCTCCACTTTCTTCAATTTCAGTCTGAATTAGATGATAAGGAGTTCATGATCTGAGCCACTGTCAGCTCCCAGTCTCATTTTTGCTGACTGTATAGAGCTTCTCCATCTTTGGCTGCAAAGAATATAAGCAGTCTGATTTTGGTGTCGACCATCTGGTGATGTCCATGTGTAGAGTCTTCTCTTGTGTTGTCAGAAGAGGGTGTTTGCTATGGCAAGGGTGTTCTCTTGGCAGAACTCTATTAGTCTTTGCCCTGCTTCATTCTGTACTCCAAGGCCAAGTTTGCATGTTACTCCTGGTGTTTCTTGACTCCTACTTTTTCATTCCAGTCCCCTATAATGAAAATGACATCTTTTTTGGGTGTTTTCTAGAAGGTCTCATAAGTCTTCATAGAACTATTCAACTTTAGCTTCTATAGTGTTACTGATGGTGGCATAGACTTGGATTACCGTGATATTGAATGGTTTGCCATGGAAACGAACAGAGATCATACTGTCATTTTTGAGATTGCATTCAAGTACTGCATTTCAGACTCTTCTGTTGCTATGATGTCTACTCCATTTCTTCTAAGGGATTCATGTCCACATTTGTAGATATAATGGTCATCTGAGTTAAATCTACCCATTCCAGTCCATCTAAGTTCACTGATTCTTAGAATGTCTATGTTCACTCTTGTCATCTCCTGTTTGATCACTTCCAATTTGCCTTCATTCATGGCCCTAACAATCCAGGATCCTATGCAATATTGTTCTCCTCAGCATTGAATCTTGCTTCTATCACCAGTCCCACCCACAACTGGATGTTGTCTTTGCTTTGACTTCATCCCTTCATTCTTTCTGGAGTTATTTCTCCATTGATCTCCAGTAGCACATTGGGTGCCTACCAACCTGGGAAGTTCATCTTTCAGTGTTCTATCTTTTTGCCTTATCATACTGTTCATGGGGTTCTCAAGGCAAGAATACTAAAGTGGTTTGCCATTCCATTCTCCAATGGACCACATTCTGTCAGGCCACTCCACCATGACCTGTCCATCTTGGGTGGCCCCACAAGGCATGGCTTAGTTTCATTGAGTTAGACAAGGCTGTGGTCCATGTGACAGATTGGCTAGTTGTCTGTGAATGTGGTTTCAGTCTGTCTGCCCACTGATGCCCTCTCTCAGTACCTACCGTCTTACTTGGGTTTCTCTTACCTTGGACGTGGGATATCTCTTCATGGCTGCTCCAGCCAAGTGCAGCTGCTGCTCCTTACCTTGGAAGTAAGGTAGCTCCTCTCAGCTGCTGCCCCTGATTTGGACATAGGGTAGTTCATCTCCACCATGCGCTCCCATCACAGCCACCATGCATCTGCACTACCATCACAGCTGCGGCAAGCAATAATTCAACAACTTATTGTTCCTCATATTGTTTCCGTTATTGTGACAGTATCGTATGTATGTTAACAGGTACAAGCAAGACAATAATTAAAACTAATGTTCTGAAGTAAGCCTTTCAGTGGCTAGGAAAAGAGGTTCACACATAACATATAGAAGTTTAATTCAAACCCTACTGTCTTAAATAGTGAACTGAATGCATAAGTTTCTACAAACTAATTATATTCCATTCTATTTTAATTTTTAAAGAAAATATGTACTTTCTCCTCCAACCACTGTAAAGCCTAGAAGGAATGACAAGTTGATAACAGGGATTATTCTGAGGTCTAACATCTAGCTTCTAAATACATTTTTCATCAGAAGATCTGAAAGAGATGGCTGATTTCAGGACTGGGTAAAGAAATGCACAAAATAATCTTGAAGGACCAAAGCTGAGGGACTTCAAAGACCGATGGGGACTGGACAGAAAGTTTAGGAATCCAAATGAAAAGGCCAAACATCTACCAGTTTGTTGGGCAGAATGATGTTTCTGCTTCTCAACACACTGTTTATGTTTCCCAAAGCTTTCCTGCCAAGAAGCTAACATCTGATTTCATGGCTTCAGGCAGCATCCACTGTGGTTTTAGAAGTTAAGATGAAGAAATCTGTCACTGATTCCACCTTTTCTCCTTCTATTTGCCATGAAGGATGGGGCTGGATCCCATGATGTTAGTTTTTAAATATTTAAATTTAAGCTCTTGGACTGCAAGGAGATCCAACCAGTCCATTCTGAAGGAGATCAGCCCTCGGATTTCTTTGGAAGGAATGATGCTAAAGCTGAAACTCCAGTACTTTGGCCACCTCATTGAAGAGTTGACTCATTTGAAAAGACTCTGATGCTGGGAGGGATTGGGGGCAGGGGGAGTAGGGGCACGACAGAGGATGAGATGGCTGGATGGCATCACAGACTCGATGGACATGAGTCTGAATGAACTCCGGGAGTTGGTGATGGACAGGGAGGCCTGGCGTGCTGCAATTCATGGGGTCACAAAGAGTCAGACACGGCTGGGGAACTGAACTGAACTCAGTATCTAAATTTTTTTTACCGACTATAAATATCAAAATTAATGGTAAAAGATTTTCTGATCTCCTCAACACTGGATCTGATATTACTATTGTTTCCAAACCTTTATGGCCCAAATCCTGGCCTGTATAAAACATTTCTTGCCAAATTCCAGGGATTTCTCAAACCAAAGTGCAAGAGGTTTATCAGAGCACTCAAATTTATCCATGTGAGGGACCAGAAGGCCAACCTGCAACATTAAAATCTTATGTGATAGATGCAGCCCTTAATCTAATAAGAAGGGACTTACTTATGCAATGGCAAACTCAGATATACATTCCACATTTTACCTAGGGGCCACTGCTCATTTAACAAACAATACAATTATCAAAATAACTTGGAAGAATGACGAGCCTATTTGGACAGAGCAGTGGCCCATCACGAAAGAGAAATTACAGGTGGCTAAGAAACTTATTGACTATGCCAAAGCCTTTGGCTGTATGGATCACAATAAACTGTGGAAAATTCTAAAAGAGATGGGAATACCAGAGCACCCGACCTGCTTCTTGAGAAACCTATATGCAGGTCAGGAAGCAACAGTTAGAACTGGGCATGGAACAACAGAATGGTTCCAAATAGGAAAAGGAGTACATCAAGGCTGTATATTGTCACCCTGCTTATTTAACTTATATGCAGAGTACATCATGAGAAATGCTGGGCTGGAAGAAGCACAAGCTGAAATCAAGATTGCCGGGAGAAATAAAAATATCCTCAGTTATCCAGATGACACCACCCTATGGCAGAAAGTGAAAAGGAACTAAAAAGCCTCTTGATGAAAGTGAAAGACAATGAAAAAGTTGGCTTAAAGCTCAACATTCAGAAAACGAAGATCATGGCATCTGGTCCCATCATTTCATGGGAAATAAATGGGGAAACAGTGGAAACAGTGTCAGACTTTATTTTGAGGGGGCTCCAAAATCACTGCAGATGGTGATTGCAGCCTTGAAATTAAAAGATGCTTACTCCTTTGAAGAAAAGTTATGACCAACCTAGATAGCATATTGAAAAGCAGAGACATTACCTTGCCAACAAAGGTCCATTTAGTCAAGACTATGGCTTTTCCAGTGGTCATGTATGGATGTGAGAGTTGGACTGTGAAGAAAGCTGAGTGTTGAAGAATTGATGCTTTTGAACTGTGGTGTTGGAGAAGACTCTTGAGAGTCCCTTGGACTGCAAGAAGATCCAACCAGTCCATTCTAAAGGAGATCAGTCTTGGGTGTTCATTGGAAGGACTGATGCTGAAGCTGAAACTCCAATACTTTGGCCACCTCATGTGAAGAGTTGACTCATTGGAAAAGACCCTGATGCTGGGAGGGGTTGGGGGCAGGAGAAGGGGACGACAGAGGATGAGATGGCTGGACGACATCACTGACTCAATGGACATGAGTTTGGGTGAACTTCGGGAGTTGGTGATGGACAGGGAGGCCTGGTGTGCTGCGATTCATGGGGTCACAGAAAGTCGGACACGACTGAGCGACTGAACTGAACTGAACTAAAGCTGGCCCAATGTGTCCAAATGTTAATAGTCAACATCTAAATTGTCACTGTGATAGACTGCTAGGGCACCAACTCAACATTCTGAGCACTGAGAAAGAAAAATAGTCATCAATATTTATGCTATGTTTGTTTCTATTAAGCATAGGTTATGTAACTACAAATGGTTCCAGGGAAACAAGCTAGACTGTCCCTTCTGGGGATGATGAGAGAGTGATGGGGAACAGCTCTAATACAGATGAAGCCTCACTCACTGGCCTGCAGCTCACCTCCTGCTGTGAAGGTCCGGTTCCTAATAGACCAAGGACTGGTACTGGTCCTGACCCACTGTGCTGGTATTGTGGACTCCTGCTGTAAACCCAATAATGGGACATTCTGTAGTTCAAACCACCCTGCTTCCGAACAAACAAATGGCATTAAAATTGGGAGAGGAACAGTTATTTAGTCCTAAAGAGAACAACCAAGTGAAACATATGACTACATTCTTTCAATAAACTGTGAAGAGATATCTGCTCTTTGAGAATCAGGGAAATTTGCACATAGACTGGATATTAAATGCTCCTTTTATTGGGAACAAAAGAGCTTTTTTTTTTCATATCCTATCATTCTACCACAAATACTCATTATGTACATTTTGTGAAATATTCATCTTGTCCCTAAAATACTTCAGGAAAAATGAATAAGGAGTAAAAGAGAGAATGAAATGATGATCTGTCTTGATTTAAAAACAGATAGCTGCTATGCTATGCATAGCTGCTATGGATTGAATTGTGTCAACCCTTGACTCCCATTGTGATGATATTAGGAAGTAGGGCCCTTGGGAGGTAACCAATTTGACATGGGATTTTGATGGTAGTCCCTCATGATGGGATTAGTCTCTCCCTCTTTCTCTCTTATTATTTTGGGTACTGTTCATTCCCCCTGTGGATCCAGATTTTCACTTCTTTTTAAATTCCTTCTGACTTGAGAACTTTTATAAAAGGTCCGCTGGTGGTGATTCAGTCTTGTATTTGTTGTATGTCTTAGAAAGTATTTTATCTTGTTTTTGATATGCATTTTTCTTGGATATAGAATTCTGAGTCAATTATATTTCTCTCAGCATTTAAGATGTAGTGCCAGTGTCTTCTGACTAACATTGTTTCATTTGCCTAATCTGCTGTCATCCCCATTTTTGTTCTTCTGTGTCTGTTTTTCCTTCTGGTTACATTTCTTTTGTTGATTGTCTTAAAACATGAATTATGATGTGCCTTTGTATAGTTGTCATATTTCTTGTCCTTGAATTAATTGAGCTTCTGTGTTAATGGGTTTAAAGCTTTCATTATCCCTGGGAATTTTTCAGCCAATAATTGTGATGTTCTTTGCTCTATTCTCCTCCTGATCACTTCCTGTGGGATTCCATTTACATATATTTTAGCATTCTTAAACTTACTTCAAATCTTTCTGATGCACAATTAATTTTTTTCCACAGTCTTTGCATTTCTATTTTACATGTCTGTATTTAACATACTCAATAATCTTCAGGTTCATGGATATAAGCATTATTGATATAGTAAACATTATAATGTC
>SJYH01006413.1:205546-225338 GCA_006408735.1 Sylvicapra grimmia
TTTTACTAATTGATTTTTCTCTCATTACGGATTTTTTTTTCCTCTTTACACATTTGGATTTTTTTATTTTTAAATTTATTATTTACCTTAATCAGAGGATAATTACCTTACAATACTGAGATAAAACTAGGGCAAATACTTTCACAATTTATATGGAAATTTTAAGTTGTATTGTGGATGTGGTCACTTTACCTTTGGATGCTGGATATTTTTTAAATTTTTATAGATTATCCCTTTCACTCTTTGCAAACACTGTTAATTTCTTGGAAACAATTGCATTTTTTGAAGGCTTGCTGTAAACGTTTTAAGCAGAGATGAAACCAGCTTTTAGACCAGGTTTACTATTGCCCACTAGGAAGGCAATATTGTCTTCATGGCCCTATTGATCTCATGGGAATTATGAGTAATTTCAGGGGCAGCTCTAAGATGGTGGAGGAATAGGACAGGAAGACCACTTTCTCCCCATTAAATTCATCAAAAGAACATTTGAACACTGAGTAAATGCCACAAAACAACTTCTGAATGCAGGCAGAGGACATCAGGCACCCAGAAAAGCAGCCCATTGTCTTTGAAAGGAGGTAAGAAAAAAATGTAAAAGATAAAAAGAGAGACAAAAGAAGAAGGGACAGTGATCTGTCTCCAGAAGGGAGTCTTAGAAAAGAGGGAAGTCTCCAAACAGCAGGAAACACTCTCACTGGCGAGTCTGTGGTGAGTCTTGGAACCTTAGAGGGCAACATAACTGGGAGGAAAAATAAACAAATAATTTAAACCCATAAATTACATGCCCAATGGTAACTCCCAGTGGAGAAGCAGCACAGACACCTGCATCCACCACTAGCAAGAGGAGGCTGGGCAGGGAGGTGTGGGCTGCATTGCTTACAGTAAGGACTGGGCCTGAATGCCCCGAGGGAAATCTGAGGGGACTAACTTGACATAGCAAACCAGACCCTGGGATAGCTACCCCAGTGAAAAGCCCTAAACTAAGACACCACCAGGCCTGCTCACAGAACAAAGGACTGAGCAGAGCTAGCCAGCTGCAGACTGGCACATCCCCTACCAGAAACAGGGAGGCAAGGGCAGCCAGAGCTGGAAGGAGGCAACCATGGCCCCAGAGAGGCATCATCTACCAAATTGCAAGCAGGCTTCATTGCTAACCAAGACTTCTTGGGATTCTGGATGTTCAACATCCACCTGAGAAGCTGCGCCAGTTGTACACCCAGAAAAATGGGCAGCAGGGAAGAGAGAGGCAATAAGTCGCAGCGAACGTGTTCTCTAAACACCTGGTCACCTGAGCAACTCTTACCTGGGAAAGGCACAAAATGCAGGCCCAACCGAGTCTGTGCCTTTGAGGAGTACCCAAGTACCTGAACCTGAGTGGCTTAGACCTGGGAAGTGCATGCAACCCAGGTCACACCTCAGACAGCTCCTGGCAGAGCAACCTAGAGCCTGAGCAGAGTAGACTTGGAAAGCACACACGCCCCTGTGAGTGGTGGCAAACCTAGTGTGCCCAAGACACTGGGAGCACTCCCCACACACGGCAGTGATATTTGTTTGCAGTGATCCTCCCTCCCCACAGCACGACTGAACAAGTGAGCCTAAAACATTGTCCACCACCACCCCCTTGGATCAGGGCAGAAATTAGACACTGAAGAGACCAGTAAACAGAAGAAGCTAAAACAGAGGGACCCTGGAAGTGACAGGTGCAATAGATTAAAATCCTGCAGTTAGCAATGATTACCTAGGGAGGAGACTATAGATCCTGAGAAGTATAAACTGGATGAAGGAACTATCTGAAAGTGAACTGACCCCACACTGTTCACAACAACACCAGAGAAAGTCCTAGATATATTTTTTACTATTTTCATTCTTTAAATTTATTATTTTTTAAATTTTTAAGTCCTGTCAGTTCAGTTCAGTCGCTCAGTCATGTTCGACTCTTTGCGACCCCATGAATCACAGCACACCAGGCCTCCCTGTTCATTACCATCTCTCGGAGTTCACACAGACTCACGTCGATCAAGTCCTTGATGCCATCCAGCCATCTCATCCTCTGTCGTGCCCCTACTACTCCTGCCCCCAATCCCTCCCAGCATCAGAGTCTTTTCCAATGAGTCAACTCTTCGCATCAGGTGGCCAAAGTACTGGAGTTTCAGCTTTAGCATCATTCCTTCCAAAGAAATCCCAGGGCTGATCTCCTTCAGAATGGACTGGTTGGATCTCCTTGCAGCCCAAGGGACTCTCAACAGTCTTCTCCAACACTGCAGTTCAAAAGCATCAATTCTTTGGCACGCAGCCTTCTTTACAGTCCAACTCTCACATCCATACATGACCACAGGAAAAACCATAGCCTTGACTAGACAGACCTTAGTCGGCAAAGTAATGTCTCTGCTTTTGAAAATACTATCTAGGGTGGTCATAACTTTTCTTCCAAGGAGTAAGTGTCATCTGATTTCATGGCTGCAGTCACCATCTGCAGTGATTTTGGAGCCCAAAAAAATAAAGTCAGACACTGTTTCCACTGTTTCCCCATCTATTTCCCATGAAGTGATGGGACCGGATGCCATGATCTTCGTTTTCTGAATGTTGAGCTTTAAGCCAACTTTTTCGCTCTCCTCTTTCACTTTCATCAAGAGGCTTTTTAGCTCCTCTTCACTTTCTGCCNTCTGTCCTTTATCGAGCCCATCCTTGCATGAAATGTTCCCTTGGTATCTCTAATTTTCTTGAAGAGATCTCTAGTCTTTCCCATTCTGTTCTTTTCCTCTATTTCTCTGCATTGATTGCTGAAGAAGGCTTTCTTATCTCTTCTTGCTCTTCTTTGGAACTCTGCATTCAGGTGCTTATATCTTTCCTTTTCTCCTTTGCTTTTCACCTCTCTTCTTTTCACAGCTCTTTGTAAGCCCTCCACAGACAGCCATTTTGCTTTTTTGTATTTCTTTTCCATGGGGATGATCTTGATCCCAGTCTCCTGTACAATGTCACAAACCTCATTCCATAGTTCATCAGGCACTCTATCTATCAGATCTAGGCCCTTAAATCTATTTCTCACTTCCACAGCATAATCATAAGGGATTTGATTTAGGTCAAACCTGAATGGTCTAGCGGTGTTCCCTGCTTTCTTCAATTTAAATCTGAATTTGGTAATAAGGAGTTCATGATCTGATCCACAGTCAGCTCCTGGTTTTGTTTTTGTTGAGTGTATAGAGCTTTTCCATCTTTGGCTGCACAGAATATAATCAATCTGATTTCAGTATAGACCATCTGGTGATGTCCATGTGTAGAGTCTTCTCTTGTGTTGCTGGAAGAGGGTGTTTGCTATGACTAGTGCATTTTCTTGGCAAAATACTACTCGTTTAATTTTCATTTTTATAACCTACTATTACTTTGAAAAAAAAAAGACTCTATTTCTTAAAGCAAATTTCATATATATATATATATATATATATAAAATAGTTTTTGTGACTTTTTTTCCCTTAAATATTGTATTTTTGAGAATGCAACTTCTCTAGATATTCATTTTTTGCTTTTTTGTATTTGTTATCAATGTTGTAACTTTAAGAACCCAATCTTCAGTAACCATTTTTACTTGGGAGAGAGATCACTGGCCTGATTGCTCTCTCCCAATTTGGAATTCCTTTCTTCTCCACCAGGTTGCCTCTATTTCCCCCCACCCCCTTCTCTTCTCTACACAATTCTGTGAATCTCTTTGTGTGTTCCAGACTGCGGAGAACACTTAGGGAACTGATTACTGGCTGGATCTGTCTCTCTACTTTTGATTCCCTGCTTTACACCCTGGCAAACTCTGTCCCCTTCCTCCCTCTTCTCTTCTCTGTGTATCTCTGTGAACATCTCTGAGGGATCCAGTCTGTGGAGAGCACATCAGTTCGGTTTGGTTCAATCGCTCAGTCATGTCCAATTCTTTGTGACCCCATGAATTGCAGCACGCCAGGCCTCCCTGACCATCACCAACTCCCGGAGTTCATTCAAACCCACGTCCATTGAGTCGGTGATGCCATCCAGCCATCTCATCTTCTGTCATCCCCTTCTCCTCCTGCCCCCAATCCCTCCCACCAACAGAGTCTTTTCCAATGAGTCAACTCTTCGCATGAGGTGGCCAAGCTACTGAAGTGTCAGCTTTAGCATCATTCCTTCCAAAGAAATCCCAGGACTTATCTCCTTTAGAATGGACTGGTTGGATCTCCTTGCATTCCAAGGGACTCTCAAGTGTCTTCTCCAACATCACAGTTCAAAAGCATCAATTCTTCGGTGCTCAGCTTTCTTCACAGTCCAACTCTCACATCCATACATGACCACTGGAAATACCATAGCCTTGACTAGACGTACCTTTGTTGGCAAAGTAATGTCTCTGCTTTTGAATATGCTATCTAGGTTGGTCATAACTTTCCTTCAAGGAGTAAGCGTCTTTTAATTTAATGGCTGCAATCACCATCTGCAGTGATTTTGGAGCTGAAAAAAATAAAGTCTGACACTGTTTCCACTGTTTCCCCATCTATTTCCCATGAAGTGATGGGACCAGATACCATAATCTTCGTTTTCTGAATGTTGAGCTTTAAGCCAAATTTTTCATTCTCCTCTTTCACTTTCNAAAAAATAAAGTCTGACACTGTTTCCACTGTTTCCCCATCTATTTCCCATGAAGTGATGGGACCAGATACCATAATCTTCGTTTTCTGAATGTTGAGCTTTAAGCCAAATTTTTCATTCTCCTCTTTCACTTTCATCAAGAAGCTTCTTTTTAGTTTCTCTTCACATTCTGCCATAAGGTTGGTGTCATCTGCATATCTGGGGTTATTGATATTTCTCGCAACAATCTTGATTCTAGCTTGTGTTTGTTCCAGACCAGCGTTTCTCTTGATGTACTCTGCATATAAGTTAAATAAGCAGGGTGGCAATATACACCCTTGACATACTCCTTTTTTAGGCAAGTGATTGCTGGCTAGCTTGCTCTCTCCCCTTTGGATTCCCTTTCCTTTCCTCCTTGTCGCCTCTATCTCCATCCTGCCGCTTCTCTTCTCTGTGTAACTCTGTGAACATCTCTGAGAGATCCAGACTGTAGAGAACACATAAGGAAGTGATTATTGGCTAGCTTGCTCTCTCCTCTTTTGATTCTTCCTCTTCTACTCCTGGTCACCTCTATCTCCATCCTCCCCCTTCTATTCTCCATGTAACTCTGTGAGTCTCTCTGGGTGTCCCTCACTGTGGAGAAATTTTTTCATCTTTAACCTAGATGTTTTATCATTGGTGCTGTATAGATGGAGAAGTCTTGAGGCTACTGTAAGAATTAGACTGAAAATTAGAGGCAGGAGGCTTAAGTCCAAATCCTGAGAAAACCAGAGTACTCCTGACTTCAGGGAACATTAATTGATAGAAGCTCATCAAACGCCTCCATACCTACACTTGAATCAAGTACCACCAAAGGGCCAAAAAGTTGCAGAGCAAGACATACCACACCTATTCTCTAGCAACACAGGAACATAGCCCTGAGCTTCAATATAAAGGCTGCTCAAAGTCACTCCTAACCCATTGACATCTCATAACTCATTACTGGACACTTCATTGCACTTCAGAGAGAAGAAAGCCAGCTCCACCTACCAGAACACCAAAACAAGCTTCCCTAACCAGGAAACCTTGACAAGCCTCCCATCCAACCCCACCCACAGTGAGGAAACTCCACAACAAAGAGAACTCCACAAACTGCCAGAATACAGAAAGGCGACCAAAAACACAGCAATATAAAGAAGATGAAGAGGCAGAGAAATACCCAGCAGGTAAAGGAACAGGATAAATGTCCACCAAATGAAACAAAACAGGAAGAGATAGGGAATCTACCTAATAAAGAATTCTGAATAATGATAGTGAAAATGATCCAAAATCTTGAAAACAAAAAGGACTTACAGACAAATGGCCTGGAGACAAGGATTGAGAAGATGCAAGAAATAACAAAGAGTCAATATATAATGAATAATGCAATAAATGAGATCAAAAACACTCTGGAGGGAAGCAAGAGTAGAATAACAGAGGCAGGAGATAGGATAAGTGAGGTAGATGATAGAATGGTAGAAATCAGTGAAACAGAGAGGGAAAACAAAAAAAGAATTAAAAGAAATGAGGACAATCTCAGAGACCTCTGGAACAATGTTAAACGCCCCAACGTTCAAATCATAGGAGTCCCAGAAGAAGAAGACAAAAAGAAAGACCATGAGAAAATACTTGAGATAATAGTTGAAAACGTCCCTAAATTGGGGAAGGAAATAATCACCCAAGTCCAAGAAACCCAGAGAGTCCCAAACAGGTTAAACCCAAGGCAAAACACCCCAAGACACATATTAATCAAATTAAGAAAGATCAAACACAAAGGACAAATATTACAAGCAGCAAGGGAAAAACAACAAATAACACACAAGGGGATTCCCACAAGGATAACAGCTGATCTTTCAATAGAAATTCTTCAGTCCAGGAGGGAATGCCAAGGCATACTTAAAGTGATGAAAGAAAAAAACCTACAGCCCAGATTACTGTATCCAGCAAGGATCTCATTCAAATATGAAGGAGAAATCAAAACGTTTACAGACAAACAAAAGCTGAAAGAATTCAGCAGCACCAATCCAGCTCTCCAACAAATACTAAAGGATCTTCCCTAGAGAGGAAACAGAGAAAGGGTGTATAATCTTGAATCCAAAATAATAAAGTAAATGGCAACAGGATCATACTTATCAATAATGATCTTAAATGTAGATGGGTTGAATGCCTCAAACAAAAGACAAAGACTGGTTGAATGGATACAAAAACAAGACCCCTATATATGTTGTCTACAAGAGACCCACCTCGAAACAAGGGACACATTCAGACTGAAAGTGAAGGGCTGGAAAAAAATATCTCACACAAATAGGATTTTCTCCTTAGCAGGGGATATGAGAGTTCATCCACAAACAAAAAGGGCCAAGACATGAGGTTGCCATGAGGAAGGGTGTGGGGGAGGGGAGGACTGGGAATTGGGGATACAGAGGAATTATAAACAACAAAGTCCTGCTGTAGAACATAAGGAAATATATTAAACAACCAGTCATAAACCACATGAAAAAGAATAAGAAAAAGAATATATATTTCTGTATGTGTATAACTGAGTCACATTGCTGTGCAGCAGAACTTAATGCAACACTGAAGTTTAGCCACATTTCAATAAAATTTTTAGGAAAGAAAAAGAGTGTCCATAGATCTCCTCTCTCCCTATTTCTTTCCTTCTGACTCCTGCTCCTTGTTTTCTCTGCAGAGAATACTGGTTCTCCTCCTGCATCCCTACAATCCGTACTTTATTTAAAAAAAAAAAAAAAAAAACTTTATTTTGTATTGGAGTATAGCTGATTAACAATATTCTGAGTTTCAGGTAGACAGCAAATGGACTCAACCATATATATCCATGTATCCTAGTCCCCAAAATACCCCTCCCATCCAGGTTGTCATATAATTAAGCATAGTTCCCCGTGCCACACAGTAACTCGTTGTTGGTTATCCATCTTAAATAGAGCAGTGCCCACAACACGTTCTTGAAGACTAACTTAGGAATTCTGGGAAGCCTCCTCAGCCCGCACTCACCCTCTTTGTCCACTCTGGGCTTGGGTTGGGTAACATTCTGGTTCCCCATCCCCACCGGTGAGTCCGTAGCCTTCATCTCACTGAGTAAGTCCCTAGTGCCCCAATGCAGAGCACCTTGCAATGCCATTTGCATGAAATCCAGTGCAGCTTTGCCTAGAGCCAAGCAACCCTCCTTATGGCTTCATGAGTTTAAGTTTTAGAATTCCTGAAATTCCCTCCCTTCCTGAAAGTCTTCTTTGAGCCCATCAGCCAGCTCTGAAATCCCCTAGGGAGCTGACATGAAGCCTCCACCCTGTGCCAGGGCTGAGCAGTCACTGTGCACCCTTTATTCACATTAGCATCCAGCCTTCCCACAGAGGGGTCGGGTAGCCTGTCTCACAAATGGGGCACCCGGCCAGAGCTAGGGGAAGATGCATCCGAGAACTAAGGTGACATGTAATTTATCATCCAAAACAGGAAACCTGTGAGAAGGGAAGGGAGACTGTTAATCCCTATGGTGGGACAGCACACTGGGACTATTTCAAGGACTGCTAGAGCTGACATTCCATGTTCATCCATCTGAAGGTGCAGGTTGAAGTGAAACTCTTTGAACACTGAGGACCTGAGTGTTCCTCTATCCTTCTGACTCCCACCATGCCAGCATGGCGTGGTGTCTCCACATTTATTTCAGGATGATCAGTGTCCCAGATGGCAGTTTACTCTCAGGTGGTTCTTCTTGTGGGAGGCTCTGGCCAGGCCCAGCTATCAGCAGCATCTGCAATAGTGCGAGATGGCCTGCAGAGGGCGCCCTCGTCCCAGCAGCAGCCCAAGGGTTCCTGCAAGCTCCTATTTGAGAACCACCCTTCAGGGTTCTCCCCTCACCATGAGGATGTAGGCTTGAGTTAGGACTGGGTAGTTGATGCCATTGATGGTGAAGATAATAGAGGACAGGATAATGACCACAAAACATGAAACGTAGTGCTGTTAGAGAGAGAGGGAGAGAGGTTGGCTCTGGAGATGCTTCTTGTGTGTGGAGACTGGGAGTGACCCTGGAGCATGACCCTTCACCTCGGAACCCTGTGGCATGGTGCTGATGAGCTTCTGGATGTTATTGACCAATCTTCTAGGGCCAAGGATCAGTGATGTCCTAATGTCCACAAGGGCCTCGCAGCTGCCAGAACAAGCTATAGCCCTTCTTTTCATGGAGATGCTGAGAGACAGTGTGACAAAGCAGGCATCAAGGTCACTCTGCGTCTCCCCAGAGCTGCCCCTTCCCGACTGTCTTCTAAGCAGCACTTTGTCTCTTATTCTCTTTTCCTTTGCTCCCAACACGGCACCTTCCCTGACATCCTTGAATGCAGTACTTGAATACACCAGGCTCTTTTGCACCTTGACACAAGCTGGTTTTTCTTCCTAGAGAAGCCCCCTCCCCTTTAACTAGCAAATTTCTTCTCATCTTCCAGATTCCAGCTTAATTTTCATGGTTTCAGGGAAGTCTTTCCCCCAGTGTTGATCAGTCTCCTTTCTTGACAGTCTCTGTAGACACTTCCTCATGGCTAGCATGTATCAAAGTCACAATTCACTATGTATGGTGTCTCATTTCCTGTCCATCTGCCTTCTTAGATGTGAGGGCAAGTTTTATTCTCAATGCCTCCCTAAAGTGCCTGGCACACAGTGGAAGCCCAAGGCTTGTCTGTTTAGCAAGTGAATGAAGACTGTGAAAATAATGAATGAGAAACATCCAGAGAACTGTATCTGGATTGTTCCATACATACAAATACACCAGGGAACAAATAACAGGTCAATTGCAGAGTGAAGATGGAGATTCGAGAGGGCAGCAGATTCTCATAGTGGTGGGAGAGAGGGGCTCCTCTGGGATAAGGTGTCTGCTGGCACTGTTCCTTCAACCAGCTCAGACCCNTCTCACAAATGGGGCACCCGGCCAGAGCTAGGGGAAGATGCATCCGAGAACTAAGGTGACATGTAATTTATCATCCAAAACAGGAAACCTGTGAGAAGGGAAGGGAGACTGTTAATCCCTATGGTGGGACAGCACACTGGGACTATTTCAAGGACTGCTAGAGCTGACATTCCATGTTCATCCATCTGAAGGTGCAGGTTGAAGTGAAACTCTTTGAACACTGAGGACCTGAGTGTTCCTCTATCCTTCTGACTCCCACCATGCCAGCATGGCGTGGTGTCTCCACATTTATTTCAGGATGATCAGTGTCCCAGATGGCAGTTTACTCTCAGGTGGTTCTTCTTGTGGGAGGCTCTGGCCAGGCCCAGCTATCAGCAGCATCTGCAATAGTGCGAGATGGCCTGCAGAGGGCGCCCTCGTCCCAGCAGCAGCCCAAGGGTTCCTGCAAGCTCCTATTTGAGAACCACCCTTCAGGGTTCTCCCCTCACCATGAGGATGTAGGCTTGAGTTAGGACTGGGTAGTTGATGCCATTGATGGTGAAGATAATAGAGGACAGGATAATGACCACAAAACATGAAACGTAGTGCTGTTAGAGAGAGAGGGAGAGAGGTTGGCTCTGGAGATGCTTCTTGTGTGTGGAGACTGGGAGTGACCCTGGAGCATGACCCTTCACCTCGGAACCCTGTGGCATGGTGCTGATGAGCTTCTGGATGTTATTGACCAATCTTCTAGGGCCAAGGATCAGTGATGTCCTAATGTCCACAAGGGCCTCGCAGCTGCCAGAACAAGCTATAGCCCTTCTTTTCATGGAGATGCTGAGAGACAGTGTGACAAAGCAGGCATCAAGGTCACTCTGCGTCTCCCCAGAGCTGCCCCTTCCCGACTGTCTTCTAAGCAGCACTTTGTCTCTTATTCTCTTTTCCTTTGCTCCCAACACGGCACCTTCCCTGACATCCTTGAATGCAGTACTTGAATACACCAGGCTCTTTTGCACCTTGACACAAGCTGGTTTTTCTTCCTAGAGAAGCCCCCTCCCCTTTAACTAGCAAATTTCTTCTCATCTTCCAGATTCCAGCTTAATTTTCATGGTTTCAGGGAAGTCTTTCCCCCAGTGTTGATCAGTCTCCTTTCTTGACAGTCTCTGTAGACACTTCCTCATGGCTAGCATGTATCAAAGTCACAATTCACTATGTATGGTGTCTCATTTCCTGTCCATCTGCCTTCTTAGATGTGAGGGCAAGTTTTATTCTCAATGCCTCCCTAAAGTGCCTGGCACACAGTGGAAGCCCAAGGCTTGTCTGTTTAGCAAGTGAATGAAGACTGTGAAAATAATGAATGAGAAACATCCAGAGAACTGTATCTGGATTGTTCCATACATACAAATACACCAGGGAACAAATAACAGGTCAATTGCAGAGTGAAGATGGAGATTCGAGAGGGCAGCAGATTCTCATAGTGGTGGGAGAGAGGGGCTCCTCTGGGATAAGGTGTCTGCTGGCACTGTTCCTTCAACCAGCTCAGACCCTGAGACCCTGGCCAGGAAATACATGACTAGCCCACAGAAACTCCAAAGGACGGGTCAGCTTTTGTCTGAGGGTATCACACAGAATCCTATCAATTATGCCTCTTGTCCTCAGATCATTCCTGGATCCCACCTTCCTGATTCTCTATTATAGCCCCTGCCCCACTATGTGACCATGAACATGGGGTAACTTTTATTAGTTGCTTTCACATCTTAAGACTTCAGCAAATCTCTCTATACTTCTCAGTCATTGCTCCCTTAAGAGACCAGTTTTCCCCATTTGCTCAGGACTTTCCCTGTTTTTAAACTGACATTTATCTATACTTCGAATTTCCTTGGTCCCAATTAGCCCCGGACAGTTGGTCATCTTATACCTCTATTCAGGCTGGAAAAATTCTCCCTGATCCTCTGTTCACCACACTATAGAGTCCTCTAACCATGCTCCACGCCTCACAGGGCAGTGGGTGCAATCCTCTCCCAGCTGTACAGACCTCCCTGGACCCTTTTAAGACCCTGGTCAGAAGGCCTGGGGATTATGAACCCATGGGTTGTTTGCATATCTATCTGCTTGTGTGTTTGTTTGTATATATATGTTTGTATGTGTGTTTGTATGTGTCTCTGTGTGTGCTTATATGTCTCTGACTAGCTATGTATGTTTATATATGGCTCTGTGTATGTTTATATATGTCTGCTTTTGTGTTTCCATGTGTCTGTGTATCTGTCTGTGTCGTTTGGGTGGTGTATATGTCTGTGTGACTGTGTGTCTGAGAATCGATTTGTGTGTGTCTGCCTGTGTCCATGTACAATAGCGGGAGCATCACTTGGGCTGACCTTCAGAAGGAGAGGATACCGGTCCATGTGTACACTACCATCACCCGCATGGATCAATGGTACCCAGCTGAGTGCTTCCTGGTGTTAGGATTTATCCACCCCACCAAACATCACCACACTGCCTTTCACCATGCATGTGTAGAGAGAAGAGAGGGGGGAATCCTTGGAGGACAGTAACAACAGCACTGTCTGAGAACTGTGCTGGTCCACCCATCAAGGCCCTAATAATGTCCCCATATACAGATGCAGAAATTGAGTCTAGGAGCGATTGAGATCCAGACCAAGGTCGGTTACTGGCTAATGAGTGGCACAGAGGAGGTTAGAAGCTGAGTCACCTGGCTGGGCTCCACCCACTATATCTTCTGAAGATGCCCCTACCTCCTGCGACCTGAGTGCTCAGACACACTCAGAGGACACAGTGCTGAAGCATATTGGCTTTCTCCTTGTCCAGCTTGTCATTTTTCAGAAAACTCAAAGCCTGGGAGTTCTAAGGGTGTGGGTTCAGGTCACCCAGAGTTGGCACCACTGGCCTGTGACCTCTGCTGTTCAAAGGGCCCCACACTCAGAAGGGACACCACCTCTGCTCTCCCTTTCTTGAAATGCCTCATATTTCTTAAACAAGAGATCCCACATGTTTGTTTTGTGTCCCACACTTTCGTTTTTTCACTGGCTCCTGCAAATTGGGTAGCTGGTCCTGGGCTCCCAGTGGAATGCTAATGAGGAAGGAAAGATATCCACCATCCTTCTCCTTCCTTCCTCATCAAACTGATAAGAAAATCGTATTGCTTTTTCCTCCAACTTCTTTCCTGTTGCCTTCCATTAGTCTTCCTCCTCACTCACCCCTGTAGACCAAGTTACTGGTCTTGAGCCCAGGAGCAGGGTTGTGTTCCAATAAAACGTTATTTATAGAAGCCAGTGATGAAGTCAGGTACAGCCTTGGGGCTATATTTATCCTGGGTCAGATTATCTCTCAGGATTCTTCTTTATCAAGTGTTCTATAATTTTCGTGCAACTGAAAGCATCTTAAAGCTAGTTTGGAAAAAGGGATTGTCCATCTCAGAGTTACTTGCTCAAGTAGAAGGCAAAAACAGGCTCAGAAATGGCACCTTGATTCTTCAGCTTGTCAAAGATGGGGATGGCTCCAGAGGATTAGTTGGGGTAGTCCAAGCCCAAGATACCATCATAAGCTGTGCCCTCACACCTGTATTCCACCACGCTTAGACCACACAGCTGATCATGTGGCTTACAGTCTCCATACATACATCACTTTGCAATCTGAGAAGGCCATCAGCCCGAGGAGCACAAGCCACTTTGTGTTTCTTTCCTGGCTCCAAGTACTCAGGGAAGTTCAAGTTCTTAGCATGTAGTGGTGACTAGGACCCCCTAGTTATGTATGCTCTGACATGCCCTAGTTTAGCCCTTATGGCCAATTATATGTCTGAAAAAAACACAAAGGTCTCGATAAAATCTTTATCTTCATCAGTATCCTTGGCAAGTGGACTTTGAAGCTTCAGAGAATACAGAGAATTGAACTGTAATCTCTTCCTTGAAGTTTGACTGGAAAATCAAACTGATCTACATGAACATCTAAGAAGATGGAGAACCTTGCCTACTTGGAGAAAAAAAAACTACTCCTAAGCACATCATAAAAATGGATACTAAGGGCCATGCTCGACATTCGTGGTTTCCTGTCATCTTCCTAGCCACTTCACGAGATATGCATTGCTGTCTTCATTGGAGAGGAGATTGCTAGGAGGATAAATTGTCAAATGGCAAAGTGAAGATTTCAGGGACAGCCCAGGGATATACAACTGGCTTTATGTTGTGGGTTTAATGGCAGACATCAGGGGCACCTATGATGCCAGGCTGCATCAAAGATTTAGGGCAGAGCAGTAGTTCAATTGCATGGTTTCAATATTGGAAGAAATTTCACATGCATCCACAAGATATTTTATAGCATCCAACAAATGTACAAGGAAGAACTGTGTGTTAGGCTCTGGTTTAAAGGCTTCAAAGTCAAAGTTGATGAAGACAAAAGTAGTCTTTATCTTAAGAGACCTAGTAGTTTAGTTCTCACAAAGGCATGGCCCCTGGAGGCAAGAGATATGATACTAGGACTAGGTGGCCATGTTGAACCCTGGGCCGCACAGGCCTTACCACTGGGAGCAGCCTCTCCTCCACTTCACCCATGCTGGGAAGCAGGCCAGTTGGCCATGTTTTCAAGAGAATCGGAAGTTTGGATATTTAGGTACAATCTACTGATTTTAATGTTAGCAACTAATTTTTTTTCCCCAAAATCCATTGGAACAAATTATCCACAGCAATGTGCTGGAATCAGGCTTCAGTCTCTGCAGGTTTTTATTTCTCGCCTAGAGTTGGGAGTGCAGTGGGGACAGAGAGGAATTTAAGTCATGTCGGTTGATTTAAAAAGAGACTGAATGCACACTGAAAATGTGTGTTTCCTTTCTATTTATAAAGAAAGATCATCAGGGATATACAAACCAACAAAATTTAATTGCTGAAGATAAATGGATATATTTCTGATATAATTTCCCCATAGGGTCTATGTCATGAAAAATTTTGTCTGCCAAACCAAACATACAAAAAAATAATTTTGAAAGGCCTTCCCAATCAAAGAAGACAAAACTACTGTGGCAGCCAAAGTAAAGACAATTGTGTTTAATGACTCATCCAGGACACACAGGGCCTATTCCTGTACGATATCTATCCATGCCTGTTTCTTGAATACAACAAGAGACTCTCCTCTTGCCAGGTGTATTTAGATGGGACACTGTAACATAATCCTCATTTTTGCACGTTGTTTAAATTCAGTTCTGGTGGTTAAATCCCAACAGGGGTAATATGACATCACTGACAAATGACACACACATATGCCCTTTGAACTATGGTGTTGGAGAAAACTCTTGAGAGTCTCTTGGACTGCAAGGAGGTCAAACCAGTCCATTCTAAATAAAATCAGTCCTGAATATTCACTGGAAGGATTGATGCTGAAGCTGAAGCTCCAATTATTTGCCCACCTGATGGGAAGAATTGACTCATTGGAAAAGTTCCTGATGTTAGGAAAGACTGAAGGCAGGAAGAGAAGGGGAAAACAGGATGACATGGTTGGGTGGCATCACCAAGTCAATGGACATGAGCTTGAGTAAGCTCTGGGAGTTGGTGATGGATAGGGAAGCCTGACATGCTGCAGTCCATGGCATTGTGAAGACACGGACAAGACTGAAAGGACCAAACTGAACTGAACAAATTGAGCACAAAGGGATTGATTAATCTAATTGCATCAAGTTGGTGACTAGTTGCTCATAACAACACATTGCTTAAGTGGCTTTAAAATTCAGAATTATGACTACATTCAGAGTGGAATATCTTCTAACAAAAAACAAATATACTGCCCATCCAAAACAAAACCAAAGAAAATCAAAAGAAAAACAGGAAAGAAATCTGAAACTATATTCAACAACTTATTGTTCCTCATAACTTCTGTTATTGTGACAGAATCATATGCATGTTAACAGGTAAAAGCAAGACAATAATTAATACTAATATTTTGAAGTAATCCTTTCAGTGGCTAGAAGAAGAGGTTCCCACATAACATAAAGAAGTTTAATTCAAACCCTGCTATCTTACATCTTTAACTGAAAGCATAAGTTTGTACCAACTAATTATATTCCTTTTTATTTTATTTTTAAGGAAAATATGTACTTCCTACTCTGACCAATGTAAAGCGTACAAGCAATGACAGCATGATAACAGTGACTATTCTGAAGTTTAACATGTAGCTTCTAAATACATTTCCAATCAGACGATGCATGGATTCTTAAAGAGATGTCTGATATCAGGACTGGGTAAAGAAATGCTTTTTGAGAATCAAGGAAATTTGTACATGGACTGGATATTAGATGTTAATTTTATTGGGAACAAACGAGCATTTTTTCACATCTTATCATTTTACCCCAAATACTCATTATATATATTTTGTGAAATGTTCATCTTGTCCCTAAAACACTTCAGGAAAAACGAATAACGAGTAAAAGAGAGAATGAAATGATGGTCTGTCTTGGCTTAAAAACAGAACTGCATAGCTACTATGGATTGAACTGTGTCCACCCTTCACTCCCAATGTGATGGTATTAGGAAGTAGAGCCTTTGAGAGATATGCAAGTTGACATGGGGTTTCAATGGTGGTCCCTCATGATGGGAATATCCACTCACTCTTTTTCTCTCTTATTCTCCCTCTTCCTCCTTCCCTTCCCCCACCACAAGTGAGAACATATAAAGAAGAGAAAGACTTGATGCAAGTCAAGAATATCATCACCGGGAACTCAATTGTCCACCACTTTGATATTGCACACTCTGCAGTCTATGAAAACCTGTGGGACTAAGAGGTAAGTTTTGTAGTTATTGATGCTGAATGATGAAATATAGGGTTCATGACCCTCTTCTTTCTTAGATTTATTATGTTTGAAATCATTTTGTAGTAAGAAGTTTATAGAATGTGAAAGATTGTTGTTGAGTTATGACGCCGGGATTTTTGGCCCCCGGAGAAGAAGAATTTAATCCGGGGCCAGAGACGAGGCTTCATCGCTCAGAGCTTTTGTGTAACAAAGTTTTATTAAAGTATAAAGGAGATAGAGAAAGCTTCTGACATAGGCATCAGAAGGGGGCAGAAAGAGTACCCCCCTGCTAGTCTTTAGCTGAATGTTATATAGTCATCAGCAGTCTGTTAATGAAAGAAAGGAATGTCTCAAAACTTAGAATGGCACCAGGCCCCTCACCCATAGGATGTATTTTGGGATAATCTTGGCTCCAAATGGTTTATCTTGGGCCCTAAAAGGATTAACTTGAATCTTGAAGAAGGGCAGAGCACCATACAAATAGTGTTATTTACATAGCTTAAGATAAACATTTCCGTAAGAAAAGGCAATGGTTAACTTCAGGTGAAACCAGGTGTCATTATGGCAACACAGAATTTTAAGAGAAACCTCCTTTTAAATTTGTATGGAGAAGGAAAAATATCGCTAGTTTGTTTCCTCCTGCTGCTTAAGAGAGATAAAATGTCTGACACTTGCAGGCTATTTTCTCCGTTTGGAGACCCCTGGCCTTCCTGTTACCCTCTCAAATGAAGTTTCTGTCTTAGTGATACCGTGAGGGGCCCAAGATAGCAGATTCAGGCAGGTCCCTAATGAGTGAGTGTTTGAAAAACCACATGCTCCTTACTCCAACTCTTCTCTTGTCATCTGAAAACCATCCTCTCCCCCATACCTGAAAACCTTACCTCCAAACCTATCTGCATCTCCACTCCCCTGGTAAGCTACTGAGTCATCTAGTTGGAGATCTAGATGATTCAAGACAAGATCTGGAAGGAGAAGGAATGCAGACATTTTTAGAAAGAATGATCTGGGCAGACTCCTCCTTGGTTTTCCCTTCTTTATTGCCATCTGCCAGTGAGGGATAGGGCCTGGGTACAGAAGAAGCCACAAGTGAGACTGCCTGGATATTTGCAAGAGAAGGGAGGAGGAATTCACAACCCAATAACCAGGAGGTGGGTAGCATGCACAGGACCCAGGAGGGAAGGAAGAAGCACTGGGAAAAGAAGAGTGCTTACCTGAGGGCCAGACCTACCTGAATCTTCCTGTTAAACTTGGAAGTTGTGTCCTTCCTGCTTTAATTTCTGCTCCAAATGTGAATGGGCTAGAGCTATACTCACTGTTAATGAGTCACAGGGAGAGGGACAGCCTGCCCCAGGAGACCTTGGATTCCACTCTAAATGTGGGTATCATCGCAAGCCAAAGAGCAAATGTTAGGCCATCCAAAAGATGTCCTACTTTAAATAGTATTTAAAATACAACAAAATTTGTCTAAGAGTCCTGGCATATCTTGTTCCCAGTGTTTTTTAAGAGAAATAATTTGTTATCCTAATTTGGGTTCTGCTGAGGATTCTACAAGCTTCTCCATTGGTAACTAATGAATTATAACTACCTGATCTCATCCCACAGAACACAAATGATGGTAAGTTCCAGTGGGCAAGGCCTCTAAGGTCCTTGGTGTCACAGCAGCTGTGTGCCAAGTGGTCTACCACTCCCAGTCCTGAGCCAAGAACCCATGAACATCACCAGACAGTTATAGCACCCTGCCCACCAGAGGCTAACTCAGCATCCTCAGCATCACCCACCTCTGAGCCAGTTGTCCACTGATTGGCACTAAGCTTCAGTCTGGAACAAATATTCTGGAGCAAGTCCAGTCTCCCTCATCCAAAAGATGGGAAACTGAACCCTGGGGTGTATGATTCACCTTAAGGCTGAAGGTAAGTTAGTGAAGACTTGGGACCCAGGAACTCTGTCTCCCAGGCTAGGAGACTTCCAGGAAGGGAAAGATGAAAGAAAGCTCAATTGCATCCACTGCTGGGTAGCTCTCAGATGTCCGCAGAGTGGAAGTTCCTTTCCCTTTGCCCCTCAAGTCTGGTTCTGATTTTATCAGCAGACCTGCCTCCATGTACCAGCAGGAAAGCAATATTCAGGGCTGTTTCTTTTGGATTCCAGGCACAGTTGGGAAGCCCCAGCTGTAGTAACTCCAGGAGGCAGTCCTGCAGGTGGTTACTGACTCACTTCCAACTCAGCATCCAAAGAGCTCCCACTCCTCATTCACACAACACAGACCTTGGGTGACTGTTTAACGTGCTCCTGCATTCAAGCGAGAAGCATTCCTTTTTCAGCCTCCTGGTAACATAGATAAGGGTCTTATGTTTCCTCAGGGAACCCCTGGCTGAGCGAGGCTGGGGTCTGAGACTAGCTTGGATGAAACGGATGTGTTCCCACTTTGATGCTCAAAATAGATCTTGGAGATTCAAAATCCTTGAGAGGGTTACTATCACACTTATGTTTTTTCAGGACTTCGCTTTATGAATCTGGTTGGATAGAAAGGACAGAAACACACAATGCTGGACATCTCTGGGTCCCCGCTGATGGTGAGTTGAGTTCCATCCACCAGGCTTCAAAGTCAGGTGTTGATGTTATTCGCAAGCCACCTTTGAAGAAGGAACAGAGGAAAGAGGTTTTGGGCAGAGAGTAGTGTGGTCAAAGGGCCATGGGAATCACATGGGGCAAGATGAAACAAGAGTCATTAGTTGTTTCTTTGCTCTATCATTTCCTTGGCCTTTCTACTCCTGAAAACAAGTACATAGAAATAGAGGCATTGGTGGTGCTCCTGGCACCTGATGCTCCTGGTGATAACCAGTTTGTGGACACTTTCCTCAGTCCGGAGCATATTCAGCCTCATGACAACTCCAGGTTCTCCCTAGTTGGGAAGGCTGACATGCCTCATTGCTGCTAACTCACAAATGAAGTATGGGATGAGGTCATGGTGGCTGACCTGTAGGCCAAGTTCCAAGCATGGAAGAAAGGTTGGCAGTGGAAGGGTAGCCATTTATTAAGCTTGGTTATCTTGGTCCTTAGCAGGGTCTACTTCCCACATCTACAATGACTTTCTCCCAGCATTAGCATGGCCAGGTCCTTCTCAACATTTACCATCATCTCAAGTGAGTCTCGCTCAGGCTTGCCTTCCCTGGCCACTCCACTCTCACAAGCACAGACCCTGATCCAAAAGTGCCTACAGACACTTCCCTCCATCAAAAAAATAATTATAGTTACCAAAGTGGAAAGTTGGGAGAGGGATAAATTGAGACTTTGAGATTAACAGTGGCCACAGGACTGGAAAAGGTCCGTTTTCATTCCAATTCCAAAGAAAGGCAATGCAAAAGAATGCTCCAATTACCGCACAATTGCACTCATCTCACATGCTAGTAAAGTAATGCTCAAAATCCTCCAAGCCAGGCTTCAGCAATACGTGAACCGTGAACTCCCTGATGTTCAAGCTGGCTTTAGAAAAGGCAGAGGAACCAGAGATCAAA
>SJYH01006416.1:0-10163 GCA_006408735.1 Sylvicapra grimmia
CTCTGTCTTACACTATCTCCCGGAGTTTGCTCAAATTCATGTCCATTGAGTCAGTGATGCTATCTAACTATTTCATCCTCTGCCACTGCCTTCTGCTTTTGAGTTCAATCTTTCACAACATCAAGGTCTTTCCCAATGAATCAGATCTTCCCTCAGGTGGCCAAAGTACTGGAGCTTCAGGTTCAGCATCAGTCCTCCCAATGCATATTCAGGGTTGATTTCCATTAGGATTGACTGGTTTGATTTCCTTGCAGTCCAAAGAACTCTCCAGAGTCTTATTTAGCACCAAAATTTGAAAGCATCAATTCTTGGGCATGGACTTCTTGATGATCCAATGCCCACATCCATATATGACTACTGAAAAAAATCATAGCTTTGACTATATGGACCTTTGTCGGCAAGTGATGTACCTGCTCTTTAACATGTTGTCTTGATTTGTCATAGCTTTCNACTGGTTTGATTTCCTTGCAGTTCAAAGAACTCTCCAGAGTCTTATTTAGCACCAAAATTTGAAAGCATCAATTCTTGGGCATGGACTTCTTGATGATCCAATGCCCACATCCATATATGACTACTGAAAAAAATCATAGCTTTGACTATATGGACCTTTGTCGGCAAGTGATGTACCTGCTCTTTAACATGTTGTCTTGATTTGTCATAGCTTTCCTTCCAAGGAGCAAGCGTCTTTTAATTTCACGGCTGCAGTCACTGTCTGCAGTGATTTTGGACACACTAAATACATTTTTTTAAAAAAAATTTATGATGCCTGGATTTTACATTTAAGGTGAAATGCACTCTGATATAATTTTTTGACAAGTAGCCAGGACATGGAAATTAAAAAATTAATACACGTATTTCCAATCTGCAAGTAAGGCAAGAACATTCTACCAAGGGTAGTTTTCACATATTATATCTTTTCTAACTGTACACCTTCACACAATTTAAAGCTTTGTGATACTAAAGTTCTTTTCTAGTTTGTTTTTTCACTACACTTAATATCGAAAAATAAAGTGCTTTTTTCAATTCTGGTTTCCTCAAAGTATATGACAAGTAGTGGGATTGCTGAGTCTTATGGTAGTTTTATTCTTGCTTTTTTTTTTTTTTTTAATCTCTATACTGTTTTCCATAGTGGTTGTATCAGTTTGCATTCCCACCAACAGTATAAGAGGGTTCCCTTTTCTTCACACCCTGGCCAGCATTTATTGTTTGTAGACTTTTTGATGATGGCTATTCTGACTGGGTTGGGAAGATTCCCTGGAGAAGGGAAAGGCTACCCAATCCAGTATTCTGACCTAGAGAATTCCATGGATTGTTTAGTTCATGGGGTTGCAAAGAGTCGGACACAACTAAGCTCCTTTCATTTTCATATTCTGACTGGTATGAGAATACCTCATTGGGATTTTGGTTTGCATTTCTCTAATAATGAGCAATGTTGAGTATCTTTTTGTGTATTACATAGCTATGTCTTTGGAAAATATCTATTTAGGTCTTCTGCCCACTTTTTAAAAATTTATTATTTTTTATTGAAGAATAATTGATTTATAGAATTTTGCTGTTTTCTGTCAAACCTCAACATGAATCAGCCATAGGTATACATATATACCCTTCCCTTTGAAACTCCCTCCCATCTCCCTCCCCATCCCGCCCCTCTAGGTTGATACAGAGCCCCTATTTGAATTTCCTGAGTCATACAGCAAATTCCTGTTGGCCATCTATTTTGCATTTGGTAACGCTAAGAGTTGGACGCGACTGAGCGACTTCACTTTCATGCATTGGAGAAGGAAATGGCAACCCACTCCAGTGTTCTTGCCTGGAGAATCCCAGGGATGATGGACCCTGGTGGGCTGCCATCTATGGGATCTCACAGAGTCGGACATGACTGAAGCAACTTAGCAGCAGGAGAAGCAGCAGCAATGTAAGAAGATATTAAGAAGAGGTGCCAAGAATACACAGAAGAACTGTGCAAAAAAGAGCTTCATGATCAAGATAATCACGACGGTGTGATCATTCACCTAGAGCCAGACATCCTGGAATGTGAAGTCAAGTGGGTCTTAGGAAGCATCACAACAAACAAAGCTAGTGGAGGTGATGGAATTCCAGTTGAGCTATTTCAAATCCTGAAAGATGATGCTGTGAAAGTGCTGTGTTAGCTTCATATAGGGTGAGATTTGTGCTGAGTTTTTGTTTGTTTGTCTTTCCTCTGATGGCAAGGCTGAGTGAGGTGATAATCCTGTCTGACGATGATTGGGTTTGTATTTTTGTCTTGTTTGTTGTTTAGATGAGGCATCCTGCATCGGGTGCTACTGGTGATTGGGTGATGCTGGTTCTTGTATTCAAGTGGTTTACTTTGAGTGAGTTCTCACTATCTGATACTCCCTAGGATTAGTTCTCTGGAAGTCTAGGGTCTTGGAGTTAGTGCTCCCATTCCAAAAGCTTAGGGCTTGATCTCTGGTCAGGAACAAAGATTCCACAAGTGGTTTGTTACGACATTAAGTGAGATTAAAACAAATATCCAAAAACAAGAAACCAAAGATGAACCCCAGATGAATGGAAATTACAAAATCAGGAAAATAATAATTAAAATAATGGAATATACACATATACATCCATGAGCAAAGTGAAAACAGTCCAACAAAAATAAAGTATAGTAGATTGACCCAGTGAACAAAAGAAATCAAAAATTATATTTACCAGTTAAGACAAAACTAATTTGAGCACAAACTGGAAAACGAAACTAAAGCAAGGTGCCAAGTGGGGAATAAAGCAGTGATAACAAAACTAACAAATATATTGAGAGGAAAGGAAAGAAAGAAAAGAAAGAAAGAAAAGAAAGAAAGAAAGTATAGATATGCAAAGTTAAATAGAGGTAGATGAGGAGGTTTTATATACGTTAAAGATTAACTGCAAGGGGAAAAGAGCAGTAGGAAAGGCAAGGCAAGGAATAAATGTAGAAAAAATATAATAGGCTTAAAAAATTAGAAAAGAAAAGAGGAAAACTCCACAGAACTGCAAAAGCCCAAGGTAGAGGCAGAGGTTTATGACAACAATAAAAAATGTTACTCAGGAAAAAAATAAAAGCTCAAAAGCTTAATTGGATTTCTTAGTGCCGAAAAAATTGACAACTACAACAGAGGGGAAGAAAAGAAAAAAAAATCCAAAAGAATCTACAGAACAAGTAAACAAAATAAGAATAGTAAATGTTTTTCTTGAGTTACTGCTGTCAGTTTCCCTCACTGGGAATCACAGCTCACCTTACCTCCCTAGGATGCCCTCCAACATGTGCTGATCTCTGGACCTGCTGTGGGGGCAGCTCAGATTCTAATCTGGTCCTACTCCTGTATGTTCTTGCCTCCAATGTCCACAGCTATCAGAACTAGTGCGTTTTCTTTTGTGGGAACTCTCAATGGCCTTTTACATATTCCATAGACACAGAGTCTGCTTAGTTGATCATGTGGATTTAATCTGCAGCTTGTACAGCTGGTGGGAAAGTTTTGGGTCTTTTTCCCTAGCCACACTGTCCCTGGGTTTCAACTGTGGTGTTATTTCCACTTCTACATGTGGATTGTCCACTGGGGCTTAGCTCCTGAGGCTGTCCTGGACGGTTTGGGTTTGCTCCTGTGAGGGCCAGGTGTGGAGGTGGTGCAACTGCTTGGGTTGCAGGGATTCCGGCAGCACCAGGTACTCAGGGGGGTTGGCGGTTAGGGCAGCAGGAAATATAGTGCTCTAGAAGGGTATGGCAACCAGTTTTGGCCAATACACTCCAATATTCTTGCCTGAAGAACCCCCTCTCTGACAGAGAAGCCTGGCAGGCCAAAGTCTACAAGGTCGCAGGGTCGGACACGACAGAAGCGACCTTGCATGCATAGACGCAAGACTTTTTTTGCCTGTGGCAGCTCTGCCCCAGTGAGAGCTGAGCATGAAGGTGGCACAGTGCTTGGCTTGTGGGGACCCTGCTGGTGCCACGTGTGCAGGGACACGGACTGCCTCTGTCACAGGAGTTATGGCCCTACCAGAGTCTTTATTCCAGCCTCTTGTAGCTGGCAATCAGAAGGCCTCTTTGGGCAGTCTTTCTCCATAGCTCCACCTATTCAGGCACTTAGAGGGCTCCCTTGCCTGGGGTCCTTCTCTGTTGTTCAGTGAGTCAGGCACATAGAGGGGCCCCCCTGGCTGGGGTCCTTCTCTGTTGTTCTGTGCATCAGGCACATAGAGGGGCCCCCCTGGCTGGGGTCCTGCTCTGTAGATCGGCATATCAGTCACTGAAAGGAGCACCCTGGATGGGGTCCTACTCTAGTTCAATGTGTCAGGCTTTTGATGGGCCAGGCGCCCTATTGTTCAGCTGCTGATGCTGGTGTGTGGGGCTATGGTGATGGCTTCACCCCCTTACATGTGACTCAGCAGTATCGTCTTGCTTCCATGGCTGCCGGGCTTTCCTCCACCGGCATTTCCCACCATGATCTCCTCCCTCACATCCCCTCAGTCTGTCTCTCCACAGTCAATAGCAGCCCTCAACCTGGGATTGCGCCACAATCCCTAAACTCCAGCTCCCAGCTGCTGCGCCTTCCAGAAGACCAGTGTTCCTATCTGAGGTATGTATGGCTGTGGCAAGGACTGTCTGATTCTCATTCCATTTAGGCTGCCACAGACCAGCTGTTTCACACTTTGCCTTAAATCTCTCTCCTCTGACTCAGACAATTGTCTCAGTGTGGGGACTGGACCCCTGCTTCAGTTTCCCCTCCCACCAAGAGCAGGTCCATTCCTACTAACACTCCTATTTTTCCCCCAGTTCCTTCATCCTACCAAGTTTTGCATGGTTTTATATATTCTTTTCCACTGGTCAGGTACTCCTGCCTGCTCTCAGCTGGTATTCTGCATGCACTTCTGTGTCTGAAGGTGTATTCCTGATGTATCCGTGGAGAGAGATGTACTCCACTTCCACCTACTCCTCTGCCATCTTGTTCTCAGCCTCTGCCCACTTTTTGATTGGGTTGTTTGTTTTTCTGGTATTGAGTGGCGTGAGCTGCTTGTATATTTTGGAGATTAATTCTTTGTCAGTTGTTTCATTTGCTATTATTTTCTCCCATTCTGAGGGCTGTTTTTTCACCTTGCTTATAGTTTCCTTCTTTGTGCAAAAGCTTTTAAGTTTATTTAAGTCCCATTTGATTATTTCTGGGTTTTTTAAATTACCATATGTAAAATGGATAACCAGTGTGAAGTTGATGTATGACACAGAAAAGCCAGTGCTCTGTGACAACCTGGTGGGATAAGGTGGGGAGGGAGACGTGAGGGGGCTTCAGAAGGGAGGGGACACATATATACCTATGGCCAATTCATACTGATATATGGCAAAAACCATCACAGTATTGTAAAGTAATTATCTTCCAATTAAAGTAAATAAATAAAAAGAATAAAGTGCTTGGCAATTAAAAAGATAATCAATCACTACTTACTAAAAGTATGAAAGGAAGCTGGCTACATTATCTGCTCAGTGACTGAAGACTTGAACCCTGCTTAATTTATGTTATTCTACACAGGATAGGAGCACTCCTCGGTGGCTCAGTTGGTAAAGAGTCTTCCTGCAATGAGGGAGAACTGGGTTCGATCCCGGGGTCGGGAAGATCCCTTGGAGAAGGTAATGGCAACCCACTCCAATATTCTTGCCTGGAGAATTCCATGGACAGAGGAGCCTGGTGGGCATCAGTCCATGGGGTCACAATGAGTTGGACACGACTGAGTGACTAACTTTTACTTTCAAACAGGGTATGACTCAGAACGCGACTGTATGTTCAGGACATGACCGAGCATACACCTACACTTACAAGAAGTAGATGGGGCCTTTACCTCAGTCACGATGGTGGAGGAGAACAGGCTGTGGTCGTACACCCAGCCGTCCACACAGGGCTCCATGTCCAGGTCAGTCATGTTGGGGAAGGTCCCATTCAGGTGGAGGAGCTGCCACTGGGGGTGGAGGAAACGATGACATTTCTCTGGCTTCAAGTTCGAATCCAGTGGGATGGAGACTCTCAGGAGGACATCAGGGCTGAGGATCCCAGTGTCATTATCAGAGACAGTGGCATTATCGAGGATGTGGACCCAGCAGCGATGACCAGGAACGGCTGCAGTGAAGTTCTCCAACAGTGAGTGACAGACTACTATCATGAAAGAAGGGAGAATTAAAGCCATCTGAAGTATCTGGAATTTCCCCAGGCCACCAACTTTATCCAGGAGCTCCTCAAAGGCCATTGCGAATAGGTGATATTCAAGAGGAGTCAAAATGACTCTACAGAGAGAAGCTCAAAGGGAGAAAATGTTTTCTTTAATTCACACTAAGTCTATGTGACCTCATGCCAGTTTCTCATGCCTGGGTCTAACCCACCTCACTACTGTAACAGAGCAATGGAATCAATTTCCCTAGTCCTTTTGAAAGCATGGGGTGGTTGCTTTTTAGCAAAGTTATAGAGAAAATTATTTACCAAAGATATCTGTATCTGATGAACACTAAATCTGTTTAAAGATTTACTTTCTGAATGTGTTTGTCCTTTGTGATTCTGTGAAACTGGCATAGGACTTTGTCATGTACATGACCTCTGAATAACCTTAAAGTAAGCTACACGGTCTTCAGTCATTTCTAAAAAATGGAACTGGAGAGACACAAGGACTATTCTAGGAAAGAGCAGAAAACAAATGTTTTTTTTCTTGTTTGTTCTGTAACAACACACTACTCAAGAAAATACGATCCTTTGCTTTTAATTAAAGTGGCACGTGGTGCAATTTGTAACTGGTTCAAAGTTGGGAAAGGGGAACAACTAGGGTGTATGTTGTCACTCTGCTTATTTAACTGATATGCAGAGTACATCATGTGAAATGCCAGTCTGGATAAATCATGAACTGGAATCATTACTGCTGGGAGAAATATCAATAACCTCAGATTTGCAGATGCTACTCTAATGGCAGATAGTGGAGAAGAACTAAAGAGCTTCTTGATGAGGGTAAAAGTTCGGTTCAGTTCAGTCGCTCAGTCCTGTCCGACTCTTTGTGACCCCATGGACTGCAGCATGCCAAGCCTCCCTGTCCATCACCAACTCCCAGAGTTTACTCAAACTCATGCGCATTGAGCTGGTGATGCCATCCAACTGTCTTATCCTCTGTTGTCCCCTTCTCCTCCCACCTTCAATCTTTCCCAGCATCTGGGTCTTTTCCATTGTGTCAGTTCTTTGCATCAGGTGATAAAGTATTGGAGTTTCAGCTTCAGCACCAGTCCTTCCAATGAATATTCAGGACTGATTTCCTTCAGGACNACTCTTTGTGACCCCATGGACTGCAGCATGCCAAGCCTCCCTGTCCATCACCAACTCCCAGAGTTTACTCAAACTCATGCGCATTGAGCTGGTGATGCCATCCAACTGTCTTATCCTCTGTTGTCCCCTTCTCCTCCCACCTTCAATCTTTCCCAGCATCTGGGTCTTTTCCAATGTGTCAGTTCTTTGCATCAGGTGATAAAGTATTGGAGTTTCAGCTTCAGCACCAGTCCTTCCAATGAATATTCAGGACTGATTTCCTTCAGGATGGACTGGTTGGGTCTCCTTGCAGTCCAAGGGACTCTCAAGAGTCTTCTCCAACACCACAGTTCAAAAGCATCAATTCTTTGGTGCTCAGCTTTCTTCACAGTCCAACTCTCACATCCATTCATGACTACTGGAAAAACCATAGCCTTGACTAGATGGACTTTTGTTGGCAAAGTAATGTCTCTGCTTTTTAATATGCTATTTAGGTTGATCATAACTTTTCTTCCAAGGAGTGTCTTTTAATTCCGTGGCTGCAGTCATCATCTGCAGTGATTTTGGAAAGTCTGACACTATTGCCACTGTTTCTCCATCTATTTGCCATGAAGTGATGGGACTGGATTCCATGATCTTAGTTTTCTGAATGCTGAGCTTTAAACCAACTTTTTCACTCTCTTCTTTCACTTTCACCGAGAGGCTCTTTAGTTCTTCTTCACTTTCTGGTGTCACCTGCATATCTGAGGTTATTGATATTTCTCCGGGCAATCTTGATTCCAGGTTGAGCTTCCTCCAGCCCAGAATTTCTCATGATGTTCTCTGCATGTAAGTTAAATAAGCAGGGTGACAATATACAGTCTTGACTTACTCCTTTTTCCATTTGTCTAACTCAATGAAACTATGAGCCACGTCGTGTAGGGCCCCCCAAGATGGACGGGTCATCATGGAGAGTTCTGACAAAATGTGGTCCACTGGAGAAAGGAATGGCAAACCACTTCTGTATTCTTGCCTTGTGAACCCCATGAACAGTATGAGGGTAAAAGAGGAGAGTGTAAAAGCTGGATTGAAACTCAACTTTAAAAAAACTAAGATCATGGTATCTGATTCAATTACTTCATGCAAACTGAAGGGGAAAAAAATGGAAGCAATGACAGATTTTCTGATTTTGGTCTCCAAAGTCATTGTGGACAGTGACTGCCGCCATGACACTAAAAGATGCTTGCTCCTTAGACCGAAGCTGTGAAAAACCTTTTGTTGTTTTTCAGTCACTAAGTTATGTCCACTCTTTGTGACCCCATGGACTGCAGCCTTCCAGGCTCCTCTGTCCATGGAATTCTCCAGGAAAGACTACTGGAGTGGGTAGCCATTTAATTTTCCAGGGGATCTTCCTGACCAATGGATCAAACCAGTGTCTCCTGCATTGTAGAAGGATTCTTCACCAACTGAGCCTCCAAGGAAGCCCATTATGTTGAGGTAGTTTCCCTCTATGCCCATCTTCTGAAGTGTTTTTAATCATAAACCTGTGTTGAATTTTATGAAAAGCTTTTTCTGCATTGTTTGAGATTTAAAAGAAAAGTTTAATTTGTTGTTGTGGTGTATCACAGTGATTGATATGTGGATATTGAAAAATTCTTCATACTTGTATAAATCCTATTTGATCATAGTGTATGATCCTTTTATATGTTGTTGGATTCAGTTTGCTACTATTTTGTTGTGGATTTTTGTATCTATGTTCATCAGTGATATTGGCCTGAGGTGACAATATACAGCCTTGATGTACTCCTTTTCCTATTTGGAACCAGTTTGTTGTTCCATGTCCAGTTCTAACTGTTGCTTCCTGACCTGCATATAGGTTTCTTAAGAGGCAGCTCAGGTGGTCTGGTATTCCCATCTCTTTCAGAACTTTGCACAATTTATTGTGATCCACACAGTCAAAGGCTTTGGCATGGTCAATAAAGCAGAAGTAGATGTTTTTCTGGAACTCTCTTGCTTTTTCAATGATCCAGAGGATGTTGGCAATTTGATCTCTGGTTCCTCTGCCTTTTCTAAAACTAGCTTGAACACCTGGAAGTTCACGGTTCATGTACTGCTGAAGCCTGGCTTGGAGAATTTTGAGCATTACTTTACTGGCGTGTGAGACGAGTGCAATTGTGCAGTAGTTTGAGCATTCTTTGGCATTGCCTTTCTTTGGGATTGGAATGAAAACTGACATTTTCCAGTCTTGTGGCCACTGCTGGGTTCTCCAAATTTGCTGACATATTGAGTGCAGCACTTTCACAGCATCATTTTTCATCCTTTGGATGAGTACTCTATAAATATCATTGAAGTCGATTTGATCTAATGTATCATTTAAGGCCTGATTCTTTATTAATTTTCTGTATGGATGATTATCTCCATTGGTGTAAGTCAGTGTTAAAATCTTCCATTTTTATTGTGATACTGTCAATTTCTCTTTTTATGACTGTTAGCATCTGCCTATATGCTGAGAGGTTCCTATGCTGGGTGTATATATATTTACAATTATTCTGTATTCTTCTTGGATGATCCCTTATACTATCATTTGTCCTATGATCATTTACTATCCTTCCTTGTCTCTTAATATTTATTATTTATTTATTTATTTGGTGGTGCCAGGTCTTATTTGCAGCATGCAGGATCCTTAATTGTGGCATGCAGGATCTAGTTTCCTGATCAGGAATCAAAACCAGGGAGCACAGAGTCTTAGCTACTGGACCACCAAGTAATTATTTTTCCTTGCCTCTAGTAATAGTCTTTATTTTACTGTCTATAATGTTTGCTATGAGTATTACTATTCCAGCTTTTACTTGATTTCCATTTTCATGGAATATCGTTTTCCATCTCCTCACTTACTTTTTTTTTTTTCTT
>SJYH01006416.1:11186-21728 GCA_006408735.1 Sylvicapra grimmia
GTGGCTGTACTAGTTTGCATTCCCACCAACAGTGTCATCTCCTCACTTTCAATCTGTATGTGTCCCTAAGTCTGAAGTGGGTCTCTTGTAGACTATACTATATATATATATATATATAGGTCTTACTTTTATATCCATTTATCCAGTCTACTTCTTTTGGTTGGAGAGTTTTATCCCTTTACATTTAAGATAATTATCCATATGTATGTTCCTATTGCCATTTTCTTAATTACTTTGGAATCATTTTTGTCAGTCTTCCAGTCTTCTTTTGATCTCTTGTCTTGTGGTTTGATTAATGTTGTGTTTGGTTGCTTTTTGTTTTTTTTCCATGTATCTATTTTTTGCTTTTCATTTGCAATTCCTGTGAGGTTTTTAAAAATTATATTTATTTTATTTCTTTGGCTGTGGTGGATCTTCATTGTTGCATGTGGGCTTTCATTAGTTGTGATGAGTGATGTCTGCTCTTTGTTGCTATATGCAGGCTTCTACTTGTGGTGGCTTTTTTTGTTGTAGAGCACAGGCTCTATGTGCCTGAGCTTCAGTAGTTTCAGCATGTAGGCTCAGTAGTTGTGGCTCATGGGCTCTGGAACACAGGTTCAGTAGTTGTGTGTGTGAACATCGCTAAGTCATGTGTGACTCTTTGTGACCCATGGACTGTAGAGTCCATGGGATTCTCCAGGCCAGAACACTAGAGTGGGTTGCCATTTCCTTCTCCAGAGGATCTTCCTAACCCTGGGACCAAACCAGATTTCTTGCATTGTAGGCAGATTCTTTACCAGTTGAGCCACCAGGGAAGCCCTCAGTAATTGTGGTCATGGGTTTCGTTGCTCCATGGCATCTGGGATCTTCCTTGACCAGGGTTGGAACTGGTGTCCCCTGCATTGCAAGGTGGATTCTTCTGGACCACTGGACCACCAGGGAAGTCCCACTGCCATGAGGTTTTTATATAGCAATCTATATATGTACAAGGTATTTTAAATGGCTGGTTTCTTACTTTCAAATGCCTTTCCATTTCCTGCATTTGTGTTCTCCTCTTCTCATAATTATTGCTGGTTTTGATATCATATTTGTATGATGATTTCTTATAGTTTATGTTTGCCTTTACTTGTGAACTTTTCCTTTTGTGATTTTCTTATATCTAGTTGCCTCTTCAAAACATCTCTTACCTAGAGAAGTTCCTTTAGAATTTTTCTATGATAGTTTGACAGTGCTGAATTCACTTAGTTTTTGCTTGTCTGCCAATTTTTATTTCTCTGCCTAATCTGATTGAAAGTCTTGCTGGTTAGAGTATTCTTGGTTGTAGATTTTCCCCTTTAATCATTAAAAATTATTGTCCCCTCTTATTTATTTATTTTTTTTACTATGGACCATTTAAAAAAAGTCTTTATTGAATTTGTTACAATACTGCTCCTGTGTTATGTTTTGGTTTTCTGGCTGCCAGGCGTCTGGGATCTTAGCTCCCTGACCAGGGATGGAATCTGCCTCCCTTTACTTTGGGAGTTGATATCTTAACAACTGGACTGCCAGAGAAGTCCCTTTCTGTACTTTATCAATGAGAAAATGAGGCAGTGTATTGTGTTGGACAAAAAGTTTTTTTTGGTCTGTCAAATGTTACTGAAAATCCTGAACACACTTTTTGACCAACACAATCAGTGACTCATTCCTGTATTCAGCTACCAAGATCCCTGGAAGTGGCAGAAGTACTTACAATACTTGCTGGTGTTTGAGCTTATAATATTTAAGGACTTTGTTCTATTTTTTTAGAATATGTGCTATAACTATACACTATGTGCACAAAATTGCTAGAGCACATGCCAAACTTTGGGAGGAAATCATGCTTGTGAGTGACTCTCAGGTTTAAACTTTGAAGTTTCTTGGAAAATTTCCTGGTGAATAAACAGAGAGCAGTTTGACTCCAAAGTCTGTGATCCCTTGTTTACAGTACATGTTTTAAGTATTCATATTTTCCTAGAATTTGTATAACAGAACATGAGTTGGTATTTTTGACCCAACAAGTGAAGTGGTAGAATATAGATAAAAGGCAATATAATGTGTTGTCAAAAATCATGTGACAAATAAGCAAGAGACAGTTGACTGCATTTATGTGTAATTCTTTCATCAAGTGGTTAGTAGAATCTGCTTGGTCAGTATTGATAATTACTGATTATCAGCAATAAACCACTCGAGGGCTTAAAGGAACATAACAGTTTGCACAGAGACATGGAGTAAAGAATGCTGAAATAACCCAGAATATGGAGGTGAACAGGAAAAGGAAGTGGTTATTGGGTTGGAGGGAAGACAAACGGCAACCTGCTTTCTTCTTATTGAGATAGACAAACTGCTTTGCTATTAAAAACAGGGACATGCAGTTGAGAATATAAACTCAGTTCCTTCTCTGTCATGTCTGTCTCATAGAAAAGAAGTTTTGCATATTGTGAAAATACTACTTCATTTAGCTCAGTTCCTGATGTGAATCTCCAGTAAATGTGCTGTCCTGGATTCTCTGTACCCCTCTTTGGCCTCATTTTCAAAGTATTAGTGTTGCTATATAATTTCCTTGTGTCTCCCTAGCTCCCTACATCATCTTTCATATCATACTCACACCTGTTCTTGCATGTATAATATGTTATACTAGAAAGAAAAGTAATGTATCTCTCTTGTCCTGTTGGGTGCCAGCACTCATCACAATACCTGGCACTATGTTGGCAAATGATATATATTTCTTGTTGTTAAAGCGTTTGACAGTGATCATGCAGGAGGAGCTAGAGATAGCACAGACCAAAACTACTGCTTGATTTGTTCTGCACACCCAACCTTTGTAAAAGGATCTGTCTCCTGTCCTTTGTGAGCTGAGTTCACAGAGTACATGACAGCTTTCAAAGAGTGGGGACATGAATCTATTTATTTCAAAGGTTATAACAGTGTTGTGAGAGACAGGCAGTGATTTCAAGATAAAAAATGAATAAATAAGACTCATATGGGACTGATTACATTGTGTAGAGTTGGTTTTGTCATATCACACTGTCAGGCTCTTCACTGGAGACCGATGTTGAGAACTTCCCTCAAAGTACAGATTTTGGGGTGGTCCTAAGATGGCGGAGGAATAGGATGGGGAGATCACTTTTTCCCTGAAATAGTCATCAAAAGATCATTTGAATGCTGAGCAAATTCCACAAAGCAACTTCTGAATGCTGGTGGAGGACACCAGGCACTCAGAAAGGCAGCACATTCTCATCGAAAGTAGGTAGGACAAACTATAAAAGACAAAAAGAGAGACAAAAGAGACAGGGACAGAGACCCATCCCAGGGAGGGAGTTGTGAAGGAGGAGAAGTTTCCAAATACCAGGAAACCCTCGCACCAGTGGGTCTGTGGGGAGTTTTGGAATTTCAGAGGGCAACACAACCCCACAGATTATGTGCCTAACTGCAACTCTCAGAGGAGAAGTAGCCCAGATGCTCACTCCTGCTAGCAGTGGGGGGTGAACAGGGAGGCACGGGTTGCATTCTTAGGGTAAGGACCAGGCCTGAATGCCCTGAAGACAATCTGAGGGAGCTAATGTGAGAAAGCAACCCATACTGTAGGATAGCCAGAGAGAGAAAGAGAGAGAGAGAGAGAGAGAGAGAGAGAACTTTCCTGTGAAAAGCTCTAACCTAAGGCCTAGCCTGGCCTGCTCACAGAACGAAGGATTGAGCGAATACCAGAGGAGAGCTAGCCAACTGCAGTCTGACCCTCCCCACACTGGAGGCAGAGAGGCAGGCGGGAGACAGCTAGAGCCAGAAGGTGAGGGGCAATCTTGGCCCCAGGGATGGCATCCTCCACCGAACTGTGAGCAGGCTCCTAGTTGCTAACCAAGTCTTCCTGGGATCCTGGACGGTTGACATCTGCCAGGAGGGTCGCAGCCAGAGGTCAGCTACCCAGANTTTGCATATTGTGAAAATACTACTTCATTTAGCTCAGTTCCTGATGTGAATCTCCAGTAAATGTGCTGTCCTGGATTCTCTGTACCCCTCTTTGGCCTCATTTTCAAAGTATTAGTGTTGCTATATAATTTCCTTGTGTCTCCCTAGCTCCCTACATCATCTTTCATATCATACTCACACCTGTTCTTGCATGTATAATATGTTATACTAGAAAGAAAAGTAATGTATCTCTCTTGTCCTGTTGGGTGCCAGCGCTCATCACAATACCTGGCACTATGTTGGCAAATGATATATATTTCTTGTTGTTAAAGCGTTTGACAGTGATCATGCAGGAGGAGCTAGAGATAGCACAGACCAAAACTACTGCTTGATTTGTTCTGCACACCCAACCTTTGTAAAAGGATCTGTCTCCTGTCCTTTGTGAGCTGAGTTCACAGAGTACATGACAGCTTTCAAAGAGTGGGGACATGAATCTATTTATTTCAAAGGTTATAACAGTGTTGTGAGAGACAGGCAGTGATTTCAAGATAAAAAATGAATAAATAAGACTCATATGGGACTGATTACATTGTGTAGAGTTGGTTTTGTCATATCACACTGTCAGGCTCTTCACTGGAGACCGATGTTGAGAACTTCCCTCAAAGTACAGATTTTGGGGTGGTCCTAAGATGGCGGAGGAATAGGATGGGGAGATCACTTTTTCCCTGAAATAGTCATCAAAAGATCATTTGAATGCTGAGCAAATTCCACAAAGCAACTTCTGAATGCTGGTGGAGGACACCAGGCACTCAGAAAGGCAGCACATTCTCATCGAAAGTAGGTAGGACAAACTATAAAAGACAAAAAGAGAGACAAAAGAGACAGGGACAGAGACCCATCCCAGGGAGGGAGTTGTGAAGGAGGAGAAGTTTCCAAATACCAGGAAACCCTCGCACCAGTGGGTCTGTGGGGAGTTTTGGAATTTCAGAGGGCAACACAACCCCACAGATTATGTGCCTAACTGCAACTCTCAGAGGAGAAGTAGCCCAGATGCTCACTCCTGCTAGCAGTGGGGGGTGAACAGGGAGGCACGGGTTGCATTCTTAGGGTAAGGACCAGGCCTGAATGCCCTGAAGACAATCTGAGGGAGCTAATGTGAGAAAGCAACCCATACTGTAGGATAGCCAGAGAGAGAAAGAGAGAGAGAGAGAGAGAGAGAGAGAGAACTTTCCTGTGAAAAGCTCTAACCTAAGGCCTAGCCTGGCCTGCTCACAGAACGAAGGATTGAGCGAATACCAGAGGAGAGCTAGCCAACTGCAGTCTGACCCTCCCCACACTGGAGGCAGAGAGGCAGGCGGGAGACAGCTAGAGCCAGAAGGTGAGGGGCAATCTTGGCCCCAGGGATGGCATCCTCCACCGAACTGTGAGCAGGCTCCTAGTTGCTAACCAAGTCTTCCTGGGATCCTGGACGGTTGACATCTGCCAGGAGGGTCGCAGCCAGAGGTCAGCTACCCAGAGGAGATACACAGCACACCTGAGATGGTGCTCTTGCTGTGCACCCAGGAAACCAAGCGGCTGGGACCGGGGAGGTGATTAAGATGCCAAGCCCACCTGGGACAGTGCACCTGCCCAACACCTGGTCACCTGAGCTGCTCTGACCTGGGAGGGGCACAAAACGCACACTGAACCAAGTCTGTGCCTTTGTGGAGTACCTGAGAACCTGAACTGGAGCAGTTTAGACCTAGGAAGTGCATGCAACCCAGGGCCTGCTTGGAACAGTTCCCCTGCAGAACAACCTGGAGCCTGAGCAGTGTAGACCAGGAAAGAACAACACACCGTAAGCAGGGGCAAACCCAACATGGCCCAGACACTATGAGCACTCCCCACACACGCCAGTGATATTTGTTTGCAGTGTTCCTCCCTCTCACAACACAACTGAACAAGTGAGCCTGCATAAGTAACCACCTTTGCCCCCTTGTGTCAGGGTGGAAATTAGACACTGAAGAGACTTGCAAACAGAAGAAGCCAAAATAAATAAAGAATAGGGAACTGCTTTGGAAGTGACAGGTACAACATATTAAAACCCTGTAGTTAGCATCGACTACATTGGAAGGGGCCTATAGACCTTGAGAAGAAGTATAAACTGGAACAAGGAACTATCTGAAACTGAACTGACCCCACACTACCCTCAATAGCTCCAGAGAAATTCCTAGATATATTTTACTATTATCATCTTTTAATTAAAAATTTTTTTTTAAGTTCTTTATTACTTCTTTAATTTATGTTTTTATAACCTACTCTTATTTTGCAAAAAAAACCCTATTTTAAAGCAAATTTCACATACACACATATATATTTATAATTTTTGTGATTTTGTTTTGTTTTTTTAATATTGTATTTTTGAGAGTCTAACCTCTACTCTAGATTTTTAATCTTTGCTTTTGGTATTTGTTATCAATTTTGTACCTTTAAGAATCTAATATTCAGTAATTTTTACTTAGGAGTGTGATCACTGGCTCAATTGCTCTCTTCCTCTTTTGACTCTCCTTTTTCTCCCCTAGGTCACCTCTATCTCCTCCCTCCTTCTCTTCTCTACCTAACTCTGTGAATCTCTTTGGGTGTTCCAGGGTGTGGAGAACACTTAGGGAACTGATTACTGGCTAGATTTGTCTCTTTCCTTTTGATCGCCCCTCTTCTCCTCCTGGTCACCTCTATCTCCTTCTTCCCCCTTCTCTTCTCTATGTAACTCCACGAACCTCTCTGAGTGTTCCAGACTGTGGAGAGCACATAGGGAATTGATTAGTGGCTAGAATGCTCTCGCTCCTTTTGATTCTCCTTCTTCTCCTCCTGGTCGCCTCTATCTCCCTCCTCCCTCTTTTCTTCTCCTTGTAACTCCGTGAACCTCTCTGGGTGTCCCTCACTGTGGAGAATCTTTTCACCATTAACCTAGATGCTTTATCATCAATGTTGTATAGATGGAGAAGTCTTGAGGCTACTGCAAGAATAAGACTGAAAGCCAGAGGCAGGAGGCTTAAACTCGAAACTTGAGAACACCAGAAAACGCCTGGCTCCAGGGGACATTAATCTACAAGACCTCATCCAAAAGCCTCCATATCTACACTGAAACCAAGCTCCACCCAAGAGCCAACAAGATTCAGGGCAAGACTGCTGCTGCTACTGCTGCTGCTAAGTCTCTTCAGTTGTGTCCAACTCTGTGCAACTCCATAGATGGCAGCCCACCAGGCTCCCCCATCCCTGGGATTCTCCAGGCAAGAACATTGGAGTGGATTGCCATTTATACCAAGCTAATTCTCCAACAACACAGGAACATAACCTTGAGCATTAAAATACAGGTGGCCAAAAGTCACACCAAACCCATAGACACCTCAAAACTTGCTACTGGACACTTCATTGCACTTCAGAGAGAAGAGATCCAGCTCCACCCACCAGAACACTGACGGAAGCTTCCCTAACCAGGAAACCTTGACAAGCCACTCATCCAACCCCACCCACAGGGAGGAACCTCCACAGTGAAGAGGAAACACAAACTTCCAGCACACAGAAGACCACCCCGAACACAGAAATCTAAACAAAATGAAAAGGCAGGGAAATATTCAGCAGGTAAAGGAACATGATAAATGCCCACCAAATCAAACAAAAGAGGAGGAGATAGGGAGTCTATCTGAAAAAGAATTCAGAATAATGTAAAAGTGATTCAAGATCTTGAAAACAAAATAGAGTTACAGATAAATAGACTGGAGACAAGGACTGAGAAGATGCAAGAAATGTTTAACAAGGATCTAGAAGAAATAAAAAAGAGTCAGTCCAAAAGGAATAATGGGATATTTGAGATCAAAAGCACTCTGGAGGGAACCAAAGTAGAATAACTGAGGCAGAAGATAGGATAAGTGAGGTGAAAGATAGAATGGTGGAAATAAATGAAACAGAGAGGAAAAAAGAATTAAAAGAAACGAGGACAACCTCAGAGACCTCTGGGACAATGTTAAATGCCCCAACATTCAAATCATAGGAGTCCCAGAAGAAGATGAAAAGAAAGGCTAAGAGAAAATACTTGAGGAGATAATAGTTGAAAACTTCTCTAAAATGAGGAAGAAAATAGCCATCCAAGTCCAAGAAGCCCAGAGAGTCCCAAACAGGATAAACCCAAGGCAAAACACCCCAAGACACATATTAATCANAAGAAGATGAAAAGAAAGGCTAAGAGAAAATACTTGAGGAGATAATAGTTGAAAACTTCTCTAAAATGAGGAAGAAAATAGCCATCCAAGTCCAAGAAGCCCAGAGAGTTCCAAACAGGATAAACCCAAGGCGAAACACCCCAAGACACATATTAATCAAATTAACAAAGATCAAACACAAAGAACAAATATTAAAAGCAACAAGGGAAAAGCAACAAATAACACAGAAGGGGATCCCTATAACGATAACAGCTAACCTTTCAATAGTAACTCTTCAGGCCACAAGGGAATGGCAGGACATACTTAAAAGTGATGAAAGAGAAAAACCTACAGCCCAGATTACTATACCCAGCAAGGATCTCATTCAAATATGAACAAGAAATCAAAAGCTTTACAGACAAGCAAAAGCTCAGAGGTTTCAGCACCACCAAACAAGCTCTTCAACAAATGCTAAAGGATCTTCTCTAGACAGGAAACAAAGAAAAGGTATATAAACTTGAACCCAAAACAACAAAGTAAATGGCAATGGGATCATACTTATCAATAATTACCTTAAACGTAAAGGAGTTGAATGCCCTAACCAAAAGACAAAAACTGGCTGAATGGATACAAAAACAAGACCCGTATATATATATGCTGTCCACAAGAGACCCACCTCAAAACAAGGGACACTTACAGACTGAAAGTGAAGGGCTGGAAAAAGATAGTTCACGCAAATGGAGACCAAAAGAAAGCAGGAGTAGCAATACTCATATCAGATAAAATAGACTTTGAAATAAAGGCTGTGAAAAGAGACAAAGAAGCACACTACATAATGATCAAAGGAACAATCCAAGAAGAAGATATAACAATTATATATGCACCCAACATAGGAACACTGCAATATGTAAGGCAAATGCTAACAAGTATGAAAGGGGAAATTAACAGTAACACAATAATAGTGGGAGACTTTAATACCCCACTCACACCCATGGATAGATCAACAAACAGAAAATTAGCAAGGAAACACAAATTTTAAATGATACAATGGACCAGTTAGACCTAATGGATATATATAGGACATTTCACTCCAAAACAATGAATTTTACCTTTTTCTCAAGTGCCCATGGAAGCTTCTTCAGTATAGATCACATCTATAAATCTAGCCATAAATCTAGCCTTGGTAAATTCAAAAAAATTTGAAATAATTCCAAGCATCTTTTCTGATCACAATGTGGTAAGATTAGATGTCAACTACAGGGGGAAAAAAAAACTATTAAAAATACAAATATATGGAGGCTAAACAACACACTTCTGAATAACCAACAAATCATAGAAAAAATAAAAATCTGCATAGAACTGAACGAAAATGAAAACACAACAACCCCAAACCTATGAGATTCAGTAAAAGCAGTACTAAGGGGACGATGCATAGCAATACAAGCTTACCTCAAGAAACAAGAGAAAAATCAAAGATAAACCTAACTCTACACCTAAATCAACTAGAAAAAGAAGAAATGAAGAACCCCAGGGTTAGTAGAAGGAAAGAAATCTTAAAAATTAGGGTAGAAATAAATGAAAAAGAAACAAAGGCGACTATAGCAAAAATCAACAAAACTAAAAGCTGTTTCTTTGAGAAGATAAATAAAATAGACAAACCATTAGCCAGACTCATCAAGAAAAAAAGGGAGAAAAATCAAATCAACAAAATTAGAAATGAAAATGGAGAAAACACGACAACACAGAAATACAAAGGATCATAAGAGACTACTGCTGCTAAGTCACTTCCGTTGTGCCCGACTCTGTGCGACCCCATAGACGGCAGCCCACCAGGCTTCTCTGTCCCTGGGATTCTCCAGGCAGGAATACTGGAGTGGGTTGCCATTTCCTTCATCAGCAACTATATGTCAATAAAATGAACAGCTTGGAAGAAATGGACAAATTCTTAGAAAAGTACAACTTTCCAAAACTGAACCAGGAAGAAATAGACAATCTCAACAGACCCATCACAAGCACGGAAATGGAAACTGTAATCAGAAATCTTCCAACAAACAAAAGTCCAGGACCAGATGGCTTCACAGGTGAATTCTACCAAAAATTTAGAGAAGAGCTAACACCTATCCTACTCAAACTCTTCCAGAAAATTGCAGAGGAAGATAAATGGCCAAACTCATTTTATGAGGCCACCATCACCCTAATACCAAAACCAGACAAAGATATCACACAAAAAAAGAAAACTACAGGCCAATATCACTGATGAACATAGATGCAAAAATCCTTAACAAAATTCTAGCAAATTGACTCCAACAACATATTAAAAAGCTCATGCATGGTGACCAAGTGGGCTTTATCGCAGGGATGCAAATATTCTTCGTTATTCACAAATCAATGTAATACACCATATTAACAAAGTGAAAGATGAAAACCATATGGTTATCTCAATAGATGCAGAGAAAGCCTTTGA
>SJYH01006416.1:109356-123797 GCA_006408735.1 Sylvicapra grimmia
TGTATCTTTTGCTGTCTCACATACAAGGTTATTGTTACCATCTTCTAAATTCCATATATATGTGTTAGTATACCATATTGGTGTTTTTCTTTCTGGCTTACTTCACTCTGTATAATAGGCTCCAGTTTCATCCACCTCATTAGAACTGACTCAATTGTATTCTTTTTAATGGCTGAGTAATACTCTGTTGTGTATATGTACCACAGCTTTCTTATCCGTTCATCTGCTGATGGATATCTAGGTTGCTTCCATGTCCTGGCTATTATAAACAGTGCTGCAATGAACATGGGGTACATGTGTCTCTTTCAATTCTGGTTTTCTCAGTGTGTATGCCCAGCAGTGGGATTGCTGGATCATATGGCAGTTATAAACCTTCAACAACTCTGATGCATTGGTCCACTGATCTTTTGCATCAGTTTAACCTTAACCTGTCTGGTCCTAGTGACCCAAGTACACTTTTAGCTTTCTTGTGCCCTGGACACTGTACAGACTCTCTACTTTGCTAAATACCTATGTTAGTATGGTGGGTTCTTATGGTATTTTCCAAGTTCCAACATTATAGTTTATTTTATATGGTGCCACTTGGTGTCAGAGGTCACCTGGTGATTTGAGGATGAGGTTTTGGTCTTGTTAGTCTATAGAAAAAGAATGTTATTTAAGGAAATTCCTATTGTTGATTTAGCCCTTCTTTTTAAAAAGCTTTCATGTACAAAGAATCGCTTGTTAAAATATTCTCTGAATTTCAGAGTATTCTTTTGGTTTCTTATGTTTTTACCACAAATTATCATTATTCCCATCATCTAAGCAGAGTCTGTTTCTCAGGTTTGGGCGGAAGTTGGTTCTCAGGTGCTGTTTGCTCCAGCTCGCCATCTCTGGGACCTGCGCAGCCTTTGCTCCCACCTTCCTCATTTACTGCTTGCTACGCTTCTGGTCAGGCTGTTCTGCTGTGGTCATCGTGGCAAACAATATTATGCTGAGTAAGTCAACAATTTTGATCTCCTCCCATTTTCCAAGCCTTAAAAATCACTTTGAAATTTCATCTTTATGTGCCATTAATATCCCATTTGGATTCTCTTCCAGTTATAGAGTGGACAAGATCCCAGTCAAAAGCCGTGNAAGTTGGTTCTCAGGTGCTGTTTGCTCCAGCTCGCCATCTCTGGGACCTGCGCAGCCTTTGCTCCCACCTTCCTCATTTACTGCTCCCTACGCTTCTGGTCAGGCTGTTCTGCTGTGGTCATCGTGGCAAACAATATTATGCTGAGTAAGTCAACAATTTTGATCTCCTCCCATTTTCCAAGCCTTAAAAATCACTTTGAAATTTCATCTTTATGTGCCATTAATATCCCATTTGGATTCTCTTCCAGTTATAGAGTGGACAGGATCCCAGTCAAAAGCCGTGATATTAACACTGATATCCTGTACCTTTAGTATGGGCCAGGTGATGCTGGGAGGACTGGCTTTCATCTTTCGAGAGTGGCGCCCCCTGCAGCTGGTGGTGTCTGTACCTTTCTTTGTCTTCTTTCTCTCCTCAAGGCATGCGCCTTCTCTCTTACTCTGTCTTATGGGAACCTGGGATGAAAATGCATATTGAATTAAGATATATTGATTTTCTTATGCCATGGACCATTTTTTATTGTTTGGACCTAAACCCCATGTCTCTCATCTGTTCACTCTGTGGGATTCNGCCTTCTCTCTTACTCTGTCTTATGGGAACCTGGGATGAAAATGCATATTGAATTAAGATATATTGATTTTCTTATGCCATGGACCATTTTTTATTGTTTGGACCTAAACCCCATGTCTCTCATCTGTTCACTCTGTGGGATTCGAGATTTGAGAAGCAGAACACAGAGTAATAATGACTTTTCTGTCTGGGATTTCTAGATATTTTCTGCCATCTTTATAAGATTTACCCAGTACTGTGGTCAGAGTTAGGCTAATATTATTTTCCTTAGTATAAAATATAGGCACAGACATATTTTAAAAATACTGTTTTTTGAGCTTTGGAATGAATTCAATATGGTAAAGACTCAGCGATTTTCTATGTTGTTGCTGATTTTGGATAAAGGAAGAGGCAGCAAATTTGTTCATATGCCCGGTTGACAAAGTAGTGGCATAATTTCTCCATTACTAAAAATGGCATGTAGATAGGGTGATTTCTGTTATGTGTTCAGCACTTCCTTTTCCCTTAAATAGTTTTAACAAACATTTACTTATGGGTAGTTCCACCCTGGTAGTTCCTCCCAGTCTAGGGAGAATCAGCTTAAGTGATCACAGAAGGATGACTATAGATTTAATACACTGAGATGAGTTCAAAGAAGGAGCAGAGTGTAATCCTTGTCAGAATCTTCTCCTAAGTCATTTTATCCTCTTTCCAGTTCTACAAAGAAGATGGCACTACAGTCCCCATTTTATTGATGAGAAATCTGAGGCAGATGTAAACAAGTGACTCACTTGTGTAGTTAGGTACCAACAGTGTTGGTAGCAGCAAGAGTATTTGCAATATTTGTTGGGCTATAAGCTTACATCATTTGGGGGCTTCCTTTTTTTAAGAATATATGTTATAAATATATACGATATTCACAAAGTCGTTAGATCCCATGCAAAGCTTTCAAAGAGAATATGGATATGAAGGACTCTCCACCGTAAANGGCTTCCTTTTTTTAAGAATATATGTTATAAATATATACGATATTCACAAAGTCGTTAGATCCCATGCAAAGCTTTCAAAGAGAATATGGATATGAAGGACTCTCCACCGTAAACTTCATAAGCTTCTTGGAAATTCTCTTCCTGAGTAAGCAGAGAGGAAATTTGACTCCAGGGTCTGTGAATCCAACAAGTGAAATGGTGGATATAGATGGAAGGTAAAAAGCATTTGCTGCCAAGAATCATACAATACATTAAAAACAAGAGCTGACTGCACTTATGTGCCTTTCTTCAGGTGGCTGGTGGAATCTGCTCGGTGGCTGATTATCACCAATAAACCAGATGAGGGCTTAAAGGAACTTAAGAAAGTTGCACACAGAAATGGAATNATAGATGGAAGGTAAAAAGCATTTGCTGCCAAGAATCATACAATACATTAAAAACAAGAGCTGACTGCACTTATGTGCCTTTCTTCAGGTGGCTGGTGGAATCTGCTCGGTGGCTGATTATCACCAATAAACCAGATGAGGGCTTAAAGGAACTTAAGAAAGTTGCACACAGAAATGGAATGAAGAATGCTGAAGCAACCCTGAACATGGAGGTGAGAAGGGAAGGGAAGGTGGTTAAGGGTTGTAAAGAAGAAATAAACTGACACCTGCCTTGTCCTTCTTGAGACAGACAAGCTGATTTTCTAACAGGGCAGTGAGTTGAGAAGACAAGCTCAGTTCTCTCATCTTTCATGTCTATTTCAGAGAAAAGAAGCTTTGCTTGCTATGCAACTACTTTAGTTCATTTTCTGAATTGAATCTATAGGCTCTGTACTCCCTTGGATACCATGATCCCATTTTCAAAATGTTGTTGTTGCCATTTAATTTATTGGAGTTTCCCTTAACTCCTTACATACTCTTTCATATCACATTCACACTTGTGGTTTCATGTATAATATGTTGCACTAGAAAGAAGGAGGGGCTTTCCGGTGATGCTAGTGGTAAAGAACCTGCCTGCCAATGGAGGCAGATATAAGAGATGTAGGTTTGAATCCTGGGTTGGGAAGATCCCCTGGAGGAGGGCATGGCAACCCACTCCAGTATTCTTGTCTGGAGAATCCCATGAACAGAGGAGCCTGTTGGGGAATTATCCATAGGGTCGCAAAAAATCAGACACAACTGAAGTGACTTAGCACACACACACAGAAAGAAAGGGAATACATCATTTCTGTCCTTTTGGGATCCAATGCTAACCACTATACCTCGAACTATGTTNAATCAGACACAACTGAAGTGACTTAGCACACACACACAGAAAGAAAGGGAATACATCATTTCTGTCCTTTTGGGATCCAATGCTAACCACTATACCTCGAACTATGTTGGCAAATGATATGCGTTTGTTGTTGTTGAAGGGTTTGAGAGTGACGATGCAGGAGGAGCTGAAGACAGCACAGATGAAATCTACTGTGTTTGACTTGTTCCGCACACCCAACCTGCGAAAAAGAATCTGTCTTCTGTTCTTTGTGAGGTGGGCTTGCTCACAGTGCATGGCAACATTCAAAGAGTTGGGGCATAAAACTATTTACTTCAAAGGTTACAAAAGTGTTGTGAGAGGGAGATGGTGATTTGAAAATAAAAGATGAGGGAAATACCAACTAAGACTCACAAGAAACTGATTGTATGATGAAGAGTTAGTTAGATTTTATCACTCTATCTGTCTCTTCACTGGAGACTGATGTTGAGAACTTCCATTAAGAACAGATCTTAGCACTTATTTTCCTATATTTATCTTTCAATTTAATTGAAGCAAAATTTTAAAACAGAAACATGAAGAGATCAAGAATATATATGAATCAATGAATATGTCAATATATAAAAATGTAACCAACCTCCAGGTCAAGATGGAAAATTCTAATCTGCTAATAGAAAACTAATGAATAATTTGTAGTATATTTGTACAATGTAATTTGTACAAATTTGTACATTTGTACAGTGTAATATCTTACAGCTGTTAAAATGATTGAACTAGGGCCAACTGCACCAACATAGATGCAGCTGTAAAAACATAATNTCTGCTAATAGAAAACTAATGAATAATTTGTAGTATATTTGTACAATGTAATTTGTACAAATTTGTACATTTGTACAGTGTAATATCTTACAGCTGTTAAAATGATTGAACTAGGGCCAACTGCACCAACATAGATGCAGCTGTAAAAACATAATGAAAAAGAAAAATTCAGAATGATTTGTGATTTATCAGCATGATGCCAATTGTTTTACATCGAAAAAAGGTGAAACAATCTTATATACAATACTATACCAGTATGCATAGGATATACACATGTGTCACAAGAGTAGAAGAGCAAGCATGTCAATGGTAAGTATCAGCCCCTTTGGGAGGATTGAAGGAGAAGAGATCAAGAAAGAACACAGGGAACTTCAGTTGTATCTGGTGTATTCCCCTGGTGGCTCAGACAGTAAAGCGTCTGTCTGCAATGCAGGAGACCCGGGTGCGATCCCTGAGTTGGGAAGGTCTGCTGGAGAAGGAAATGGCAGCCCACTCCAGTATTCTTGCCTGGAAAATCCCATGGACGCCTGGTAGGCTGCCATCCCTGGGGTCGCAAAGTCGGACACGACTGAGCGACTTCACTTCAGTTGAATCTATAAAACTTTATGCTATTAAATGAGTAAATAAGTAAAGCAATTAGACAATGTACTGAAATGGTGAATACATATTATTCTATTTTTCCTGTGTGCAAGAAATACTTTTATAATAAAATATTTTAATTAAAAAATGAAACATAAACCTGAAGAGATGAAGAATATATACAAATCAATGAATATGTCAATATGTAAAAATGTAACCAACCTCCAGATCAAGACAGAAAATTCAAATTTCCCAGGAGTTCCTGAGAACTATCCAGTTGCACAACAACCACCACCAGCACCACTTCCTGACTCTATTCTCTCCTCACTACCCTCTCCTGTGAAAAATAAAAATTAGCAACTGTTCTCATCTTCTTCACTACAGATGAGTGTTGCCTGATTCTTTTACATAATGTAAATGACAGATGGGTTCAGAGACAGCCCCCTTTCTTTATGCTCATTCACAAAGATTCATCCATTCTGTTGTGTGTAACAGTAGGCTGTTCTCCTCCCTAGGGCTTTAGTTTCCATAGATGATTAAGCTACAATGTCTACATGTACTCCAGTGTTGGTGAACTGTTACTTGTTTTCAATTTGGATTCAACTTATTTGAGTGTTGGGGCTTCCTACGTGACTCAGATGGTAAAATATCTGTCTGCAATTCAGGGGACCTGGGTTGGATCCCTGGGTTGGGAAGATCCCCTGGAAGAGGGCATGTCAACCCACTCCAGTATTTTGCCTAGAGAATCCCATGGACAGAGGAGCCTGGTGGGCTACAGTCCATGGGATAGCAACGAGTCGGACATGACTGAGTGATTAACACTTTATTTGAGTGTTAGCACAATGGTTCCTGTGAAAATCTCATTCATTATGTCATGAGAATATACAAGTGCTTGTATTTTGGTAGAGTCAAAAGAAGAAATTTTAAATATAATTCTAAATTTTTGAAGGTTTAACAATCAAGAATGAAAAGCATACATGACAATATAGACATTCCCCAAGCTTAAGAAAGTAGCTATTGTATTGTACAATTTACATCTTCCTAGGAATACCCTAGTAGACTGCTTCTGTATTTAACTGCTTTGTGCTTTTTCACCTTTTCCATACCCACGAGGACACAGACTTTTGTTCCTGAATCCTAGACAATCAGAAGGGAAGGAAAAAGCAGAGATAATGGTCAAGAGAGGACTTGCTTGCAATTGCTGTGGTCTGTGGTGTTTCTGGTGCAGTCCATGGGGTCGCTAAGAGTCGGACACGACTGAGTGACTTCACTGACTTTTTCACTTTCAAGCATTGGAGAAGGAAATGGCAACCCACTTCAGTGTTCTTGCCTGGAGAATCCCAGGGATGGGGGAGCCTGGTGGGCTGCCATCTATGGGGTCGCATAGAATCGGACACGACTGAAGTGACTTAGCAGCAGCAGCAGCAGTGGTGCTTCTTCTGTTGTAATGTAAAGTGTAGCTCTCTCTGGGTGTAGTAGATCATTAAAGTGGACTCTTTTCCTTTAGATATTTTCTGGGTAAAAGGTTGATCCCAAGTTGGAATATTTGATTCCATTTCTGATGGTGCAGTAGATGTATGTTTGCTCTTCTGAATTCTCACATGTTCTCTTAGCCCTAAGAAATCATATATGAACTTTGAATTCCCCAGAATTGTGTTAAAACCCAGGATATTATGCTCCCAGGTCAAGAAGACACACATCTGTATCTTCACAGATTTAATCACTAATTGAGAAAAGAGAAAGGGTTTACAATATTGGGTTTGGGGTAGGAGATGTCAGACTCACAGCACACAGACAAACCTCAAAAAGTATTTCTTTTTCTAAATTCCTAGCTTTAGTCTTCTCCATTCAGTTTCTATGTAGCATCCAATTTGCTGATCAGAGCAGGTATGCTTTCCTGTCACTGTCAACTCTATGCTCAGGGACTCAGACAAAAGAAAGACAGAAGGAGTATCGTTTTCATATATTTGTTATTCAGTTACTCAGTCGTGCCCTACTCTGAGACCCCATGGACAGCAGCAAGCCAGGTTTCCCTGCCCTTCACCATCTCCTGGAGTTTGTTTGAATTCATGTCCATTGAGTCGATGATGCCATACAACCATCTCATCCTCGGTCATCCCCTTATCCTCCTGCCCTCAATCTTTCCCAGCATTAGCATCTTTTCCAGTGAATCGGCTCTTCACGTCAGATGGCCAAAGTATTGGCGCTTCAGCTTCATTATCAGTCCTTCCAATGAATATTCAGGGTGATTTCCTTTAGGATTCACTGGTTTGATCTCTTTTCAGTCCAAGTGACTCCATGTAATTATTTATGATAATTTTACCTCTATAATTGGAGAAATCAGATTGGGACTTTATTCTTTAACCTTGACCATTAGCTGCCTGGGTGAATATAATCATCAACTGTAGCATCTGGGCTCAAAATTTTATGGCTTCTGTCTTTCCTCTTTTGTTTATTACAGATTTGGAACCACAATACCCTATTTTGGCATCTTCATCAATCTACAACACTTTGGGAGCAACATATTCCTGTTCCAGGTCATCTTTGGAGCTCTCACTGGCTTAACCAGATGTCTTATACCTCCAGTATTGAATCACATGGGCCGTCGACAAACCCAGACACTTTTCATGTTCCTGGTGGGACTTTCCATTTTGGTCAACACGTTTGTGCCCCAAGGTGAGAGAAGACTGGGCTATGGGAAAATGAAGGGTCTTTTTCTACTCCTTCAGGGACTGCAATTGATCACACTTGTTGGAAGCCAGGATTAAAGAGAGATCCTAATTAAGGGCTAAGTGTTCCCCCCAAACCAATATGATTGTTAATGAGCTCTGCTAATAAGTTGTTGAGAAATGAGTCACGTGTCGGTGAGGGGCAAATCAGGCATATGTTTATATTCACTCCATTATGGAAATGTTGGAAACTAGTGCCATTTATTTCAGACAGTTTCTCTAGAACAGCAATTGTTCACTTTCTCTTCACCCATTCACTCTTTTGGGCTTCCCTGGTGCCTCAGTGGTAAAGAACCTGTCTGACAAAGCAGGAGCCACAGGAGAAGCAGGTTCAATCCCTGGGCCAGGAAGATCCCCTGGAGGAAGAAGTGGCAACCCATTCCAGTATTTTTGCCTGGGAAATCCCATGTACAGAGGAGCCCGGCAGTCTACAGATCTATGCGGTCACAAAGAGTCAGACATGACAGAACACACATACACTCGTTCACTCTTTTAATAACAAACACAGAGGTACAAGGTCTTGCAATTCTATTCCAGGTGAGGACACAATATGGTCACCCCCTCTGGACTTCTCATTGCCAACTTTTATGGCTGGTCTACTTCCCCATATCTATGTATCCACATGTGACTGTGGGGTTAAGTCACCATAACTACATCTCTTGCTTATGGAAGTCTTCCAGGAAATGAAAAAAAAAAAAAAAAATCCTCTCCTTCAAGTAGTGAAAGAATGTAGAGCAGGAAGAAGAGTTTAAGCATATTAAAACCCTTTTCAATTCCCTGTTAGGTTACTTCATATGTTAATAGAATGATGTTATGTAATGACTAGGAGAAACTTAGTGGGCACAATGTTTTGCCATCTCCCAATGCAGAAATGTGTTTTACATCCTCATAGACTGGTGAACTCTGCTCCTCAGAATATCATTGATGATGCAGGCTATTGCCTTACAGTAAAGTTTGTTTCCAATATTATATAGCTATAATTAGATTTCTTTTTATTTATTTATTTATTTACTTTATTTTACTTTACAATACTGTATTGGTTTTGCAATACATTGACATGAATCCATCACGGGTGTATATGAGCTCCAAATCCTGAATCCCCCTCCCACATCCCACCCCATATCCTCTTTCTTTTTATATTGCTCAGAAAATTGATTCTTTGAACATTTGAACATAGAGAACAAGTGTTTCCTTAATTTTGAATTGGGACTTCTCTGATGGCCCAGTGGTAAAGAACCTGCTTGCCAATGCAGAAGATGTGGGTTCTATCCCTGGGTCAGGAACTTCCCCTGGAGAAGCAGATGGCAACCCACTCCAGTATTCTTGCCTGGAAAATCCCATGGATGGAGGAGCCTGGAAGGGCTATAGTCCTTGGGGGTTACAAAAGAGTCAGACATGACTTTGCAACTAAACAACAACAGCAACAAATTTTGACTTCTTTTTTTTTCCTAGTAGGTTTCCATTCTTCCATTTTTTCCTAGTTCAGTTCAGTCGCTCAGTCGTGTCTGTCTCTTTGCGACCCCATGAATCGCAGCACGTCAGGCCTCCCTGTTCATTACCATCTCCCGGAGTTCACTCAGACTCACGTCCATCGAGTCCGTGATGCCATCCATCCATCTCATCCTCTGTCGTCCCCTTCTCCTCCTGCCCCCAATCCCTCCCAGCATCAGAGTCTTTTCCAATGAGTCAACTCATCTCATGAGGTGGCCAGAGTACTGGAGTTTCAGCTTTAGCATCATTCCTTCCAAAGAAATCCCAGGGCTGATCTCCTTCAGAATGGACTGGTTGGATCTCCTTGCAGTCCAAAGGACTCTCAAGAGTCTTCTCCAACACCACAGTTCAAAAGCATCAATTCTTCGGCGCTCAGCCTTCTTCACAGTCCAACTCTCACATCCATACATGACCACAGGAAAAACCAAAGCCTTGACTAGACGGACCTTAGTCGGTAAAGTAATGTCTCTGCTTTTGAAAATGCTATCTAGGTTGGACATAACTTTTCTTCCAAGGAGTAAGCATCTAGGTTTTCAAAAAAAAGAAAAGAAAAAGAAAAAAAACCCCAAAAAACAAAACTAAAATGTATCTAGATCTGGATCTTCTGCCTGTCCTTTCAGAGATTAATCCTGTCCTTCGAGTACTCTCTGGTGTCATGCTTACCCCATGGCGATGCCGTATCTGCTCTAGGTTGACTGACTCATTTGGGTTTACCTGGGACTTGTCTGATTTTATCAATGAAAGTCTCACCTTATTAAAACCTGCTAATTCCCAGGTACACCAGGATGACTGATAACTTTAAATTCTGCACTTTAATCATAAAGTCCTCAAGGTTAGAGATGAGCCTTGGATTCAGGAATTGACTGCATCATGGTCCTACCTTCTACCATTAGGATATAACAAGTACTGGACTGAATAAGTAAAAGCAAATTTCTGCCAGATTCATTTTTTCTTCTGCTTCTCCAGTAAATCTCACCTATGTGAAGAGATTGGCTGCAATTAATCCAGATATCTTTATGTACTTTTTACCACCTATATTTATAATTTTACATTTTTCATTTGTTCAGCCACCCCATGATCCCTGCCACTGTACAATTTTCTACAATATATTTCAAACATACAGGTAAAGCAGTAGGGTTTTTTCCCCCTGACTAAATTTGGTGGAAGCTGATTCCTTCTACATAGTTATTTTAATCTCTCTGATCTTCTTGTCTCCAGAAATGCAGACCGTGCGTGTGACTTTGGCAAGTGTGGGAATGGGCTGTGTTGCTGCCTCTAACACCAGTGTTTCTGTCCACTTTGTTGAACTCTTCCCCACTCTTGTCAGGTATATGAGTTTATGAATGTTCTGCCACCACCTCAAAAAAAAAAAAAAAACTTTCCCAACTAACTGATGGTTGTTGAGGAAATAAGCATAATAGGAAATGTTAACTATAAAGCAATTGTTTTTAACTGTACCAGTGATATGCTAACAGCAATTGCAGCCACAGTTTACTGAAAAAGCTGATTTGGGGCGATGCACTGTCCTAAGCGATACTTCAGTGCTTCATTTCATTAACATTTTGGGCCACTTGTTAGAATAGGTCTAGTGTGAAATGTTCTGTTTCGTTATGACAATGGGTCTTTCACACTTTGACCCTGACAAAGACAGCTGGAAAATCACAGAGCAAATTGCAAAAATAAGTGTTGGTCATCAAACCCAAGTATTTAATAATTATTTTTTACTGTCTTCCATAATAGTGTCAAAATAATAGATCATAAATTACAAGTGCATATTTTTACTGAATTATTTCAAAAATTATTACTTATCATTATTTAGAGCAAAAGCTGCAGGCGTAGATATGATGGCTAGTAGGTGCCCTGCTGATGACCCTGGTGGTGCATCTACCCACCCTGCCCTGGATCATCTATGGAGTGTGTCCCATCATTGCTGGTCTGCTCGTCCTTCTGCAACCCGAAACCAGACATCTGCCTCTGCCTGACACCATCCAGGATGTGGAAAATAAGTGAGTAACCTGCTACCAACCCCTGGAAGGGACTGTATGCTTTGAATCTGTAGGTGAGAAAGCAACACACTGCGTGGGGCCTTCAGATCACTGAGCCTTGCCAGGGATACTTCCACGTCGGGTCATTGCCCTCACGAGAGGCAGCGTCATTTCTACCCACTGTGTTTTCCAGTCTAGACTGCAGATTCCCTCTGCCCTGTTCTTATTGGTAGTTTTAGTGCTGAAGTGATGATAATTATCTCTGTTGTGAGGGCACATCCTACCTGCCCTCATGAGAGACACACATTCCTGATGGTGTTTCATGGTCCTCAGATCCATAAAAGCCTAGTATATGAAAGGGAAACAAACGTGAAGGAATAATGTTAGGAAGATCACATAGAGTTAATGATTCTCTTTGAAAAGATAATTAATATTACGCATGTGCCCGTAAGAGTCAGATAATTTGCTGCCACAAGTAATGGAAAGATTGGTACAGGGAAAATAGAAACTGACAAAATACATATATATATGTATATATGTATGTGTGTATATATATGTATGTATATATGTATATATATGTATGTGTGTATATGTATATATATGTGTGTATATATGTATATATACGTATATATGTGTGTATATATGTATATATACGTATATATGTGTGTATATATGTATATAATTTTCTATATATATATATATATTTTTAATTTATTTTACTTTACAATACCGTATTGGTTTTGCCATACATTGACATGAATCCACCACGGGTGTATATGAGCTCTCAGTCCTGAATCCCCCTCCCATCTCCCACCCCATATCATCTCTCTGGATCATCCCCATGCACCAGCCCCAAGCATCCTGTATCCTGTATTGAACATAAGCTGGCGCTTCATTTCTTACATGATAGTATACATGTTTCAATGCCATTCTCCCAAATCATCCCACCCTCTCCCTCTCCCGCAGAGTCCAAAAGTCCATTCTATACATCTGTGTCTCTTTTGCTGTCTCGCATACAGGGTCATCATTGCCATCTTTCTAAATTCCATTTATATGTGTCAGTATACTGTATTGGTGTTTTTCTTTCTGGCTTACTTCACTCTGTATAATCGGCTCCAGTTTCATCCGTCTCATTAGAACTGATTCAAATGTATTCTTTTTAATGGCTGAGTAATACTCCATTGTGTATATGTACCACAGCTTTCTTATCCATTCATCTGCTGATGGACATCTAGGTCTCGCATGTCCTGGCTATTATAAACAGTACTTTAAAATAAGAAAAATGGTATATTAGTGACCTGGCGCCCATAATCAAGGTTCACAAAGTCAGTGACTTAACAGAAATGATTGCCTCATAGTTATCTAGCTTTTAAGTCTGAGCTCAAGTTGTTGGCAGGTTCATGCTCCATCTGTAGACTCTAGGGAAGGGTCTGTTCCAGGTCTTTCCTGGTTTTTGGTAGCTCCTTTGCTTGTGGCAGCATAACTCCATTCATGACACCTCCCTGGCACACTTCTATGCCCAAATGTTCCCTTTGAATAAAGATATTAATCATATTGGATTAGGGGCCCATTCTAGTCCAATATAACCTCATCTTAATTAATTTTATATGCAACATTCTTGTTTCCAAATATGGCAACCTCAAATTCTGAGATACTGAGAGTTATGACCTCAGTGTATGAATTTTGGGAAAGACATAATTCAACCCACAAGAGATGGGGAGTGCCCTTAGATTTTCAGTTCACCTCTTGGCTTTCCAAAGGTGTTGTTGGTCAGAGGTCTAAAGAGACCCAAGTGAGAGTAGCAGTTTTCAAACTACTTTCTTGGGTCTGCACAGTCTGCAGAGCCTTTTCCAGCATGAATGTCAACCCTATGGATTTTATTGGATTACAAGAAGTTGATGGTTAGAAGATCAGTTTGTACTTGTGCAGGGAAGGCATCTGAACTTATTTTCATGTTTTTTCTTTTTTTTAAAAAAATTATTTTTATTTTATTTTACTTTAATTGGCTGGTTGATTTGTTGTTTCTATTTTGTTTCTCCAGGAAACAATTCTCAAGAAAAGTAAATCAGGAAGATTTCTGCATAAAAGTGACAAAATTTTAAGGAGATTTTATGACTGACCAGGGAAGAAAGGAAAAATATGAAGAACAAAACTTGGAGTTTTCCTTTATATCTACAAAGTAGCAAGGAAATATACTGGAAAATTAAATCTGATTTTGGACTGCAAGGAGATCCAACCAGTCCATTCTGAAGGAGATTAGCCCTGGGATTTCTTTGGAAGGAATGATGCTGAAACTCCAGTACTCTGGCCACCTCATGCGAAGAGTTAACTCATTGGAAAGGGAGGGATTGAGGGCAGGAGGAGAAGGGGAAAATTGAGGATGAGATGGCTGGATGGCATCACGGACTCGATGGACGTGAGTCTGAGTGAACTTCGGGAGATGGTGATGAATAGGGAGGCCTGGCATGCTGCGATTCATGGGGTCGCGAAGAGTCAGACATGACTGAGCGACTGAACTGAACTGAACTGAACTGATAATTATTGCCTTAGTATTCACTTGAACATATAATTTCTTGGTACATGTTCCATGAGCAGTTCAATATTTAAGGAAAGTAGTTGAGAAAGTTTAAGATCTATCAATAAATTATTAATCGACAAGATAATTCAGAAACAGAGGAATGTCATGGAATTAGTATGTGACTGCTTGATGTGTGGGACAGCATATGGTGAACTGTCCAGAAATGTACAGAACAATGTAAGATATGAAACCAAACATCGACAGAAATCCAGAAACAGATACTAATATATATGTGTGTGTATATAAATAAATAAATAAATATATATATATACTTAAGACATGATACATTTGACATCATAAATCTCTCCAAATAGAAGGATTATGTGATATGTGGAAATACATTCATTGAAATAAGAATGTTGACCTTCT
>SJYH01006416.1:156935-167011 GCA_006408735.1 Sylvicapra grimmia
GACCCCATGAATCGTAGCACGCCAGGCCTCCCTGTCCATCACCAACTCCTGGAGTTTACCCAAACTCATGTCCATTGAGTTGGTGATGCCATCCAGCCATCTCATCCTCTGTTGTCCCCTTCTCCTCCTGCCCCCAATCCCTCCCAGCATCAGGGTCTTTTCTAATGAGTCAACTCTTCGCACGAGGTGGCCAAAGAACTGGAGTTTCAGCTTCAATATCAGTCCTTCCAAAGAACACCCAGGACTGATCTCCTTTAGGATGGACTGGTTGGATCTCCTTGCAGTCCAAGGGACTCTCAAGAGTCTTGTCCAACACCACAGTTCAAAAGCATCAATTCTTCGGTGCTCAGCTTTCTTCACAGTCCAACTCTCACATCCATACATGACCACTGGAAAAACCATAGCCTTAACTAGACAGACCTTTGTTGGCAAAGCAATGTCTCTGCTTTTTAATATGCTGTCTAGGTTGGTCATAACTTTCCTTCCAAGGAGTAAGTGTCTTTTAATTTCTATTGATACTCTTTCTTAATTTCTTTAGCATCTTTATTGCTTTCTTTCAGAACTTGGATTATAGTAGACTGGTGAGGTCTGTTTTGTTATTCATTCTTTCAGAAGTTTCCTCTGAATTTTTACTTTACTTAACTTTCTCTTTCTCTGAATTGAGGAGAAACAGTTATCCATTGTGCTGTTGAAGGGGTGTTTTAGGTGGTAGCATCCCTGGGAAGACTGTGTGTCCAATGTCTTTGGTGCAAGGACAGGTTTATAATGGATGCTAGCCTGTCTTCCCTCAGGGTGTTGAATTTGTTTTGGGGTGACCGAAAGCCTGTCCCAAGTGAGGCAGGAATTCCATCTGCTCCATGCCTGTCAACATGCTCTCATGGACAAGTCTGACATGTCCCCAGTTTTTGCAGTAGAAGCCCTGAAAGTCATTTAATCAGGTTCCTTTCCCCATGAGTGCATGCCTGCCCAGAAGAAGGGGAGTACTGAAGCGACAGAGGCCCACGCGCCCACAGAGAAAGCACTGCCTGTGTTGGCATCCACAGCTCTGCTCAGATGCAGCTCAAGGATGCATCCTTTTCCCCGACATGTCCATCTCAGAACTCAGTGCAAGGCTGCGGTGTGGAGTGTGCAGGCCGGCGCGTTTGCTAGGCTGGGGCTTGGGGTCATGGCACCCTGGTGGCTGCACTGCCTTCCAGCGTATGGGCTGCCTCCCTGGGTGTTTTCCCCCGAGATCTCTCTGCCCCAGATCCAGAACTAAACCATGCTGTGGAGTAATTGGGTCTGGGGCCTTGGCCCTGCTCCGATTGGGGAGTGTGGTGAGGAGGCAGCTGCCAGGGCAAAGCTCCCTGTCCATCCTCACTGTTGGAGCCAAAATGTGTGCGCCCTTGTGTGCAGCATCAGGACACCTCCAGCCCATCTCTTTGTCCCAGTTGTTCTCCCAGCAACCAAGGGGGCTTGTGCCATCCCTGCAGGGCCCCTGGACTGGGATTCCAGGCTGTGACTCAACCAGCTAGCTCCGCAGAGTGAGGGTCTGCCCCTGAAGAACTTCTCTTATTTTAAGACTCCTTTCCTGGGCTGGGATCCTGACCCTATGCCTTTCCTCTGTCCTCTTCTATTGTGAGGAAATCTATCTTGCATCTTTGGTTGTGTAGGAGTTCTTCTGACAATTTCTAGTTAATATTTTGTAAGAACTGTCACACATGTTGATGTATTTTTCATGTGTTTATAAGGACAGCTGAGCTCCACATCCTCTTACTATACCACTTTGATCCCTCCCTTCTATATAACAACTTTTATTTATTAAAAAAAATTTTTTTTTCATTAAAAATTTTTTCAATAACTTCATTTTAAAAAAATATAAATTTATTTATTTTAATTGGAGGTTAATTACTTTACACTATTGTATTGGTTTTGCTATACATCAACATGAATCTGCCACAGGTATACACATGTTCCCCATACTGAACCCCCCTCCCACCTTCCTGCCCGTATCATTCCTCTGGGTCATCTCAGCGCACCAACCCCAAGCATCCAGTATCATGCATCGAACCTGGACTGGCGATTTGTTTCATATATGATATTATACATGTTTCAATGCCATTCTCCCAAATCATCCCACCCTCCCCCTCTCCCACAGAGTCCAAAAGACTGTTCTATACATCTGTGTCTCTTTTGCTGCCTCACATACAGGGTTATTGGTACAAAGAAATATTATGATTGATCCAATAACTTTTCTTTTGATGGACATTTAATCTCTTATACTTCTGAGTTTTTATTATCATTTTTTAATTTATTTATTTTTTAAACTAAATTTATTTTATTTTTTAAAATATAAATTTATTTATTTTAATTGGAGGCTAATTATTTTACAATATTGTATTGGTTTTGCCATACATCAACATGAATTATTTTTAATTGGAGGATAATTGCTTTACAAAATTGTGTTGGTTCCTGCCATACATCAACATGAATCAGCCATAGGCATACATATGTCCCCTCCCTGTGGAGCCTCTCTCCCATCTCCCACCCCCTCCCATCTCACTAGGTTGTCACAGAGCACCAGTTTGAGCTCCCTGCATCATACAGCAGGTTCCCACTGGCTATCTATTTTGCACATGGTAAAAATGTATAGATTGCTGCTTAGTCACCAAGTTGTGGCTGACTCTTCGTGACCCCGTGGACTGCAGCACACCAAGCCTCCCTATCCCTCACCATCTCTCAGAGTTTGCCCAAGTTCATGTCCATTGAGTTGGTGATGCCATCCAACTATCTCATCTTCTGTCACCCTCTTCTCCTTTCAAAGCTGTTATATGCATTACCATTAGGGGAAAGAGGGAGAGGATGGTAATGTACATGCTGCTGCTGCTGCTGCTAAGTCGCTTCAGTTGTGTCCGACCCTGTGAGACCCCATAGACAGCAGCCCACCAGGCTCCCCTGTCCCTGGGATTCTCCAGGCAAGAACACTGGAGTGGGTTGCCATTTCCTTCTCCAACGCATGAAAGTGAAAAGTGAAAGTGAAGTCGCTCAGTCGTGTCTGACTCGTAAAGACTCCATGGACTACAGCCTACCAGGCTCCTCCATCCATGGGATTTTCCAGGCAAGAGTACCTGGGTTGGGTTGCCATTGTGTTCTCCAGTAATGTACATATCAACTTTTAAATGACAGAGGTAAAGTAACAGAAAACAGATTACTAGATGCCAAAGGTAGGAAAAGGAATGACAGGAGCAAGGGGAGGCGGCATATTTCTAATAGTACAAAATTAAGGATTCCTGTGAAGAGGGAATTCTTTAGTATCTTGACTGTGGTGATGGGCACAGAAAGATACACAGATGATAAAACTATGGTACTAAGTACAAGAACACACAAATACAAGTACAGGGAAAACTGGGAAAACCTGAGTAAGATCAGGAGACAGTGTAACTGTCAATATGTTAGCTGCGATTATCATATTATCATTTTATAAATATTACTATTGGGGGAAACTGAGTGAAGTGCATGTATGTTATATTTTTCTTGCTCCTGCAATGAATCTTCAATAACATCTATAAACATTTCAATTAAAAGTATAAACGGGGAACTTCCCTAGTGGTACAGTGGATAGGAAGCCACCTGCCAGTACAGGGGGCATGGATTCTATCCCTGGTCCAAGAAGATTCCACATGCTGCGGAGCAAGCCCAAGCACCACAACTGAACTGTGCTGCAACTGCTGAAGCCCTNTTTTTTGCCCCTGCAATGAATCTTCAATAACATCAATAAACATTTCAATTAAAAGTATAAACGGGGAACTTCCCTAGTGGTACAGTGGATAGGAAGCCACCTGCCAATACAGGGGGCATGGATTCCATCCCTGGTCCAAGAAGATTCCACATGCTGCGGAGCAAGCCCAAGCACCACAACTGAACTGTGCTGCAACTGCTGAAGCCCTGGAGAGCGTGCTCCCAGAGAAGCCACCACGGTGAAAAGCCCACACAGCACTCCGAGAGCACCTGCTCACCACCGCTTAGAGAAAGCCAGAGGGCAGCAGTGAAGACCAGCACAGCCAAAAATGAATAAACGAATAAAAACTTTTTAAAACATAGAGGATTGGAAAGTGGTAGCTTGTAAACTGTAAGTATAAGAAACCTGGAATTGTGACATTGTAGTGAGTAAATACATACTCATGTAGGTATAGCGGAGCATTACTAGAGATAACAAGGCCAGGCACATTTTGATAAAATGATCAGTTCATCAGGGTTCTGACCGGTAGCACATAAAAGACCCGTAATATATTCTGTAAGTGAAAACCTCAGAGGATAAGCCCTTAGGTGATCTTACCACTGTCTTCCTTCAGTATCTTTATTTGAAGGATTTAAAAATCATTGTGTATTCGTAGTGTGATTGAAACTGAAGCACAGTAGCAGTTGCTAAAAGGTAGTAATTGTACCACAATACACTTTGCTTTAATTAGAAACAAGGGATTATATTTTGTTAATTATTATAACCTAAAGTCAATATAAATAAGAAAAGCACTCGCTTTCTGTTCTTTCCACAGAAAATTCATAGAGCAGTTCACGTCTGTATCTCTCAAACTCTGTTTGCCAGAAATGACCGAAGACTGCATAGCAGGTTTATTTTAGATTATTTAAAAACCATGTTCATGTCAAAGTCCAACGATCATTTTACAGAATCACTGAGGACAAGTGCATTAAGTGAGTAAACCTTTAAACAGATTTAATGTTCATCAGATAGAGGAATCTTTGGTAAATAATTTTCTCTATGACTTTACTAAAAAGCCAATACCTCGTGATTCCAGAAGGACGGAGGCCACTGCTTCGACTGCTCTCTTACAGCAGCGAAGTGTCGAGAACTGTTGGGGACAAACTGGTGTGAGGTCACATAGATTCCATGTGAATTAATGAAAGGGAAATTTTCCCTCCCTTGGCCTCTTCACAATGGCTTTTGAAGGGCTCCTTAATGAAGTGGGTGGCCTGGGAAAATTCCAGATCCTTCAGATGGTTTTAGNAAAATGAATAAACGAATAAAAACTTTTTAAAACATAGAGGATTGGAAAGTGGTAGCTTGTAAACTGTAAGTATAAGAAACCTGGAATTGTGACATTGTAGTGAGTAAATACATACTCATGTAGGTATAGCGGAGCATTACTAGAGATAACAAGGCCAGGCACATTTTGATAAAATGATCAGTTCATCAGGGTTCTGACCGGTAGCACATAAAAGACCCGTAATATATTCTGTAAGTGAAAACCTCAGAGGATAAGCCCTTAGGTGATCTTACCACTGTCTTCCTTCAGTATCTTTATTTGAAGGATTTAAAAATCATTGTGTATTCCTAGTGTGATTGAAACTGAAGCACAGTAGCAGTTGCTAAAAGGTAGTAATTGTACCACAATACACTTTGCTTTAATTAGAAACAAGGGATTATATTTTGTTAATTATTATAACCTAAAGTCAATATAAATAAGAAAAGCACTCGCTTTCTGTTCTTTCCACAGAAAATTCATAGAGCAGTTCACGTCTGTATCTCTCAAACTCTGTTTGCCAGAAATGACCGAAGACTGCATAGCAGGTTTATTTTAGATTATTTAAAAACCATGTTCATGTCAAAGTCCAACGATCATTTTACAGAATCACTGAGGACAAGTGCATTAAGTGAGTAAACCTTTAAACAGATTTAATGTTCATCAGATAGAGGAATCTTTGGTAAATAATTTTCTCTATGACTTTACTAAAAAGCCAATACCTCGTGATTCCAGAAGGACGGAGGCCACTGCTTCCACTGCTCTCTTACAGCAGCGAAGTGTCGAGAACTGTTGGGGACAAACTGGTGTGAGGTCACATAGATTCCATGTGAATTAATGAAAGGGAAATTTTCCCTCCCTTGGCCTCTTCACAATGGCTTTTGAAGAGCTCCTTAATGAAGTGGGTGGCCTGGGAAAATTCCAGATCCTTCAGATGGTTTTAGCCCTTCCTCTTGTTGGGATAGCAGCCTGTCATATACTGTTGGAGAACTTCACTGCTGCCATTCCTGGTCATCGCTGCTGGGTCTACATCTTGGATAATGCCACTGGGATCCTCAGCCCTGACGTCCTTCTGAGAATCTCCATCCCACTGGATTCAAACTTAAAGCCAGAGAAATGTCATCGCTTCCTCCACCCCCAGTGGCAGCTCCTCCACCTGAATAGGACCTTCCCCAACATGTCTGACCTGGACACGGAGCCCTGTGTGGACGGCTGGGTGTATGACCACAGCCTGTTCTCCTCCACCATCGTGACTGAGGTAAAGGCCCCATTTACCTCTTCTGAGTACTTGGTGTGGGTGTTTAGAATAACATAAAATAGACGCTGTTCAAATCTTCAGTTACTGAGAAGATAATGTAATGAGTTCTCTTTTATTCTTTCAGTGGTTTTTTTATCCTTTTATTTATTTATTTTTCAATTAATTTATTTATTTTACTTTACAATATTGTATTGGTTTTGCTTGTCTTTTTTTTCCNCCAACATGTCTGACCTGGACACGGAGCCCTGTGTGGACGGCTGGGTGTATGACCACAGCCTGTTCTCCTCCACCATCGTGACTGAGGTAAAGGCCCCATTTACCTCTTCTGAGTACTTGGTGTGGGTGTTTAGAATAACATAAAATAGACGCTGTTCAAATCTTCAGTTACTGAGAAGATAATGTAATGAGTTCTCTTTTATTCTTTCAGTGGTTTTTTTATCCTTTTATTTATTTATTTTTCAATTAATTTATTTATTTTACTTTACAATATTGTATTGGTTTTGCTTGTCTTTTTTTTCCTTTTGCTTATCTTTTTAAATTGCCAAGAACTTACATTATAATTACAGCTTTCCTTGTGGCTCAGATGGTAAAGAATCTGCCTGTAATGAAGGAGACCTGGGTTTGATCCCTGGGTTAGGAAGGCCCCCTGGAGAAGGGAATGACTACCCACTCCAGTATGCTTGCCTGGAAAATTCCACAGAGAGTGGAACCTGGTGCATGGGGTCACAAATAGTCGGACACAACTGAGTGACTAACACTTTCACTTCTTTTTTAATTAAAATTGAGAATGAAGAAATCAGAAAACTGGATATGAATTTTACTGTCACCAAACTTAAAATTTAATGAGGAGGTTNCCTTTTGCTTATCTTTTTAAATTGCCAAGAACTTACATTATAATTACAGCTTTCCTTGTGGCTCAGATGGTAAAGAATCTGCCTGTAATGCAGGAGACCTGGGTTTGATCCCTGGGTTAGGAAGGCCCCCTGGAGAAGGGAATGGCTACCCACTCCAGTATGCTTGCCTGGAAAATTCCACAGAGAGTGGAACCTGGTGCATGGGGTCACAAATAGTCTGACACAACTGAGTGACTAACACTTTCACTTCTTTTTTAATTAAAATTGAGAATGAGGAAATCAGAAAACTGGATATGAATTTTACTGTCACCAAACTTAAAATTTAATGAGGAGGTTGATGTTTAGATAAGTACATGTTTGATATAATGTGTAAAAAATTGTTTTTAGTAGCATGTTCTCAGCCTAGTTGTAATNTCCATTGTGTGAAAGCGAAAAGTGAAAGTGAAGTCGCTCAGTCGCATCCGACTTCTAGCGACCCCATGGACTGCAGCCTACCAGGCTCCTCCATCCATGGGATTTTCTAGGCAAGAGTACTGGAGTGGCTTGCTATTGCCTTCTCCATGATGTTTAGATAAGTACATGTTTGATATAATGTGTAAAAAATTGTTTTTAGTAGCATGTTTTCAGCCTAGTTGTAATTGGAAGCACTTCTATTAACTTTCAAAAATTCCATTTCCTGACTGGTTGTCAGAGAAACGAATCAGTGCATTTCACTCTAGGTGCGATCCAGATATCAGTGATAAAAAAAAAAAATCTCAACTATTTTCAGTGTCTGGAAAAGATTGAGGTATGCAATGCTAAGTGAATATAAAGATTGGTCCTGATAAAATCTGAAAGATTGAGTTGAGAATTTCTGAAAAAGCCATGCTTAAACTGGGACTTAAATGGCATAGGCGAGTAAATGTAGGAAAGGAAAGCAGAATGTACTCACCGAGGGCTTTAAAATGCTGCGGCGCTCCTCTGTGCTGGTTTCCTTCTTTTCCAGTGGGACCTCATATGTGATCACCAGTCACAGAAATCAATGGTTCAGTTTGTATTCATGGCTGGAATGCAGGTGGGAGGCTTCATATACGGCCATCTCTCAGACAGGTGAGTGTCTCCCAATCACTGCCGCCCTTCCACTGTGTGTTTTCACAGTTTATGATTGTTTCACAGAGAAATCATTACTGAGTTCCCATACACAATTTACACTGTGGGTTGTCTTGGTTCCCAGGAAGTTATAGCTGGAAATGTAGAATTAGACTCATTCTTATGCATGCCATTTTGTTGCCACTGGGCTCTCTGTCCTGGACACAGAAATGTCACCTCCATAACATCTGAGGGGAATTTCAGAATAATACTTAGATGTGAGCTACCATAAACTTCATTTATAAAGTTGAGAAGGAGTTACCACTGGGAAGAAGAGGAAGGTGCTTCAAGACAGGAGGTTCTTTTTCTGTGAAAAATACCATTGATAATTTGATAGGGATTGCACTGAATCTGTAGATTACTTTGAGTTGTTTGAGCAAACTCTAGGAGATAGTGAACGTGAAAGTGAAGTCGCTCAGTTTTGTCCGACTCTTTGCGACCCCGTGGACTATAGCCCGCCAGGCTCCTCTGTCCATGGGATTCTCCAGGCAAGAATACTGGAGTGGGTTGCCATTTCCTTCTCCAGGGGATCTTCCCAACCCGGGGATCAAACCCAGGTCTCCCACATTGCAAGCAGGAGATAGTGAAGGGCAAGGCAACCTGGCATGCTGCAGTTCATAGGATTGAGAAGAGTAGACACATCTTAGAGACAGAATAATAGCAATGCATTAAAGAAAAGAACCTCGGAATATATGAAACAATCACTGACATAACTGAAGGGCAAAGTAGTTCTCTATTCATAGCTGAGAACGTCAGTACTTCAGTTTTAGTAATGGATTAAACATCTAAGCCAAATAATAGTAAGGAAATACAAGACTTGAGCAGCACTGCAAACTACTAGAGCTAACAGACATGGATAGAACTCCCTTCTTGATGAAAGAATACACATTTGGTTCATAGCGTATTCTCCAGAGTTGACCATGTATGAGTTTCAAAGCCAAAAATCAGAAAATTTTGCAAGATTTCTAGACTTTTTAGATGTCCTGAGGTGACAATGTATGATAAAAAGTAGGGCTAGTGAATTAACCAATCTGTAAATAGTTTTGTTCTAATTGATAAAAATAAAAGGCAACATCTTAGATGTGGACTTGTTAAACCATCTCTGAGAAATGTGAGTCATGACTTATTCATTTAGGTTGGCAGCAGAGGAGCAGAAGCAAATACAGAGTGAGGGCTGTGTGTGGATGTGTTCATATTTGTAGTTTGATGATAACCATTGATGTGTGTGCATCTCCTGGTTGTACTACAGGAATGCATTGTTAAGTAATTAATTCAATGGAAACACACCTCCCTGCTAATACTTTAATAGCTGAGTTTGAATAATGAATCCTCTTAGAAGCATTATACTTTGTGTACTCTGTTGCTTTATGTCTCATTTTTAACTGAACATGAAGTGAATGTAGTATTTCAATCACAGTCCAGCAATATCTTTGTCTAGAGGCCTGTTGCCATTTTTATCTTCTCTGAAATTTTTGTCACCAAGAAAGGCATGATTACGTTTTTTTCCCTTAAAGATGGAGTGGTGGCTCAGACAGTAAAGAACCCGCCTGCAGTGTGGGAGACCTGGGTTTGATCCCTGGGTTGGGAAGATCCCCTGGAGGAGGGCATGGCAATCCACTCCAGTATTCTTGCCTGGAGAATCCCCATGGACAGAGGAGCCTGTTGGGCTACAGTCCATGGGGTTGCAAAGAGTTGGGCATGATGAGAAACACTGGACTGGAAGAAACACAAGCTGGAATCAAGATTGCCAGGAAGATGACACCACCCTTATGGCAGAAAGTGAAGAGGAGCTAAAAAGCCTCTTGACGAAAGTGAAAG
>SJYH01006416.1:172953-188951 GCA_006408735.1 Sylvicapra grimmia
ACTCAATGACTGCTGCCAGGCCTCCATATTCTTTATCTTTTAGGCACCTGGGAGGATGTTAATCAATGTAAACGGGATATGGAAAAGGATAGATAGTAGTTTTGATGTTAGCAACACCAGACTTTTGAGTTAATTACTTTTCTTTGTTATATATCACTGCACTCCTCTTGTGTCCTTGTTATGTAAGAATGTAACTTTATTTAGTGCTTTCTGAGAGTGGCATCAGACTGTGGGAAGATCGATACAAATAAGTCTTCTGGTTGACAAACCCTTATCAGGAAAAAGGCTGTAAAATGTTAATTGGCCCTTTTGGCTAGAAGGTAATGTAAATCACCTAAGACTTGTGTATACAATTAGGTATGCAGAGAGAAAAGCCTGGTTTTGATAAGAGTCAGGGCTGCTGACGCCACATAATTTTGTATTACCCATTGATCTCTATGTACAATAAAAAGGTATAAAAGGAGATTCTAGACAATAGAGGATGGGACCAGTAGCTGGACTGGTTTCCCCCATGTCTCCTCTTTATACTTTAATTTCAGGCTGAATTCCCATCTGGAGCTGGGAAGCTCATCATGTCTACTTACTTGCCCTGGCTTTTAAGATCTGTAAGAGAGAGAGCCCAAGGCGGGGGCACTCTCCAATATTCAAACGGACACCGGTGGCCTAACGTAGATGGTGCAAGCTCTTTGTCTGGAGCTTTATTGGCTTTCCCCGTAAACCAAGTTATTCAGCCTCTTTTCTCCACTTAATTTTCCTACTACACTATCTTTCTAATCTAATCTAATATTAATAAATAAATAAATCTTTCCTTGCCGACGCCATCCACCCTTCATATCACCCTGGATCCACCAGGGCTGGACCCCGGCAATCTAGGTTGGTCAAAACTTTTCTTCCAAGGAGTAAGCGTCTTTTAATTTCATGGCTGCAGTCACCATCTGCAGTGATTTTGGAGCTCCCAAAAATAAAGTCTGACACTGTTTCCACTGTTTCCCCATCTATTTCCCACGAAGTGATGGGACCAGATGCCATGATCTTCGTTTTCTGAATGTTGAGCTTTAAGCCACCTTTTTCACTCTCCTCTTTCACTTTCATCAAGAGGCTTTTTAGCTCCTCTTCACTTTCTGCCATAAGGGTGGTGTCATCTGCAAATCTGAGGTTATTGATATTTCTCCCAGCAATCTTGATTCCAGCTTGTGTTTCTTCCAGTGCAGCATTTCTCATGATGTACTCTGCATACAAGTTAAATAAGCAAGGTGATAATATATTATAATTTCCAACACTGTAGTTTTTTTATGGGCTTCCCTGCTGGCTCAGATGGTAAAGAATCTACCTGCATTGCAGGAAATCTGGGTTTGATCCCTGGGTCGGGTCTTCTGGTGACTGGGTGATGAAGTTTCAGTAATGTTTTTTTACACAAAACATTATAACACTTGTTTAGGTAACATTATACCTACTTGTTTAGGTAATAAGGAGTGTTACCTTGAAGCAATTTCCATTGTTGACCTGGCTCTTGTGTACTCAAGCTTCCAGATACAAAGAATCACTTATTAAAACATTCTGTAAACTTCAAAGTATATCTTTTTCACCACAAATTACCACTACCTCCATAATCTAAGCTGACTCTCTGTTTCTTAGGTTTGGGCGAAAGTTGATTCTCAGGTGCTGTTTGCTCCAGCTTGCCATCTCTGGGACTTGCACAGCCTTTGCTCCCACCTTCCTCATTTACTGCTTGCTACGCTTCTGGTCAGGCTGTTCTGCTGTGGCCATCATAACAAATAACTGGATGCTCAGTAAGTCAACAGTTTTGTTCTTCTTCATTATCCAAGCCTTGAATTTGATCTTGAAATTTCACCCCTAGATGACATTAATATCCCAATTGGGTTTTCCTTTAGTTGCAGAGTGGACAAGGTCCCAGTCTAAAGCCTTGGTAGTCATGCTGATAACTTGTGCTGTTAGTATGGGACAGATGATGCTGGGAGGACTGGCTTTTGTCTTTCGAGAGTGGCGCACCCTGCAGCTGGTGGTGTCTGTACCTTTCTTTGTCTTCTCTTTCTCCTCAAGGTATGAGCATCTCTCTCACTGTGTTTTAAGGGAACCTGGGATGAAAATGCTTGCTGAATTGGGATATATTGATTTTCTTATTCCCTCAACCCTTTCTTATTGTTTCTGCCTAAACCAGGGTCTTTCATCTGTTTACTCTGTTCAGTTTGAGATTTGAGAAGCAGAACACAGAATAACAATGAGCTTTCTGCCTGGGAGTTCCAGGTATTTTCTGCCACTTTGCTTCCTAAGTCTTACCCAGTGTTGTGTCATTGAGTTATTCCATTACTATTTTTCTTAATATAAAATATATACTTAGGTATTTTTGAAAGATAAAGCTTCAACTTTTTGGCTTTGGAATGAATATGATACAATCAAGTTCTCAATGATTTTCTATGTTGCAGATTAAATTGGATAAAGGAAGAGGCAGAAAATGTATTCATAGAGCAATTTAACAAAATAGCATCTTAATTTCTCCAGAAAAGAAAATGACATGCAGATTGGGATGATTTATGTTATGTGTTCATCACTCTGTCTTCCCTTAAGTAATTTTAATGAACATTTATTTATGGATAATCTCATCCCTACACTTAAAACCATTCTAGGGAGAGTCATATTCAGTAGATCCCAGAAAGATTGCTATGGATTTAGTACAGTGACATGAGTACAAAGAGAGAGAAATAAAAAGGATAATCCACACCAGACTCATACGCTAAGTCATTCTATCCTCTTAACCAGGAAGGTGTGTTTATTGTCTCTGTTTATTGATAAGGAAGCTGGGGCAGATGTAAATAGGTGACCCCCATTTATGTAGCTGCTGTTGCTCACTCAGTGGTGTCCAACTCCTTATGACCCCATGGACTGTAGCACACCAGGCTTCCCTACATTTGCATTCCACCAACGTTGCTGGTAGGAGCAGGAGTATTGACAATATTTGTTGGCCTAAAAGCATACATGATTGGATGGCATCACCAACTCGATGGACATGAGTTTGAGCAGGTTCTAGGAGTTGGTGATGGACAGGGAAGCTTAGCATGTTGCAGTCCATGGGGTTGCAAAATGTCAGACTTGACTGAGTGACTGAACTGAAATGCATTTGGGGGTTTCTTTTTTCAAGATAATATATATTATGAATATATGCTATGTGCACAAATGTGCTGGATCTCATGCTTAGCTTTGGGGGGAATTATGCAAGTGAGGGACTCTCAAACTAAAGCTACTTAGGCCTCTTGGAAAACCTTCTGCTGAGTAAGCAGAGAGGCAATCTGATTGTAAACTCTATGATCCTTTGCACGTAGAACATCTTTTAGATGCACTACATAAAGTGGTCATTCTTGTATTTTCCAGCAGTATGTAACAAACCATGAGCTCCTTTTCCTAACCCAGTACTTGAAGTGGTGAATGTTGGATTGAAGGCAAAAAGCATATGCTGTAATTAACCATATGACAAATAAGCAAGAGGGAACTGGCTGCACTTGTGGGCCCTTCTTTCATCAGGTGGCTGGTGGAATCTGCACGGTGGCTGATTATCACCAATAAAACAGATGAAGGACTAAGGGAACTTAAGAAAGTTGCACGCAGAAATGAAATGAAGAATGCCGAGGCAACCCTGAACATGGAGGTGAGCAGAAAGGGAAGTGGTTGTTGCTGAATGGGAGTCATAAACGGACGCCTGCCTTCTAATGAGACAGGCAAGCTGCTTTTCTAACAAGGGCAGCTAGTTGAGAATACAAATTCCCTGGTTCTTTATGGCCATAAAGCTCATAGAAAAGAAGCTCTAAGCACTGTACAGAGCTTCTTCCTTTAGCTCACTTCCTGATCCGACTGTATATCCTATGCACTCTCCAGGAGGCCCTGACCCCCTCTGTGCTCTCATTTTCAAAAGTTAATGGTTGCCATTTAATTTCCTGGAGTATCCCTTAACTCCTTACCTACTCCATCGTATCAACATCACACCTGTGACTGCTTGTGTAATATTGTTCAGTTGCTAAGCCATGTCCAACTCTTTGTGGCCCCATGGACTGCACCTCGCCAGCCTTCCCTATCCCGCACTATCTCCTGGAGTTTGCTCAAACCCATCTCCATTGAGTGATGCCATCCAATCATCTCATCTTCTATCACCCCCTTCTCCTCCTGCCCTCAGTCTTTCCCAGCATTAGGGTCTTTTCCAATGAGTCAGCTCTTAGCAGCAGGTGGCCAAGTATTGGAGCTTTAGCATCAGTCCTTCCAATGAATATTCAGGAAGGAATATTCAGGAAATCCAATGATTTCCTTTAGGACTGACTGATTTGATTTCCTTGCTGCCCAAAGGGACTCTCAAGAATCTCTTGCATGCAATTCAAAAACATCAGTTTTTCAGTGCTCAGCCTTATTTATGGTCCAACTTTCACATCTGTACATGACTACAAAACCATAGCTTTGACTATACGGACCTTTGTCAGCAAAGTGATATCTCTGCTTTTTAATGGGCTGTCGAGGTTTATCATAGTTTTTCTTCCAAGGAGCAAGTGTCTTTTAATGGCTGCAGTCACCATCTATAGTGATTTCAGAGCCAAGAAAATAAAAGTTGCCACTTTCCACTTTTCCCCCAACTATTTGTCATGAAGTGATGGGACTGGATGCCATGATCCTAGTTTTTAAGCCAACTTTTTCACTCTCCTGTTTCACACTCATCAAGAGGCTTTTTTGCTCCTCTTCACTTTCTGCCATTAGAGTGGTATCTTCTGAATATCTGAAGTTGTTGATATTTCTCCTGGTTATCTTGATTCCACCTTGTGAGTCTTACAGTGTGGCATTTTGCATGATGTACTCTGCATGTAAGTTAAATAAGCAGGGTCACAATGTATAGCCTTGATGTACTCCTTTCCCAGTTTTGAACCAGTTTATTGTTCCATGTCCATTCTGTTGCTTCTTGACCTGCCTATAGGTTTCTCAGAAGGCCAGTAAGGTGGTATGGTATACCCATTTCTTGAAGAATTTTCCACAATTTGTTGTGATCCACACAGTCAAAGGTTTTAGCATAGTAAATGAAGTGGAAGTAGATGTTTTTCTGGAATTTCCTTGCCTTTTCTATGATCCAGCAGAAGTTGGCAATTTGATCTCTGGTTCCTCTGCTTTTTCTAAATCCAGTTTGTACATCTGGAAGTTCTCATTTTGTGTACTTTGAAGCCTAGCTTGAAGGATTTTGAGAATCACCTTGTAGCAAGTGAAATAAGTGTAATTGTGCAGTAGCATGAACATTCTTTGGTATTGCCTTTCTTTGGGATTGGAATGAAAACTGACCTTTTCCAGTCCTGTGGTCACTGCTGAGTTTTACAAATTTACTGACATATTGAGTGCAGCATTTTAGCAACATCATCTTTTAGGATTTTAAACAGCTCAATTGGAATTCCATCACCTCCACTAGCTTTGTTTGTAATAATGCTTCCTAAGGTCCACTTGACTTCACACTTCAGGATGTCTCACTCTAGGTGAGGAAACACACCATCGTGGTTATCTGGGTCCTTCAGACCTTTTTTGTGTAGTTCTTCTGTGTAGTCATGCCACCTTTTCTTAATCTCTTCTGCTTCTGTTAGGTCCTTGCCATTTCTGTCCTTTACCATACCCATCTTTGCAAGAAATATTCCCTTGGTATCTCCAATTTTCTTGAAGAGATCTCTAGTCCTTCCCATCCTATTTTCCTCTGTTTCTTTGCATTGTTCACTTAAGAAGGCTCCTTTATCACTCAATGCTATTCTCTGGAACTCTGCATTCAGATGGGTATATCTTTCCCTTTCTCCTTTGCCTTCTTCTTTTCTCAGCTATTTGTGAAGCCTCCTCAGACAACCACTTTGCCTTCTTGCATTTCTTTTTTGGGGATGGTTTTGGTCTCCACCTCCTTACAATATTATGAACCTCCACCCATAGTTCTTCAGGCATGCTGTCTATCAGATCTAATCCCTTGAATCTATCTGTCACCTCCACTGTATAATCGTAAGGGATTTGATTTAGGTCACACCTGAATATATTACACTAGAAAGAAGGGCCACACATCTCTCCTATCCTACTGGCACTCATCACAATACCTGGCACTACACTAGCAAGTGATACTTGTTTGCTCTTGTTCAAGGGTTTGAGAGTGACGATGCAGGAGGAGCTGGAGGGAGCACAGACCAAAACTACTGTGTTTGACTTTTTCCGCACACCCAACCTGCGTAAAAGGATCTGTCTCCTCCTCTTTGTGAGGTGGGCTACCCACAATGTATGACAACTTGAATGGGAACATGAATCTCTTTATTACAAAAGGTTATGATGGTGTTGTGAGAGGGAGGGCTTATTTGTGGTTAAAAGATGAGGAAGAGAGAACAAGATGGCAAAGGAGTAGGTGGACGTGGAGTACCTCTCTCTCCATGGATACATCAGGAATACACCTTCAGACATAGAAGTGCATGCAGAATACCAGTTGAGAGCAGACAGGAGTACCTGACCAGTGGAAAAGAATATATAGAATCATGCAAAATTCGGTAGGATGAAGGAACTAGGGGGGAAAATAGAAGTGTTAGTAGGACTGGACCTGCCCTTGGTGGGATGGGCATCTGAAGCAAGGGTCCAGTCCCCACAATGGGACAATCGTCTCAGTCAGGAGAAACATTTAAAGCTGAGAGTGAAACAGCTGATCTGTGGCAGCCTACATGGAATGAGAATCAGACAGTCCTTGCTGCAGCCGTACATACCCTGGACAGGGATGTGGGTCCCCTGGAAGGCATAGTGGCTGGGACCTGGAGTTTGGGGATTGTGGAGTGATCCCAGGGTGAGGGCTGCTGTTGACTGTGGAGAGACAGATTGAGAGGAGGTTAGGCAGGGGGTGGACTGTGGTGGGGAATGCCGGTGGAGGAAAGCCTGGCCGCCATGGAAGCAAGGCGATACTGCTGAGTCACACATAGGGGGTGGAGCCATCTCCATAGCCTCTCTCTCTCCCCACACACCAGCATGGGTCGCTGAACAATAGAGAGCCTGGCCCATCAAGTGCCTGCCGCACTGAACTACAGAGCAGGACCCCACCCAGGGTGCTCCTTTCAGTGACTGATATGCCGACCGATCTACAGAGTAGGACTTCAACCAGGGGGACCCCTCTATGTGCCTGATGCACAGAACAAGAGGGAAGGACCCCAGGCAAGGGAGCCCTGCAAGGGCCTGAACGGGTGGAGCCACGAAGAAAGAATGGCCAAAGAGGCCTTCTGATCGCCAGCTACAAGAGGCTCGAAGAAAGACTCTGATAGGCCATAACTGCTGCAGCAGAGGCAGTCCGTGTCCCTGCACACTTGGTGCTGCCAGGGTCCCTGCAAGCCAGGCAGCTGCGCCACCTTCATGCTCAACTCTCACTGGGGCAGAGCTGCCACAGGCAAAAAAAGTCTTGCGTCTATGCACACAAGGTCACTTCAGTCATGTCCACCTTTTTATGACCCTGTAGACTGTGGCCTGCCAGGCTTCCCTGTCAGGGAGGGTGATTCTCCAGGCAAGAATACTAGAGCATATTGGCCAATACTGATTGCCATACCCTTCCAGATCACTATATTTCCTGCTGCTCTAGCTGCCAGCTCCCCTGTGTACCTGGTGCTGCCAGAGTCCCTGTGATCCAACCAGCTGCACCACCTCCACACCTGGCCCTCATGGAGGCAAACCCGAAACCTCCAGGGCAGCCTCAGAAGCAAACCCCAGTGGCTGACCCACATGTAGAGGTGGACATAAAACCACAGTTGAAACCCAGGGGAAGTGTGGCTAAGGAGGAAGACCCAAAACCTTCCCACCAGCTGTACAAGCTGCAGATTAAATCCACACGATCAACTAGGTGGACTCTGTGTCTATGGAGTATATAAAAGGTTGTTGAGAGCTCTCACAAAAGAAAGCGCACTAGTTCTGATAGCTGTGGGCCTTGGAAGCAAGAACACATAGGAATAAGACCAGATTAGCATCTGAGCTGCCCCCGCAGCAGGTCCAGAGGTCAGCACGGTGTTGGAGAGCATCCTGGGGAGGTGAGGCGGACTATGACTCCCAGCCAGGGAAAGGACTCTTGACAGCAGCGGCTCAAGAAAAACATTTCTTATTCTTACGTTTTGACTCGTTCTGTAGATTCTTTTGGATTTTTTCTTTTTATTTTTCCCCTTTCCCCCCTTCTGCTGTAGTTGTCGATTTTATTGGCACTATGAAACCTAATAAAGCTTTTGAGCTTTTTTTTTTTAGTGACTTTTTTTATTGTTGATATAAACCTCTGCCTCTATAATGGGCTTTTGCAGTTCTGTGAAGTTTTCCTTTTTTTTCCCCCTCTTTTTAAAATTTTAATCTTTTAAACCTATAACTATTTTTCTACATTTATTCCTTTGTTTGCTTTTCCTACTGTTCTTTTCCCCTTGCAGCTAATCATTAATGTATACAAATCTTCTTCATCTACCTCTATTTAACTTTGCATATCTGTTCTTTCTTTCCTGTCTCTCTTTCCTTTCCTCTCAACATAATTGTTAGTTTTGTTTTCATTGCTTTATTCCCCACTTGGCACCTTGCTTTAGTTTTGTTTTCCAGTTTGTCTTTTAGTTAGTTTTGTTCTTAACTGGTAAATATAATTTTTGATTTCTTTGTTTGCCAGGTCAATCTACTGTACTTTATTTTTGTGGGACTGTTTTCACTTTGCTTATGGGTGTATATGTATATGTGTATATTCCATTATTTTGATTATTATTTGCCTGACTTTGTAACTGCCGTTTGTCTGAGGTTCATCTTTGGTTTCTCACTTTTGCATTTTGTTTTAATCTCACTTAATTCCATAACAAGCCACTTGTGGAATCTTTGTCCCTGACCAGAGGTCAAGCCCTGAGCCTTTGGAGTGGGAGCACCTACTCCAAGACCTTAGACTTGTATCAGAGAACTAACCCGAGGGAGTATCAAACAGTGAGAACTCACACAAAGGAAACTACTTGAATACAAGACCCCGCATCACCCAACCACCAGTAGCACCCTGTGAGTGCTATAGTGTTTAGATGAGGATGCCTCATCTAAACAACAAACAAAACAACAATAAAAACCCAGTCATCAGCAGACAGGACTACCACCTCACTCAGCCTTGCCCATTGGAGGAAAAACAAACAAATAAACAAGCAAACAAAAACTCAGCACAAATCTCACCCTATATGAAGCTTACGCAAACCACTGCACCAACCTTAGGAGGGCAGAAACCAAAAGGAAGAAAGAATTCAACCTTGAAGTCTGGGAAAAGGAGACCTCAAACACAATAAGTTAAAAAAAAAATTAATGAAAAGGCAGAGATATACTACACAAATGAAGGAACAAACTAGAAACACAGAAGTCTAAATAAAGGAAGAGGAAATAGGCCAACTACCTGAAAAACTATTCAGAATAATGATAGTAAAAATGATCAAAAACCTTGAAAACAAAATGAAGAAAATACAAGAATCAATTGACAAAGACCTAGAAGAACTAAGGAATAAACATACAGAGACAAACAACACAGTTGCCAAAATTAAAAATACTCTAGAAGGAATCAATAGCAGAATATCTGAAGCAGAAGAATGAATCAGTGAGCTGGAAGGTAAAATGATGGAAATAACTTCTGAAGAGCAGAATAAAGTAAAGGAATGAAAAAGAACTGACGATAGTCTCAGAGACCTCTGGGACAATATCAAATGCACCAGCATTTGAATTATAGGGGTCCCAGAAGAAGAAGAGAAAAACAAAGTTTACGAGAAATTCTTTGAAGAGATTATAGTTGAAAATTTCCCCAACATGGAAAACGAAATAGTCAATCAAGTCCAAGAGGCACAAAGACTCCCATATAGAATAAAGCCAAGGAGAAACACACCAAGACACATACTAAACAAACTAACAAAGCACTAAGCACAAAGAAAGAATATTAAAAGCAGCAAGGGAGAAGCAACAAGTAACGTACAAGGCAAACCCCATACACCTAACAGCTGATCTTTTAGCAGGAACTCTGCAGGCCACAAAGGAATGGCAGGATATATTTACAATACTGAAAGGCAAAAATCTACAACCAAGATTACGGTACCCAGCAAGGATCTCATTCAAAATTGATGGAGAAATAAAAAGCTTTTCAGACAAACAAAAGTTAAGAGAATTCAGTATCACCAAACCAGCTTTACAACAAATGTTAAAGGGACCGTGAAGGGACCTATATAGTCAAGAAATACAAGAGAAGGAAAAAGATCTACAAACTCACCTCAAACAATTAAGGAAATGGCAATAGGAACATTGCGACCCCATGGACTGTAGCCTATCAGGCTCCTCCGTCCATGGGATTTTCCAGGCAAGAGTGCTGGAGTGGATTGCCATTTCCTTCTCCAGGGGATCTTCCTGACCCAGGAATTGAACCCGGGTCTCCCGCATTGCAGGCAGTCGCTTTACCATCTGAGCCACCAGGGAAGCCCTAATAGGAACATACACATCAATAATTACTTTAAATGTAAATGGATTAAATGCTCCAACCAAAAGACAGACTGGCTGAATGAATACAAAAACAAGACCCATATATATGCTGTTTACAAGAAACCCCCTTCAGACCTCAAGACACATATAGACTGAAAGTCAGGGGATGGAAAAATATATTCCATGCAAATGGGAAGCAAAAGAAAGCTGGAGTAGCAATCCTTATATCAGATAAAAACAGACTTTAAAGAATACTTCAAGAGATACAGAAGGACACTAAGTAAAGATCAAGGGATCGATCCAAGAGGAAGACCAACAATTGTAAATGTCTATGCACCCAACATAGGAGCACCTCAGTGCATAAGACAAACACTGCTGCTGCTGCTGCTGCTGCGTCGCTTCAGTCGTGTCTGACTCTGTGCGACCCCATAGACGGCAGCCCACCAGGCTCCCCCATCCTTGGGATTCTCCAGGCAAGAATGCTGGAGTGGGTTGCCATTTCCTTCTCCAATGCATGAAAGTGAAAAGTGAAAGGGAAGTTACNACAAACACTGCTGCTGCTGCTGCTGCTGAGTCGCTTCAGTCGTGTCCGACTCTGTGTGACCCCATAGACGGCAGCCCACCAGGCTCCCCCGTCCCTGGGATTCTCCAGGCAAGAACACTGGAGTGGGTTGCCATTTCCTTCTCCAATGCATGAAAGTGAAAAGTGAAAGTGAAGTCGCTTAGTCGTGTCGGACTCTTAGCGACCCCATGGACTGCAGCCCACCAAGCTCCTCCGTCCATGGGATTTTCCAGGCAAGAGTACTGGAATGGGGTGCCATTGCCTTCTCTGAAGACGAACACTAACAGACATAAAAGGAGAAATTGACAGTAACACAATAATAGTAGGAGACTTTAACACCCCACTACACACCAATGGACAGATCATCAAAACAAAAAATTAATAAGGAAACACAACTCTTAAATGATGCATTAGATGAGATGGATCTCATCTATATCTTCAGGACATTCCATCCAAATGCAGAAGAATACACCTTCTTTTCAAGTGCACATGGAACATTCTCCAGGATAGACCACATCTTGGATCACAAATCAAATCTCAGTAAATTTAAGAAAATTTAAGTTGTATCAAGCGTCTTCTCTGATGACAATGCTATGGGACTAGATATCAATTACCAAAAAAAAAAAGTGATAAGAAACACAAACACATGGAGATTAAACAACATCTTTCTAAATAACCAACAGGTGACTGAAGAAATCAAAATGGAAATCAAAAAATTTCTAGAAACAAATGACAATGAAAACATGACAACTCAAAACCTATGGGATAAAGCAAAAGCAGTTCTAAGAGGGAAGTTTATAACAATACAATCCTACCTCAAGAAACAAGAAAAACATCGAATNGTCAAATTTAAATGAGATAATTCATGCAAAACTTAGAGCACTATCTGGTATATAGTAATAGTACTGTTATTGATATCATTCATTTTAAGAAAAATAGGGAGAAATAAAATCCTACTAAAATTGAATCCTAGTTATATGATGTAAGAGTATTTAAAATATGGGGGGTGGTCAAAAGGAGGAGAAGGTTTAGAGAAAATAGGAGAGAAGTATATGTGGAGATGAAAGATTGGTTACAGAAATACAGAGTTGAAGTGGAAAAACTAGTCAGAGGACAAATAAAAGCAAGACACTGTATAACAGGTCCTGGGAGAAAGTCCAAATTTCAGAATTATCCACCGGATCTCATATACACCCATGGTGGATTCATGTCAATGTAAAGCAAAACCAATACAGTATTGTAAAGTAAAATAAAGTAAAAATTTAAAAAAAAAATAAAAAATAAAAAAAAAAAAAATAAAATAAAATTGATAAGCTTTTAGCTAGACTCATCAGGGAAAAAAGAGAGGAGAATCAAAACAAAATTCAGTTCAGTTCAGTTCAGTTGCTCAGTCGTGTCCGACTCTTTGTGACCCGATGAATCGCAGCACACCAGGCCTCTCTGTCCATCACCATCTCCCGGAGTTCACTCAGACTCACGTCCATTGAGTCCGTGATGCCATACAGCCATCTCATCCTCAGCCGTCCCCTTCTCCTCCTGCCCCCAATCCCTCCCACCATCAGAGTCTTTTCCAGTGAGTCAACTCTTTGCATGAGGTGGCCAAAGTACTGGAGTTTCAGCTTTAGCATCATTCCTTCCAAAGAAATCCCAGGGTTGATCTCCTTCAGAATGGACTGGTTGGATCTCCTTGCAGTCCAAGGGACTCTCAAGAGTCTTCTCCAACACCACAGTTCAAAAGCATCAATTCTTTGGCGCTCAGCCTTCTTCACAGTCCAACTCTCAGAAATGAAAAATGAGAGGTTGCAACAAATAATGCAGAAATACAAAGGATTATAAGAGATTATTATGAACAACTATATGGCAATAAAATGGATAACCTGGAAGAAACAGGCAGATTCTTAGAAAAGTTCAATCTTCCAAGACTGAATCAGGAAGAAATAAAAATTATGAACAACCTAATTACAAGCACTGAAATTGAAGCAGTGATAAAAAATCTCCCCCAAAAAACAAAAGTCCAGGACCAGATACTTCACAGAAGAATTCTATCAAATATTTAGAGAAGAGCTAACACCTATCCTTCTAAAACTCTTGTCAAAAAATTGCAGAGGAAGGAACACTTCCAAACTCATTCTACGAGGCCACCATCACCCTGATACCAAAACCAGACAAAGATAACACAGAAAAGAAAACTTCAGGCCAAAATCACTGATGAACATAGATGTAAAAATCCTCAACAAAATTTTAGCAAACAGAATTCACCAACACATCAAAAAGCTCATATACCTTGATCATGTTGGGTTTATTCCAGGAATGCAAGGATTCTTCAATATATGCAAATCAATCAATGTGATATACTATACTAACAAATTGAAAGATAAAACCATATGACAGTCTCAGCAGATGCAGAAAAAGCCTTTGACAAAATTCAGCACCCATTTATGATTAACAGCCTTTTAAAAATGGGCATAGAAGGAACTTACCTCAACATAGTAAAGGCCGTATATAATAGGCCTACAACAAACATTATTCTCAATGGTGAAAAAATGAAAGCATTCTCCCTAAGCTCAGGAACAAGACAAATATGTCCACCTTCACCACTATCGTTCAACATAGTTCTGGAAACCCTAGCTACAGCAATCAGAGAAGAAAAAGAAATAAAAGGAATCCAGATTGGAAAAGAAGAAGTAAAGCTCTCACTGTTTGCAGATGACATGATACCGTACATAGAAAACCCTAAAGATACTATCAAAAAATCACTAGAGCTAATCAGTGAATTTAGTAAAATTGCATGATACAGAAATCACTTGCATTTCTATACACTAACATTGAAAAATCAGAAAGAGAAATTAAGGAATCAATCCCATTCACCATTGCAACAAAAAGAATTAAAAATCTAGGGATAAACTTACTAAGGAGACAAAATAACTACACAGATAATTATGACACTAATGAAAAAAATCAAAGATGACATAAACAGATGGAGAGATAGTCCATGTTCCTGGGTAGGAAGAATTGATATTGTGAAAATGACTATACCACCAAATGTAATCTACAGATTCAGTGCCATCCCTATCAAATTACCAATGACATTTTTCACAGAACTAGAACAAAAAGTTTCACAATTCATATGGAAACACAAAAGATCCCGAACAGCCAAAGCAGTCTTGAGAAAGAAGAATGGAGCTGGAGGAAATCAACCTTCCTGAATTCAGATTATACTACAAAGCTAAGTCATCAAGACAGTATGGTACTGACACAGAAACAGAAATCTAGACCAATGTAACAAGACAAAAAGCCCAGAAATAAACCCACACACCTATAGGTACCTTATTTTTGACAAAAGAGGTAAGAATATACAGTGGGTGAAAAGACAACCTCTTCAAAAAATGGTGCTAGGAAAACTGGACAGCTACATGTAAAAGAACGAAATTAGAACACTTCCTAACACCACACACAAAAATAAACTCAAAATGGATTAAAGACCTAAATGTAGAACTAGAAACTATAAAACTCTTAGAGAAAAACATAAGCAGAACACTCCATGACATAAATCAAAGCAAGATCCTCTATGACCCACCTCCTAGAGTAATGGAAATAAAAATAAAAGTAAACTAGTGGGGCCTGATTAAACTTAAAAGCTTCTGCACAGCAAAGGAAACTATAAGCAAGGTGAAAAGGCAAGGCTAGAATGGGAGAAAATGATAGCGAATCGTGGCAGATTCATGTTGATGTATGGCAAAACCAATATAATATTGTAAAGTAATTAGCCTCCAATTAAAATAAATAAATTTAAATAAAAAAAAAAACTGACAAAGTACTATTTTCCAAAATAAACAAGCAGCTCATACAACTCAATGCCAGAAAAACAAACAACCCAATCAAAAAGTGAGAAAAAGACCTAAACAGACATTTCTCCAAAGACATACAGATGGCTAACAAACACATGAAAAATCCTCAACATTGCTCATTAGTAGAGAAATGTAAATTAAAACTACAATGAAATATCATATCACCTCACACTGAACGGAATGGCCATCATCAAAAAGTCTACAAACAATAAATGCTGGAGAGGGGATGGAGAAAAGGGAATGCTCTTTCACTGTTGGTGGGAATGCAAATTGATACAGCCACTGTGGAAGACGGTATGAATAAAACCTCCATATGGCACCCCATTCCAGTACTCTTGCCTGGAAAATCCCATGGACAGAGGAGCCTGGAAGGCTGCAATCCATGGGGTCGCTGAGGGTCGGACATGACTGAGCAACTTCACTTTCACTTTTCACTTTCATGGATTGGAGAAGGAAATGGCAACCCACTCCAGTGTTCTTGCCTGGAGAATCCCAGGGATGGGGGAGCCTGGTGGGCTGCCATCTATGGGGTAGCACAGAGTAGGACATGACTGAAGTGACTTAGCAGTAGCAAGCAGCATGACCCAGCAATCCCATTTCTAGGTATATACCCTGAGGAAACCAAAATTGAAAAAAAACCACATGTATCCCATTGTTCATTGCAGTTCATTGCAGCACTATTTACAATAGCTAGAACAGGGAAGCAACTAGATGTCCATCGACAGATGAATGGATAAAGAAGTTGTGGTACATATACACAATTGAATGTTACTCAGCCATAAAATGGAACGCATTTGAGTCAGTTCTGATGAGGTGGATGAACCTAGAACCTACTATACAGAGTGAAGTGAGTCAGAAAGAGAAAGATAAATATTGTATTCTAATGTATATATACGGAATCTAGAAAAATGGTACTAAACAATTTATTTACAGGGCAGCAATGGAGAAACAGACATAGAGAATAGATTTATGGACACGGGGAGAGGGAAAGAGAGGGCGAGAAGTATGGAAAGAGTAACTTGGAAACTTTCATTACCATATGTAAAATAGCCAACTGGAGTTTGCGGGATGGCTCAGGAGACTCAAACAGGGGGCTCTGTATCAACCTAGAGGGG
>SJYH01006416.1:195931-206341 GCA_006408735.1 Sylvicapra grimmia
TGAGAGAAAAATTAATTATTGTTAAAAATGGAAAAAGCTATAGAAATTATGCTATTACAATGATTATTTACACTTTTTTCTTGGTATGAAATTGTTGGTATTTATTATAGTTTAAAACAAATAAATCATATTATAGAAAAAAAATGAAATGGTAATAAAGAAATTAATCTTGTTTATGAGCATGTAAGATTCAGGCAAATTTTGTCACTACACTTCAATGAAAGTATCAAGGATAGGAGGAAAAAGAAACTAGTAAAAGTATTTTAATGTGAGAAATATGGTATCTTTGTGACATTGGGCTTCTATAATTAAGTTACACAAACTGAGTGAATCACACAACAGAAATGTATTTTCTCACAGTTTGGGAGCTTGGAAGTCCAAGCTCAAGTTGTTGGTAGGGCCACGCCCCCTCTGAAGGCTCTAGGAAAGGGTCTGATTCAGGTCTCTCCTGGCTTCTGGTAATTCCTTGGCTTGTGGCAGCCTAACTCCAGTCTTCACATGGCATATCCCTGGTATACCTCTATGTCCAAATATCCTCTTTGTATAATGACACCAATCAAATTGGTTTAGAGATATAACCTACTCCAGGATGACCTCATCTTCATTAATTATAACAGCAAGAACCGTGCTTCCAAATATGATAATGTCACATTCTTAGATACTGAGAGTTAAGATTGGATATATGATTTTTTTTTATTTCCAGCTTTATTGAGGTATAATTGACAAATTAAAATTGTTTATTTAGGATGTACAATGGGATTTTTAAAAGGTGTACAATGTGATGATTCAACATATGCATTTTTTAAGAAACTTAAACACAACTTTTTAAATAACATATTAATTTTTGAAGGGACACATTTCAATGCATAACAAATGGGGTTAACATTTCCCATTTGCCTCTTGACTTTCCAAAGATGTCATTGGCCAGAGATCTAAAGAGACAAGTGAGAGTAGGATCCTTCAAATTTGCTTTCTTGTCAACAGCTTTTGCAGCATCCGTGTCAGTCTCTCATGGATTTTACTGGATTATAAGAAGCTGATGGTTAGAAGATCAGTTTGTACTTGTGCAGGGAGGGCATCCAAACTTATTTTTTTTCTGTTTTTTAATGTTTGTTTCTATTTGCTAACTGGTTGGTTGATTTGCTTCTGTTTTGTTTTTCCAGCAAAAGAGTCTCAAGAGAAGCAAAAGATTTCTACATAAAAGTGACAAAATTTTAAGTGGATTTCATGAGATGACTGGTGAGGAAAATAAAAACATGAAGAAAAAAACAGGAGTTTACCTTTATCTTTACAAACTAACAAGAAAATATACTGTAAAATGAATCCCATTTACAATCATGGCATTAATTTGCAATTAAACAGGAGACATGGGTCCAATCCCTGGGTTGGGAAGATCCNAACATGAAGAAAAAAACAGGAGTTTACCTTTATCTTTACAAACTAACAAGAAAATATACTGTAAAATGAATCCCATTTACAATCATGGCATTAATTTGCAATTAAACAGGAGACATGGGTCCAATCCCTGGGTTGGGAAGATCCCCTGGAGAAAAAAGTGGCTACCCACTCCAGTATTCTTGCCTGAGAAATCCCATGGACAGAGGAGCCTTGTGGGCTACCGTCCATGGAGTCACAGAGTCAGACACAACTGAGCAACTAAGCACACACACACACACACACACACACACACAATTTCCTGGAATATAACTCCATGATCAGAACAATGGTGCCCACATAGAATGAATGTTAGAAAACATTTTTTTCTCTTCTACTCNAGTAGCGCTGTGGAGAGGGAGGGATACTGTTTTTGAAGCCAATGATCTGCTTTTCTGGGTGTCTGATGTCCTCTGCCAGCATTCAGAAGTTGTTTTGTGGAATTTACTCAGCGTTGAAATGTTCTTTTGATGAGTTTGTGAGGGAGAAAGTGGTCTCCACGTCCTATTCCTCCGCCATCTTGGGACCGCCCCCTAGAAAACATTTTTTTCTCTTCTACTCCTGAAGGAGTTTGGGTAAAATGGATTACATGTCTTTCTTAAATAATTGGTAAAATTTCCAGTGAAGATACCTGTAGTTTTCTTTGTTGGAGGATGTTTAACTGTAAGTTTATATTATGTAACAGATGTAAGACTATTCAGTTTATCTTTTTTTCTTCATTTATAGCTTTTATCATCATCATGTATCCTATTTTCCTATAACTTTACTTACCTGGTAATGTTTGATGGATGCCAAGCATTGTGACTCAATTTCTGGGATGTTAGGTAACTTTTTTAATCCTAACAGCACTGAGCTGTTTGGGAAATGCCTAAGTGACTTGAGAACATTGGTCGTTTTGTGTCTGGGGGAAATCTTGGGCAGTGTGTACCAGGCAGCTGCTTGGGTTCATCCATAGGCTATCAATACTGCCAAGGGGCCAAAGAACCATGGACTAAAGGGCTGTCTAGATGTGTCTCCTGGCTTGCTCGTCAAATTTGTCATCCATCTAGGTTTGCCCACTGCAGGACAAGTCAAACACTGAGTCACTGAGGTTTGCCACCGAGAAAGTGTTATTTGTGAGGTAGCTAAGTGAGGACATAGCAGAACAAATCTCAGCTCTGCATCCCCAAAGGCCAGAGGCCTGAGATATTTATGATACAAAGAAGAGGAGTGGTCTCAGGCGTTTGGAAAGGTGATTGGAGGCTGGGAAGATGTGAGGTAATTCATTTCTCTGCAGGCCCATGTTTAGGGTCAGTGGGCAGGGCATGCCCAAGTCACCTCAGTCATTTCCAGCTCTGTGTGACTCTATGGACTGCAGCCTTCCAGGCTCCTCTGTCCATGGGATTCTCCAGGCAAGAATACTGGAGTGGGTTGCCGTGCCCTCCTCCAGGGCATCTTCCTGACCCAGGGATTGAACCCTCGAGTCTCTTCAGTTTCCTGCATTGGTGGCTGGATTCTTTACTGCTGGCGTCACCTGGGAAGCCAGGTGGGTATTGGATAGGAGCTCACTCCAAATTTTTGGAAAGCAACTTAAGCCCCCATTACTACGGTGATTCATACATCAGAAGTATGTGGTTAGAAGTCTGATGATAAATTACATATGGTTCATGAAGCCGGGAGGGTTTGTAGTTAGAGACAAGGGAAAAAAAATAACTAAAGTAGGCTTAACTAGTAAAGGCAGGTTACAAGTAGAGGGTTTTCTAAGAAACTGTTCCCTTTTCTGCCACTCTGTAAGACATGTTCAATGAGTTCTGTTAAGTGCCGGCTTCCATTAATCCTATAGAGCATGGTTTCACAGTTTCTCCCTCTTCACTTTCTTTCTCTGTCTTGTTACCAACTGTATGTGTTTCTCTGCTTCCTGGTCACTTCCCTTATCCTATTTTTTATTTTTGCCTTTAAAATTTCTTTTTTTAATAAGGAAAAGTATTTGTTTGTGCCTTGCACAATTTTTGAAAGCCATTATTGCTATTTAATTTTTGTTATTTATTACAATACTGGGTGCAAAGTTAACAAAAGAAACGCTTACTGAATAAATGAATTTCAAGATGAATGAACTGATAGTAATTTCTTGAGAGCTCAAATTTCATTACAGTGACCCTTCTAGGTAGCCCCATCGGGGTTCAGCACAAGTCACAAACGTGCTTGATCTGCTGCAAAGTACGTTCATTTTTAAGAATGTAATGCTTACGTGAGGCAAAACTTGGAGGTCACTACCCAAAAACTAGCATATGCCAGCCTGCACTAAGGTAAATATCAAAAACTCTAACTGCTCAGTGCTAAATTAACCAAGGGTTCATACAGGTCCCTCAAAAGAAAAAAAAAAAAATGTGTGAGGAGTATGTGAAGCAATCATTTTTAGATGAATGAAATGACAGAAATCACAATCAGTACAAACTAATAGCTAGACAATAGTGGAATCAGTTCAGCTCAGTCTCTCAGTCATGTCCGACTCTTTGCGACCCCCTGGACTGCAGCACACCAGGCCTCCCTGTCCATCACCAACTCCCGGAGTTTACTCAAACTCATGTCCATTGAGTTGGTGATGCCATCTAACCATCTCCTCCTCTGTCGTCCCCTTCTCCTCCTGCCTTCAATCTTTCCCAGCATCAGGGTCTTTTCCAATGAGTCAGTTCTTTGCATCAGGTGACCAAAGTATTGGAGTTTCAGCTTCAGCATCAGTCCTTCCAATAAATAGTCAGGACTGATTGGAAGGAATATTCATTGGAAGGAAGAAAAAGATACCTTTCATGAAACGAACAAATTCCTAGAAAGACAAAATTTACCAAAACTGACATGAAGAAGGAATAGAAAATCTAAATAAGACTATAAACATTAAAGATCTTGAGTTAGTAATTTTAAAACTCAAGCTCAAGCTCATTTAGCTTCACTGGTGAATTCTACCAAACATTTCAAAGGAATTAACATGAATCCTTCACAAACTTTTTTAGAAAATAGATGAGAAATGAGCAATAGAAGAGGACTTCACCCTAACAAAGAGCATGTATACCTTTTCATTTTGTTGATCATTTCAGTTGCTTTTTAGAAGTTTTCGAGCTTGATGTAGTCCCACTTTTCTGTTTTTGGTCTTGTTGCCTGTGATGTTCATGCCAAATCCTAGAAATCATTGCCAACAGTAATGTCAAAGAAGATTTTCCCTATCTTTTTCTTCTGAAGATTTTTAGAGTCCCAAGTCTGTGTTTTAAGTCTTGCTTAAGATGCAATATTATTTGTGCATAACAAAGAAGTAAATCCTGCCATTGGGACAACATGTATAAGCATATAGACATTATGATACCTGAAATAATCTGATTACTGAAGGACAAATACAGCATAATTCCACTTATACAAGGTTTTTTTTTCTTTATTTTATTTGTTTAATTTTAACTTTATTTTATTTTACTTTACAATACTGTATTGGTTTTGCCATACATTGACATGAATCTGCCACGGGTGTATACAAGCTCCCAATCCTGAACCCCCCTCCCACCTCCCACCCCATATCATCTCTCTGAATCATCCCCATGCACCAGCCCCAAGCATCCTGTATCCTATATCGAACATAGACTGGCACTTCGTTTCTTACATGATAGTATACATGTTTTATAAGGTTTTAAAATAGTCAAATTCATNATGCAATATTATTTGTGCATAACAAAGAAGTAAATCCTGCCATTGGGACAACATGTATAAGCATATAGACATTATGATACCTGAAATAATCTGATTACTGAAGGACAAATACAGCATAATTCCACTTATACAAGGTTTTTTTTTCTTTATTTTATTTGTTTAATTTTAATTTTATTTTATTTTGCTTTACAATACTGTGTTGGTTTTGCCGTGCATTGACGTGGATCTGCCACGGGTGTATACAGGCTCCCGGTCCTGGGCCCCCCTCCCACCTTCCACCCCATGGCATCTCTCTGGATCGTCCCCGTGCGCCAGCCCCGAGCATCCTGTGTCCTATGTCGAACGTAGACTGGCACTTCGTTTCTTGCATGATAGTATACATGTTTTACAAGGTTTTCAAATAGTCAAATTCATAAAAGAAGAGAGTACAATGAAAGGTAGTTGTCAGGAGCTGAAGGGATAGGACAAGTTGAAAATTATTTTCCAATGAGTATAAAGTTTTTTTTCAAGATGAATAAGGCTATGTATAGTTAGTTACTTAGTTAGTTAGCAACATTGTATTGTGCATTTTATAATATGTTAAAGAGATGGATCTTATGTTGTGTTCACTTAAAAAGATTACAAAAGAACAGAAGGGAATTTCTGGAGTCAGTATAGTTAGTTCCTTAGTGTAGTGATGGTATTGTAAGTGTAAGCATATGTACAATCTCCACAAGATGTACAATTATGGAGTGTATCAACTATATCCCCTAATAAAGAGCAAATATAAAGAACCTACAGAAATTCTCATCCTAAATGCTGAAAGACTGATTTCTTCACCATAAATTCAGGAAAAATATAATGATGTCAACTATCACCATGTATATTCAACAGAGTATTCAAAGTTTTAGTAAGAGTAACTAAAGGAAAGGAAACTAAAGGGTAACTAAAGAGAAGGAAAATAAATAAAAGATACATATATTGGAAAATAAAAAATACAATTGTCTTTACCTGTAGATGACATAATTTTGTATGTAGAAATTCCCAAGGATCCATTAAATATCCATCAGAAATAACAAATGAGTTTACCAACTTTGCAGAATACTAAATAAATTGTAAAACTCAGTTGTATTTCTCTACACTAGCACTGTGCGTGCTGTGCTTAGTTGCTCAGTCGTGTCCACCTCTTTGTGACTCCGTAGACTGTAGTCTGCCAGGCTCCTCTGTCCATGGGGATTCTCCAGGCAAGAATGCTGGAGTGGGTTGCTATGCCCTCCTTCAAGGGATCTTCCCAATCCAGGGATCAAATCCAGGCCTCCCACACTGCAGACAGATTATTCACCATCTGAACCACACTAGCAATAGACAATCCAAAAATAAATCTTATAAAAATCTATTTAAAAGAGGATGGTAATGATAACCCTGTATGTGAGACAGCAAAAGAGACACAGATGTATAGAACAGTCTTTTGGACTCTGTGGGAGAGGGAGATGGGGGGATGATATGGGAGAATGGCATTGAAACATGTATAATATCATATATGAAATGAACTGCCAGTCCAGGTTCGATGCATGATACTGGCTGCTTGGGGATGGTGCACTGAGACGACCCAGAGGGATGGTATGGGGAGGGAGGTGGGAGGAGGGTTCAGGATGGGGAACACATGTATACCTGTGGCAGATTCATGTTGATGTATGACAAAACCAATACAATATTGTAAAGTAATTAACCTCCAATTAAATTTATATTAAAAAAAAAGAGTATCACAGAGACTAAAATACAGAGAAAAAATTAATAGAGGAAGTCTGAAGATGGTACCACGAGGTGAGATTTTGGAGGTAGATGATTGTCCTCCACCCTCCTGGAAATCCTGTCCTTTCTGAATGGATGGTATTATGCTACCTATTTCCTGCTAGAACTCTTTGTATTGCTGTATAAAGATCTCCTGCTCCCATATCCAACAGCCAATCTAGTACTGGATGTGATGATGCTCTTCCTATATCTTGGAACTGAAGTAATTTGACTACTTTTTGGTGCAAAGGGAAGTCTCTGCCAATAGAAGATGCCACATGCTATTAATCTTGGCCCTTCTGTCCACCATGGTGGCCTCCTATTACCGGCTGCTGCAGCCCTCTGTGATCCGCCTGGAAGCCATCATGAACGGCATCTTGCTCTTCTTCTGTAGCTCAGAGCTGCTGCTTGAGGTGCTAACCCTGGCCACTTCCTCCAGTATGGACAGGACGTAAGGTACAAAAATTTCAGCCAGCAACCCTCACAGGCTGAGACCACACATACATCTGGTACTTCAGCCTCACCAGTGAGAAGTGGCAGGCCATGTTGGAAAAAGTTGCAGCTCTTCCTCAGCACAGACACCTGGGGAACAAACCCAGCATAAGGCCACTGGGCACCATCTTCTCAACCAGGACGGGAGACTCTTCTACACTCCAGAATAGGGAGGGACAAAGCTGTAGCCTTCCTGGCCCCTCTAGGAACCAGCTCCCTTCTGACCTCAGGTTTTTCTCTTTGATCTTCGTGGCCAGAGCATCTTGGGTGGGCCATGCAGGCTCCCTGGGCTTCCAGCAGGACCTGAGCCACACGCTCCCCGTGTGTGCGGTGCCCCACATGTCCTGCAGCAGCACACGGTGCCTCAGGAGGGTGTGCTCGCAGAGTGATGCAAAAGCTGTTCACCCCATTTCTCAGACTGAGCTCCAGAACTTTTTAAGTGACTCATAGTGTTCGTTTTCTACTCTCATCATGAAATAAACATTGTTTTATAATATGTATTTTCTGTTAACAAATTAATAGGAGTGTAAGAATTGTCACCTATAAACCAAAAAAACAGTGTTCTGAGAAAATAAAGATCTCTAATATATAAATGGAAAGATAGCTCTAGAAGGCTTAGTGTTCCCAATCCTGATACCACCCCCCTACCCATACCACCCATGGTGGATTCATGTTGATGTATGGCAAAATCAATTTTGAAGGAGATCAACCCTAGGATTTCTTTGGAAGGAATGATGCTAAAGCTGAAACTCCAGTACTTTGGCCACCTCATGTGAAGAGTTGACTCATTGGAAAAGACTCTGATGCTGGGAGGGATTGGGGGCAGGAGGAGAAGGGGACGACCGAGGATGAGATGGTTGGATGGCATCACGGACTCGATGGACGTGAGTCTGAGTGAACTCCGAGAGATGGTGATGAACAGGGAGGCCTGGCGTGCTGCGATTCATGGGGTCGCAAAGAGTCGGACACGACTGAGCGACTGAACTGAACTGATTGTAAAGTAATTAGCCTCCAATTAAAATAAATAAATTTAAATTATAAAATAAAATAAAAAAGAAGCCTTAGTGTTGTCAATAAGGCAATGCTTCTCAAGTTGGTCTATAGCTTCAACACAATTTCTATCCAACTCTCAGCTGACTTTTTGGGGCAGAAATTGACTTTAATTGTCAATTCTATCATTAATTGTCAATTTGTAATATCTTTGTTATTAATATTAATATGGATTCAAAGACACAGATTAGCCAAAACAATATTGGAAAAGAGAAACTTAGAGGACTTTCACTTTTCATTTTCAAAGATTACTGCAAAGCTATAGTACAGTGTGATTCAGGCATTAGAACAGAATTTGACATAAAGGAATAAAATTAAGAGAACAGAAATAAACCCTAAAGTTATGACCAACTGATTTTTAAAGAAGGGGACCAGAAAACTCAGTGGGAGAAAGGCAGTCTTCATAGATAATGCTTGAAGAAAAAGATACGTCCCCATAAAGTTTTAGGACCTCTATTGTATGCCATGGGGCTTTCTGAGTGGCTCAAATGGTAAAGAATCTGCCTGAAGTGTGGGAGACTGGGATTTGATTCCTGGGTCAGGAAGATCTCCTGGAGAAGGGAATGGCTACCCACTCCAGTATTCTTGCCTGGAAAATCCCATGGACAGAGGAGCTTGGTGGGCTATAGTACATGGAGTCACAAAGAGTCAGACATGACGATAAACAAACAAGTTTCAAAATGAATCCTGGACTTGAATATAAGAACTAAAACTGTGAATTTTCAGAAGAAAATATAAGATTACATATTCATGGTTTTGGTTAGTCAATGGTTTCTTAAACATGGTATGAAAGTCCAAATGATAAAAAAGATCAGCATCAGAAAGATGGCAGAAGAGGATGTCCCAGCCTTCCTGTTCCATGGAAACACCAATTTAACAACTGCCCGTGGATGAAAGTTCCTTTTTGAGGCACCCAGAATCCAGGCAAGAGGTTTCATCAGCCTGGTGCAGCACAGAAATGAGAAAAGACTCATTTCAAAGGGTAAATAGAAAAGCTTCACTTTCCTCCTGTCATTCTCCTCTCAACACAACACAGGCAGTGCTGAGAAAAAAAATCCCTTTAGCCTAAAAGTTCTTTCATGGCAGAAAGAAAGAGAAAGCCTGTCTGTGGATTCTGACATCAGGCTCTGCCCATGNCTGGAAGATCCCCTGAAGAAGGAAATGGAAACCATTCCAGTATTCTTGCCTGGAGAATTCCATGGACATAGGCACCTGGGAAGCTACAGTCCATGGGTTTGCAAAGAGTAGGACACAACTGAGCTACTGCGCACACACACATACACATAATACATTCAGCCCCACCAAATTTCTTAAAATCCTAATGTTTTCTGTATTTTCACATCCAAATGTTTGTGTGTTCTTTGCTCAGTCATGTCTGATTCTTTTGTGACCCCGTGGACCGTAGCCCACCAAGCTACTCTGTCCATGGGATTCTCCAGGCAAAAAAACTGGAGTGGGTTGCCATTCCCTTCTCCAGGGTATCTTCCCAACCTAGGAATCAAGCCTGGGTCTCCCACCTTCCCACCTTCCAGGCAGATTCTTTACTGTCTGAGCCACCTTCTTCAAGTGACATTCAAATCTGACTGCCCTTAACGACCTGCACTATTACTTATCAAGTCTAATTCACTCTCATTTCTCATCTGGACTATTCTCCCTTCTCCAATTCACACATAATTTTTCAATGAAGTCTTTTAAAATTCTTCATGTGATGCCAGATCTCAGCACAAATATCTCTTGTGGCTTCCATCTCATGCAGAATGAAATTCAACATTCTTACCTTCAATATTAGATCTAGCCTCCTCTGTCTCTTTACCTCTCTAACCTTATCTAACTTTTTATAGCCTTTTTGCAATCCCATGGCTTGCAGCATGTCAGGCTTCCCTGTCCTTCACTATCTTCAAAGAAAAGTATATAAAATGTGTGTGTGTGTATATATATATATACATTTAAATTATTATTTAAAAACTGCTATTAACTACTATCAAAGTTACAAAC
>SJYH01006416.1:256838-278372 GCA_006408735.1 Sylvicapra grimmia
TTACCACTGGCTTATCCCTCTGCCCTCCATCATTACCTGTCCTGACCCCATTTTGAGGACTTTATTTTCAACAGGAATTCATGGTTTGATTTGACTTGAAGCAGAATAATATCATTTACCAAAAGAAAAATATTGTACTTGCTATATATTTCCTCCATATTTCACTTGCTATAAATTAACTCAGGACTATTTTCATTAACATTTTTTTAATGAAAATTCAATACTAAACAAACAAAACACCTACTTTCAGTAATTTTTACAGTAAAACATTTCACTTTCTAGTCTGGCAAATGACATGTTCTGAAACAGACTGCAAGCCATGCAGCAGGTTTATTTTATTTTATTTACAGATGTGGCGCTCAAAGTCCAGTGCCACTTTGGGGCACTGCTGACAAAAAGAATTTTCACAGAGTAGACCTTTAAACAGTTTTGTCAATTACTGGAAGCATCTCAGCAAAGTATTTCTCTGTGACTTTAAAGAAAACAGTTACCAACCTGATCCCCAAACAAGCTGGAGAACTGGCTTCCATGCCCTTGCTGTGGAGGTGACCCAGGACCCACTGAGCTAACATTGAGATCGGGATCAATACACACTTAGTGTGTGACATAGTGAAAGTTTTCCTCTCTTTGAACTCCTCTAAATAGTCATTTTGCTTCCTCTTGGGGATCACTGCTCAGCCTCGATGGCCTTTCAGGACCTCCTGGATCAAGTTGGAGGCCTGGGGAGATTCCAGATCCTTCAGATGCTTTTCCTTTGTATCTCCAGCCTCACCACCTACCCTCATATTCTATTGGAGAACTTCACTGCAGCCGTCCCTGGTCATCACTGTTGGGTCCACATTCTCGACAATAACACTGAGTCTGCTAATGGCACTGGGACCCTCAGCCCTGATGCCCTCCTGAGAATCTCCATCCCACTGGACTCAAACCTGAGGCCAGAGAAGTGCCGTCGCTTCAGCCGCCCCCAGTGGCAGCTCCTTAACCTGAACAGGACCTTCCCCAACATAACTGACCTGGACACAGAGTCCTGTGTGGATGGCTGGGTGTATGACCAAAGCACCTTCACTTCCACTATTGTGACTAAGGTAAGAGGCCTCATTTACGTCTTGTGAGTACATGGTTTGAGTCTTCAAGGGTAACTGAGTAACAAATAAGTTTCTAGCCTTTTTAGTCACTATTAGGTGCTCATTCTTCCATCTTTCAGCAAATATTAATTACTTCTTTATTGAATGCCAAACACCTATATATTTAATAAATTTAATGAACTCAAAAACAGATGTGACCTTGCTATTATATGGGCTTTTATTGTTAGGAAGACCAAAGATTAAGAAAGTAATTTATGTGATGTGTTTAAAAGATCATTAATGCTCAGCCTTGCTTGTAAATTAGAAATATCAGAGATATTGATGGAAACCTCCAAACGCTGTATCCCAAAGCAGCCATATCAGAAGATCTGTGATGAAATTCTAGCATCAGGAAACTTTTTAAGGCCCTCAAATATTGCACGCTATGGCCAAGATTGAGGACCACTTAATATGGAACAAAGCAAGGCATTGTTAAATCTAACAGGTTTAGAGAAGGCTTTATAAAAAGAAGTTATATTTAAGCTGAGACCCGAATAGTAAAAATCAGCTAATGTAAAAAAAGAAGCTGGAGAGGGAAAAGGGAATAAAATAAACAACCATGCAAATTGTTTAAACTGCTTCAATCAGGTTTCTACTGAGAGGTTATAAATCGTGGAGCTCTTCTTTGCTGCTTCTTTCTCTTCCAGTGGGACCTGGTATGTGAATCTCAATCACTAAAATCAATGGCCAAATTCTTATTCATGGCTGGAATGCTGGTGGGAAGCATCATATATGGCCATTTATCAGACAGGTGAGTGTCTCTGAATCACAGCTCTCTTTACTCAGGTATTTTCAAGAACTCATAAATATTCTTTGATTTAAAAGTATTTATTGCAAATTACACTATCTTGGGGCTTCCTTAGTCCCCAGGGATCTAGAAACACAAACAAATGGAGAATTACTGTCAGTGTGGTAAGTGCTACTTTATCAGCTGTGAGCATTGTGTATGGGATACAGAAACAACGTCTCCATCAGACATGGGAGCAGTTTTAGGATGAAGTTTGGGGCAGAGGTGCCACATCATAGCTTATAAAGATAAAAAAAGAGGTTCCTATGGGAACAGAGAGGAAAATGTTTCACGTCATGAGATTCAACCTGTGTTCAGTCCCTCCTGACCTCTCTTAGCTGAATGCTTGTGGATTTTTAGAGTATGGTTATCATGTCCTTGTTTCTCAAATATGCTGGTAGACATTCCTATGAAACCTGTGTTATACGTAGCATTGTATCTTGGTGGTGTATAAAAAAAGTATTTCAGTGGCCTTGATTTTTATTTTTCTAAAACACTACAATAAATATAAAATTTTCAACCAGGTAGGGGAATTAATCTAATGACAGCTTCTGTCACAATTTGTGGTCTTAGAAATGGAAGCATTCTGTACCTGACAGTACACTTCTGAATTAGACAACCCAGCCAGTTCCACCAACCACCCAAGTCTTCTTCTGTAAAGGGTGTGGGGAATTCAGGTGCTCCTTACCATCTACTAGCATAATGTCATCTATTATCTCAGCTGAAAATCATGAATGCTGAGTGTATGATCTTATAAAAGTTAAGATTATTTTAAAAGGTACCTTATAAACGTGTTCAGAGTCACAGTGTTCATTTCTAACAGTTCTGTAATACATATGAAAGTGAAAGTGAAAGTCACTCAGTCATGTCTGACTCTTTGAGACCCCATGGACTGTGTAATCCATGGAATTCTCCAGGCCAGAATACTGGAGTGGGTAGATTTTCCCTTCTCCAGGGGGTCTTCCCAACCCAGGGATTGAACCCAGGTCTCCCACATTGCAGGCAGATTCATTACCAGCTGAGCCACAAGGGAAGTCTGGATACAAAGCCCTATTCCATTGATCCATTCCGTAATGCAGAACTGTTAGATTATACAGACTATATAAAAGTGTTCAGAGTCAGACTGTTCATTTCTAACAGCTCAATTACACAGAAATGTTTACCTTGCAGAAATAAAAATTAAGCAATATATCTATGCTGACTGATTTTTGAAAAAGTTTCCAAGCCCGTTTAATGGGTAAAATATGCCATTTAACAAATGGAACAGTGCCAATTAGACACACACATGCAAAAGATGCAAGTAAACTTTAAAACCATAGCAAATATTAACACAAAATGGATTCGCAACTTTAATAAAAGAGCTAAAACCATAAAACTCTTAGGAGAAAACAGGGGTAAATCTTTTTGACTTTGGGTTTGACAATAGATTCTTAGATATAACATCAAAAGTGTGAGTAACAAAAGAAGATATAAATTGGTGGGCCTTCATCAAAATTAAAAACTTCAGCACATCAAAGGGTATCATCCATAAAGTGAAAAGATAACGTGTTTTAATGGGAGAAAATATTTGTAAATCATATATAGAGAATAAAGATAGGTGAATAGACCGATGAAATAAGGTTTAATATCCAGACTATATAAAAACTCTTACAACTCAACAACAAAAAGACAAAGAACTCAATTCTTAAATGAACAAAAGACTTGAATATACATTTCTTTTATAAAGTTATATATATGGGGCATAAGCATATAAAAAGATGCTCAACATGATGTCATTTAAAAAATGTAAGTCAAATCACAATAAAATGCCACTTCACATGTACTAGGATTGCTATAATCCAAAAAAAAAAAAAAAAGGAAAATAACATGCTTTCACAAGGATGTAGAAAAACTGGAATCTTGTACATTGTTGGTGGGGAGGTAAATTGGTACCACCACTATGACAAATACTTTTGGAGTCTTCAAAAAATTAAATTTAGAGAAACCGCATGACCTAACAATTTCATTGCTAGGTATAAAATCAGATGCATTGAAAACAGGGACTCAAACAAATAGCTTATAAAACAATGTCATTGCAACATTATTCACAATAGCCAAAAGGTGAAAACTACACATATCCAATCAACAGATAAATGGGTAAAATGTGATATGTACAGCCATAAAAAGAAATAAAGTTCTGTATATCATGCTAAAACTTGTAGGACCATGAAAACATGTAAACTAAAATGACAGACAAAATATAACAAATACTTATGATCCCACTTATATAAAATATATAGACTAGGAAAATTTGTGAAGAAAAATGCAGATTAGAGATACCAGAAGCTGGGAAGAAAAAGGAATGAGGATTATTGCTTAATGGGTACAAAGTTTCTACGAGGATTTTGAAAAGTTTTGGCAGTAGATAGTGATGATGGTTGCCTAATATCATGAACGTAATACCAGTGAGTGACCTATATAATCAAAAGTGGTTAAAATAGCCAATCATATTTTATGTATTATACTACAACTAAAAAGAAGTATGAGGCTTCCCTAATGGCTCAGATGGTAAAGAACCACCTGCAGTGTGGGAGACCTGGGTTCAATCCCTGGGTTGGGAAGATCCCCTAGAGAAGGGCATGGCAACCCACTCCAGTATTCTTGCCTAGAGAATCCCCATGGACAGAGGAACCTGGAGGGCTACAGTCCATGGGATAGCAAAGAGTCAGACACGACTGAGCGACTTAGCACACACAGCACAAAAAGAAATATAACCAAAAGAATGAGAAGACAAACCACAAACTGGGAAAATAAACTTGCAAAAGACACCTGAAAAAGAATAATTAACCAGAATACACAAAGAACTCTTTTTGAAATTTATTTATCTATTTTTAATTGGAGGATAATTGCTTTACAACATTGTGTTGATTTCTGCCATATATCAACATGAATCAGCCATAGGCATATGTATACAAAGAACTCTTAAAAAAAGAAAAATGAACATTCTAATTAAAATATAGTCAGAAAACTTGAAAGACATTTCCAAACAAGTTGTACAGATGGCAAATAAACATATGAAAAGATGCTCCACAACATATATCTTTAGGGAAGTACAAACTAAAACAATGATATACTACTACATACCTATTAGAATGACAAATATAGATAGATAGATAGAGGGTAGATAGAGAAATACACAAATGTAAAGATGCAGAGCAGCAGAAATTCTCTCTTATTCATAGCTGATAGGAACGTAAAATGATATAACCGCTTTTGAAGACATATTGACAGTTTCTTACAAAATTGAGCACATTCTTGCCAAATAATCTAGGAATCATAATCCTTGGTAATTACCAAGGAGCTGAAAAGTTATGTCCACACAAAGCCTACCCAGGGATGTTCATAGCAGCCTTATTCATATCTCCTAAGCCAAAACTTAGAAGATGAATGCATGAATAAATGCATTTATTTTAGCAAATGAATACATAAATAAATTGTGGTACATCAAGCCATAGGATCTTATTGAATGCTAAAAGGAAATGAACTATCAAGCCATGAAAAGATATGGAAGAACTTTAGATATATACTGCAAAGTGAGAAGCTAATCTGGAAAGTCTACATACTGTATGAGTCCAACTACATAACATTCTGGAAAAGATAAAACTATGGAAACAGTAAAATGATAAGTGGTAGATAGGGGGAAAATAGGGCTTCCCTGGTGGCTCAAATGGCAAAGATTCCGCCTGCAATGTGGGAGACCTGAGTTCTATCCCTGGGTTGGGAATACTGGAGTGGGTTGCCTGAGGAAGGCATGGCAACCCACTCCAGTATTCTTGCCTGGAGAATCCCCATGAACAGAGGAGCCTGACAGGCTACAGTCCATGGGGTCTCAAAGAGTCAGACATGACTGAGCAACTAAGCACACAGCACACACAGGAGGAAAATAAAAGAATAGGCAGAATACAGAGGTATTTTAGGGCAGTGAAATTACTCTTTATAGCACTCTAACAGTGGGCACATGTCATTACATATTTGTCAAAACCCACAGAATGTACAATAGCAAGAGTGTATCCTACTGTATTCCCAATGAACCTTGGAAAATAATGACATATCACTGTAGGTTCATTAGTTGCATCAAATGTGTCTATTGGTGCAAGAAGGTAGGGACACTGCATGAGTGGGGGCAGGGTATATTGAGGAATCTCTGTATCTTCCTTTCATTGTTGCAGTCAACCTAAAACTGCTCTAAAAATTAAGTTTTTTAAAAAGCACCAAACTAGGAGCACCTAAATACGTAAAGTCTAGTCAAGGCTATGGTTTTTCCAGTAGTCATGTATGGATGTGAGAGTTAGACTGTGAAGAAGGCTGAGCGCCGAAGAATTGATGCTTTTGAACTGTGGTGTTGGAGAAGACTCTTGAGAGTCCCTTGGACTGCAAGGAGATCCAACCAGTCCATTCTGAAGGANGTGAGGGTTGGACTGTGAAGAAGGCTGAGCACCGAAGAATTGATTCTTTTGAACTGTGGTGGAGAAGACTCTTGAGAGTCCCTTGGACTGCAAGGAGATCCAACCAGTCCATTCTGAAGGAGATCAGCCCTGGGATTTCTTTGGAAGGAATGATGCTAAAGCTGAAACTCCAGTACTTTGGCCACCTCATGCGAAGAGTTGACTCATTGGAAAAGACTCTGATGCTGGGAGGGACTGGGGGCAGGAGGAGAAGGGGACGACCGAGGATGAGATGGCTGGATGGCATCACTGACTCGATGAACCTGAGTCTGAGTGAACTCTGGGAGTTGGTGATGGACAGGGAGGCCTGGCGTGCTGCGATTCATGGGGTCACAAAGAGTCGGACACGACTGAGCGACTGAACTGAACTGAAATGAAATACGTAAAGCAAATATTAACAGACATAAAGGGAGAAACTGACAGGACACAATAATAATAGGGGACTTCAGCACCTTGGTTATACACCAATGGAGAGATCATCCAGACAGAAAATCAATAACGGCATTAAATGGCACATTAAACCAGATGGTCTTAATATATATACATATGTATATATAGATTAGCTCATCAAAAAACAAAATACACATTCTTTTCAAGTACACATGTAACATTCTCCAGGATAAGTCATATGAGAGGTCACAAAACCAGTCTTAGTAAACTTAAGAAAATTGAAATCCTGTCAGGCATCTTTTTTGACCACAATACTATGGGAAATCCACTACAAGAAAAAACTGCCCAAAACACAAGGATATGGAGGTTAAACAAAGGCTACTAAACAACAAACGGTTCACTGAGTAAATCAAAGAAGAAAAAAAAAAAAAAAACCTAGAGACAAGTGAAACTGAAAACACAGCAATCCAAAATCTATGGGAATCAGCAAAAGCAGTACCAAGAGGAAATTTATACAAGTCTGTGGATCACAATCAACTGTGGAAAATTCTGAAAGAGATGGGAATACCAGACCACCTGACCTGCCTCTTGAGAAANTGAGAGTCCCTTGGACTGCAAGGAGATCCAACCAGTCCATTCTGAAGGATATCAATCCTGAGATTTCTTTGGAAGGAATGATGCTAAAGCTGAAACTCCAGTACTTTGGCCACCTCATGCGAAGAGTTGACTCATTGGAAGAGACTCTGATGCTGGGAGGGATTGGGGGCAGGAGGAGAAGGGGACCACAGAGGATGAGATGGCTGGATGGCATCACTGACTCAATGGACGTGAGTCTGAGTGAACTCCGGGAGTTGGTGATGGACAGGGAGGCCTGGCGTGCTGCGATTCATGGGGTCGCAAAGAGTCGGACACAACTGAGTGACTGAATTGTACTGATCTGAACCTCAGAAAACAAGAAAAATCTCAAATAATAACCAAACCTTATACCTCAAGGAACTAAAAAGAAGAACAAACAAAACCCAAAGTTAGCAGAAAGAAAAAAATAATAAATATAAGAACAAAAAATCAATAATACATTAAAAGGATCATACACCATGATCAAGTGGAACTTATCCCAGGGTAGGGATGCAACAGTGGTTCAGTATCTACAAATCAATCAATGTAATAAAACACATTAATAAACCGAAGAATAAAAATCATATGATCATCTTGATAGATGCAGAAAAACCTTGAAAAAATTCAACATTTATTTATGATAAAAGCTCTCAACAAAGAAGTTATATATCTCTACACAATAAAGGTCATATGTGACAAGCCCACAGTTAACTACTCAATGGTGAAAAATTGATGGCATTTCCAGTAATATCAGGATCAAGACAAGGACACCCTCTCTCACCTTTTTTATTCACTTTTACTTACATAGTACCGGAAGTCCTAGCCACACAATCAAATAAAAAAAGAAAAGGAATACAAATTGTAAAGGAAGAAGTAAAACTGTCACTGTTTTTAAATAACATGACACCATACACAGAAAATCCTAAAGATGCTACCAAAAAGCTACTAGAACCCATCAATGAATTTGGCAAAGTTGCAAGATATAAGGAGAAGGCAATGGCAATCCACTTCAGTACTCTTGTCTGGGAAATCCCATAGACGGAGGAGCCTGGTAGGCTGCAGTCCATGGCGTCACAAAGAGTTAGACACGACAGAGTGACTTCACTTTCACTTTTCACTTTCATGCATTGGAGAAGGAAATGGCAACCCACTCCAGTGTTCTTGCTTGGAGAATCCCAGGGACGACAGAGCCTGGTGGGCTACCGTCTATGGGGTCTCAGAGAGTCAGAGATGACTGAAGCGACTTAGCAGCAGCAGCAGCAGGATATAAAATTAATTTAGAGAAATCTGTTATATTTCTATATACTAACAATGTATACACTAACAATCAGAAAGAAAAATTAAGAAACCAATCCCATTTACAGTTGCATCAAAAAGAATAAAAATCCTAGGAATAAGTCCAAATGAAGGGGTACAATATCTGTACTTGGAAAACATTAGTCATTGATGAAAGAAATGGAAGACAACAACAGAAGAGGAAAGATAAACTGTCCTCAAGGATTAGAGAATAAATATTGATAAAATGAACATACTGCCCAAGGTGATGCCCAAAATCAATGCACTCCCTATCAAACTACCAAAGTTATTTCTCACAGAACTAGAATAGATAATTCTAAAACTTATAGGGAAGCATGAAAGACCCCTCAATAGCCAAAGCAATTCTGAGAAAGAAGAGCAAAGCTGGAGTATCATGCTTTCTGATTTCAAGCTACACTACAAAGGTACAGTAATCAAAGCTTTATACTAGCTCAAAACCAGACACACAGATCAATGGAACCCAATAGAAAGCCCAGAAACAAACTCATCGCATGTATATGGGCAATTAAAGAATATACAATAGAAAAGATGGCCCTCCTCAGGAACCAGTATTGAGAAAACATGTCTGACTCTTTGCAAACCCATGGACTGTAGCTCTCCAGACCTCTGTCCATGGAATTTTACAGGTAATAATACTGAAATGGGTTACCATTTCCTGCTCCAGGAGGTCTTCCCAACCCAGGGATCAAACCCACATCTCTCGCAGCTCCCGCATTGGCAGGCAGGTTCTTTACCACCGTGCCACCTGGGAAGCCCTAAGGTGGAATATTTCTCAGCCATGAAAAAGAATGATATCTTGCCATTGTGACAACATGGATGGACCTAGTGGGTATTGTGCTGAGTGAAACAATTCAGACAGAGAAAGACAAATGCCAACTTCACTAATATGTGGAATATAAAAAGAAAATGATGAACAAAACAGAAACAATTACAGATAAAGAGAACAAGCAGGTGGTTCTAGAGGGACAGGGATGTGGGGGGAAAAATAGATGAGGGAGACTAAGAGGTTTAAACTTCCAGGTGTGCAATAAATGAGTCAAGAGTATGAAATGTACAGTGTGGGGAGTACAGTCATTAACTATGTAATATCTTTGTATGGTGACAAACTAGACTTACCATGGTGACCATTTTGATATGTATAGAAATACTGAATCACTGTGTTGTGTAATAGGAACTAACCTAGTATTGTAGGTCAGTTAGACTCCAAAAGCAAACAAACTCACAGGAAGCTTTGTTACCAGAGGCAGACATGAGAAGAGGGGAAATTGGATGAAAGCAATCAAAAGGTAGAAACTTTCGGTTATAAGTACTAGGGATGCAATGTATAACATGATGAATATAATTAACATGGCTGCATGTTATATATGAAAGCTGTTAAGATAATAAATTCTGAGTTCTCATCACATGGGAAAAAAATCTTCCCTTTCTTTAAATTTGCATCTATATGGGATGATGAATGTTCACTAAATTTATTGTGATAATCATTTCATGACATAAAGCAAATCATTATCCCGTATACCTTAAACTTGTCCAGTGCTGTATTTCAATTATCTCACAACAAAATTTCATTGCAGCACTGTTTACAAAGCTAGGACATGGAAGCAACCTAGATATCCATCGGCAGACAAATGGATAAGGAAGTTGTGGTACATATACTCAGTGCAATATTACTCAGCTATAAAAAATAACACATTTGAGTCAGTTTTAATGAGGTGGATGAAACTGGAGCCTATTATACAGAGTGAAGTAAGCCAGCAAGAGAAACATCAACACAGTATATTAACACATATATATGGAGTTTAGAAAGATGGTAATGACAACCCTATATACAAGACTGCAAAAGAGACACAGATGTAAAGAGCAGACTTTTGGACTCTGTGGGAGAAGGTAAGGGTGGGATGATTTGAGAGAATAGCATTGAAACATGTATACCATATGTAAAATAGATGACCAGTGCGCGTTTGATGCATGAGGCAAGACACTCAAAGCTGGTGCTCTGGGACAACCCAGAGAGATGGGGTGGGGAGGGAGGTGGGAGGGGCATTCAGGATGTACACATGTACACATGTACATCCGTGGCTGATTCATGTCAATGTATGGCAAAAACCATCACAATATTGTAAAGTAATTAGCCTCCAATTAAAATAAATAAATTTAATTAAAAAAAAAAACAAGGTAGAGGGAAGAAAAGTAGAAATTTTTAAAAAAATAAAATAAAAATAAGAAAATTAGAAAACATCCCCTAAATTTCAAAGTGTGTATTCTTTTTTTTTTTTTTCCATTTCTACTATACTGTTGTTTACTACTGTATCTAACCTGTTTCCATTTCTCAGGTTTGGGAGGAGGTTAATTCTCAGATGCTGTTTGCTCCAGCTTGCCATTGCTGACACCAGTGCAGCCTTTGCTCCCACCTACCTCATTTACTGCTCACTACGCTTCTTGGCTGGGTTTTCTACCATGAGCATCCTGACAAATTGTACTGTTCTTAGTAAGTCAAAACTTTGGGTCTTTGAAATTTTCCAAGCTTTAAATTTTATTTTTAAATTCTAACTTTGTCTGAAGTCAAGATCCTGTTTGTGTTTTCTTTCAGTTGTAGAATGGACAGTGCCCCGATTTCAAGTCATGGGAATGACCCTGTCGATCTGTGCAGCTTGCTTGGGCCAGATCATCCTGGGAGGACTCGCTTTTGCCATTCGAGACTGGCGCACCCTTCAGCTGGTGTTTTCTGTACCATTATTTGTCTTCTTTCTCTCCTCAAGGTATAAAATTTCTTTCTTTATCTGAGAAGATCCTAGATCCAAGGTACCTGGAGTTAGGATGCAAGCATTCTGATTGGTCTTAGTCAATATTTGAACACATGCCTAACTAATCTGTGCCCTGTGTACAATTAAAGAAGTAGAATAGTTAGTGTTACAAGATAATATCAAGGACATTCAGGTAAATGTGAATTTTAGATAAAACGTGAAATTTTTATATAATAACCCCAAATATTGAACAGAGCCTAGTTACACTAAAAATCATTTATTGTTTACATGAAATTTCTACTTACATGAGAGTTCTGTATTTTTATTTGGGATTCCCTGGTGGCTCAGATGGTAAATAATCTGCCTGCAATGCAAGAGACTGGGTTTGATCCCTAGAACAGGAATATTCCCTGGAGAAGGGAATGGCTACCCACTCCAGTATTTTTGCCTGGAGAATTTCATGGACAGAGGAGCCTGGAGGGCTACAGTCCAAAGGCCGCAAAGAGTTGGGCACGACTAAAATCTAACACTTTCACTACTTTTCTGTGTTTTTATTTACTAACCTGATAAAAATACAGTGTCTTGTTAAAGTAAAATTTCAAATAAACAGCAAATACTTTTTAGTATATGTACAAAATACTGCGTGGGATGTAGTGGTACTCAAGGTTTACTCATATTTACTGTTAATCTAAATTCAAATTTAACTAAACACTATTTTATTTGCTAAAACTGATACTATCCCTCTGAATAATAGGAAGGGAACACTATGACTCCAAGTCCATATTCTGGCAGTAAAGGTCTCTGAATGTAGAGGTCATCTTCACCGTTTCCTAGTTATGGTGAAAGTGAAAGTCGCTCAGTCATGTCTGACTCTTTGCGACTCCATGGACTATACAGTCCAAGGAATTCTCCAGGCCAGAATACTGGAGTGGATAGCCTTTCCCTTCTCCAGGGGATCTTCCCAACCCAGGGATCGAACACAGGTCTCCCGAATTGCAGGTGGNGACTCCAAGTCTATATTCTGGCAGTAAAGGTCTCTGAATGTAGAGGTCATCTTCACCGTTTCCTAGTTATGGTGAAAGTGAAAGTCGCTCAGTCATGTCTGACTCTTTGCGACTCCATGGACTATACAGTCCAAGGAATTCTCCAGGCCAGAATACTGGAGTGGATAGCCTTTCCCTTCTCCAGGGGATCTTCCCAACCCAGGGATCGAACACAGGTCTCCCGAATTGCAGGTGGATTCTTTACCAGCTGAACCTCAAGGGAAGCCCAAGAATACTGGAGTGGGTAGTCTATCCAGAGGATCTTCCCAACCCAGGAATCAAACCGGGCTCTCCTACATTGCAGGTGGGTTCTTTATCAACTTAACTATCAGGAAAGCTCCTAGTTATGGTACGAGAGAATATGCATTATATTTTCTGGTGTAAAAAAACAAGAGATAGGTATTAGATGGGAGGGGAGAGGTATTTCAGGAAAAAAAGGTATGTGAAAAAATGAAGAAATGAGAGTTGGTTGCAGCTCTGTTCTCTTCTTTGATCAGGTGGCTGGCAGAGTCTGCTCGGTGGCTGATTATCACCAACAGACCCGAGGAGGGCTTAAAGGAACTTAAAAAAGCTGCGCACAGGAATGGAAGGAAGAATGCTGGAGACGCCCTAACTATGGAGGTGAACAGGAGAGGGGATTGGGATGACGTGACCTGACATACACTCTAGTCGGTGTCCAAGTGAATAAAGGGTGGGAACACAGGTGTGGTTGGGGTCTACTTACCTCATTGTCCTGGTCTTCAATAGCTGCCCACATTGTTTGAGTGAATATTAAGAGAGAGCATGATGATGCTGAAGGGACTGAATGCAGATATTTCACTCAACAAAGGCAGAAAGCACTTCGTATGTATGATTGTAAAGACTGTGTATTGGCCGCCCTTTGTGTTAGAGAAAGTTAAAAAAAAAAAAAAAAAAACCTAATCCATTTCTTTCCAATTAACATTCCAATGGCTTTTTTGTCAAGATGGTAAGGCAAGAAGGGCAGCTTAGTGACCATGCAGAAAAGCGCATGTGAAAGTGAAAAACAGTCATGTCTGACTCTTTGCGACCCCATGGACTATATAGTCCCTGGAATTCTTCAGGCCAGAATTCTGGAGTGGATAGTCTTTCCTTTCTCCAGGGAATCTTCCCAACCCAGAGATTGAAGCCAGATCTTCCACATTGCAGGAGGATTCTTTACCAGCTGAGCCACCAGGGAAGCCCAAGAATACTGGAGTGGGTAGTCTATCCCTTCTCCAGCGGATCTTCCCAACCCAGGAATTGAACCAGGGTCTCCTGCATTGCAGGTGGATTCTTTACTAACTGAGCTATGAGGAAAGCCCATTATTAACTTTTTTTTGTTTGCAATGATACGAGAATGGAAAGAATGCTAATAGAGACAAGGGGAAATCATCTGCCCTGATTAATAGGAAAAAGAGAAGGTTAGGGGCTGGACAGTCAAACAAGAACAATAAAACATTTCTGCAAATTTACTCATTGGCACATCTGATCAATTTTTTGAAACCACTTAATTGAGGTTTTAACATACAAAGAACTGTACCTATTTAATGTACAGCTTGATAGACTTGCAAGTTAGTATACATCTGAACATCATCACCACAGTTTATACAATTAACATATCCATTGTCTCCTAAAACTTTATCCATCCTTCTTTATTTATTATTTTTTGTGATAACACAATATAAGACCTCCCATCACAGCAAATTTTGAGCGTACCACAATGCTATAGAGTCCTTTAGGATTGATTTATCTTGCTCAACTTAAACTTTGTAACTCTATGATAAATATTGCCCTATTTTTCACATCCCCCTACACCTGGCAAGCACTATTCAGAAACTCTCTGCTTCAATGTATGACAAAACCAATACGGTATTGTAAAGTAAAATAAAGTAAAAATTTAAAAAAAAATAAAAAAAGAAAAGAAAAGAAAAAAAAAACTATTTTAGATTACTTGTATAAGTGGTATCCTGTAGTATTTGTTTTTTTGCATATGGCTTATTTTTTGTAGCATAATATCCTCTGGGTTAATCACACTGTGACAAATGGCAAAATTTTTTTACTTTCATTGCTGAATAATATACCATTTTGCATATATATAGATGGCACTTTCCTTTTCTATTCATCCATGGATGGACATTTGTTTCCATATCTTAGCTATTGGGAATAATGATCCAATGAATATATGAGGGCAGATGTCTCTTCAAGATCCTGATTTCAATTCCTCTGAATGTATATCCAAAAGAAGGATTACAGGATAATATACTAGTTCTAGTCTCAATTTTTTGAGGAACCTCCATACTGTTTCCATAGTGGCCACAGCACTTCACATTCCCAGCAACAGTGTACAAGGATACCCTGTTCTCCACATCTTCACCAACACTTATTACTTTTTTTATAATAGTCATTCTAACTGGTGTGCAGTGGTAACTCATAATTTTGATTTGCCTTTCCCTAACAGTTAGTGGTGTCAAGCATTTTTTTTTTTTTATGTACCTGTTGGCCATTTGTATGTGATCTTTGCAGAAATGTCTATTCAGTTTGTATGCCCAATTTTTTTGCCACTCAGTTGTGAGGTCATGTCCAACTCTTTTCAAGCCCATTGACTGCAGCATGCCAGGCTCCCCTGTCCTTCACTATCTTTGCTCAAACTCATGTCCATTGAGTTAGTGATGCCATCCAACCATCTCATCCTCTGCCATACCCTTGTCCTCCTGCCTTCAATCTTTTCCAGCATCAGGGTCTTTTCCAATGAGTCAGCTCTTCACATCAGGTGGCCAAAGTATTGGAGCTTCAGCATCAGTCCTTCCAATGAAAATTTAGGGTTGATTCCCTTTAGGATTGACTAGTTTGATCTCCTTACCGTCCAAGGGACTCATCAAGAGTCGTCTCCAGCATCTTCTAAAGCATCAGTTATTCATTGTTCAGCCTTCTTTATAATGCAACTCTCACATCTGTACATGACTACTGGAAAAACCATCTCTTTGACTAGACAGAACTTTAATTGAGTTATTTGGGTTTTTCACTACGGAGTTGTAGGAGTTTCCTATATATTCTGGATATTAACCCTCTATAAGACACATGGCTCGCAAATATTTGCTTCTAGTCTGCAGGTGCTTTTTCATTTTGTCGATTATTTCCTAGCTGTTTAAAGGCTTTCCAGTTTGATATAGTACCATTTGTCTATTTTTGTTATTACCTGTTCTTTTAGTGTCAGAACCAAAAAATCATTGCCAAGATCAGTATCAACAAGCTTCTCTCTTATATTTTCTTTAGCAATTTTATAGTTTAGATTTTTAGTCTTTAATTATATTTAAGTTGATTTTTTATTTTTCTTAACTTACTCTATTTTAATTGGAGGATAATTTCTTTACAATATTGTGGTGGCTTTTGCCGTACATTGACATGAATCACCCACAGGTGCACAGTGTAAGGTAAGTTTCCAATTTCATTTTTTGCATGTAGATATCCAATTTTAATAAACACCATTTATTAAAAACAATCTTGTCCCCATTGTGAATTCTTGACACAATTGTCAGAAATCAATTGTCTGTATATGCATGAGTCTATTGCTAGGCTCTATATTCTGTTCTTTTGGTCTATATGTCTTTATGCCAGTATCATGCTCTTGGTTACTGTGGCTTTGTTATATATTTTGAAACAAGAATATGTGATGCTTCCAGCTTTGTTCCTGTTCAAAAATGCTTTGACTGTCAGGGGGTCTTCTGTATTTCCATGTGAATTTTAGGGTTTTTTTTTTCTATTTCTGTAGAGAATGTCAATGGGGTTTTGACAGGGATTTATTGAATCTGCATATTGCTTTGTGTTGTATGGACATCTTAACAATACTAATTTGTTTAATCCATGAGCTTGGATGTCTTTTAAGTTTCTAGTATCTGCCTTAATTTCTTTCTTCAGTGTTTTCAATACGCAAGTCTTTCATCTCCTTGGTTAAGTTTATCCCTAAATGCTTTATTGTTTTTGAAGATATTGCAAATAAGACTGTCTTCTTAATGTTATTTTTAGATAGCTTGTGGCTTGTGTATAGAAATACAACTGATTTTATATGTTAATTTTTTATCTTGCAAATTAACTGAATTCACTTTTAACAACTTTTTGGATATGTGTTTAGGTTTTTCTACAAATAGATCATGTTGTCTAAAAAAAGATCATTTTACTTCTTTCTTTCTGATTTGGATGCCTTATTTTTTTCTTACCTAATTGTTCTGGCCAGGACTTCCAATTCTATGTTGACCTGAAGTAAGATCCTTGTCTAGTTCCAGATCTTAGAGGGAAAATTTTCAGCTTTTCACCATAGAGTATGATGTTAGCTGTGGGCTTTTCATACATGGCCTTTAATGGAAGTTCCTTCAGTACTTAATTTGTTGAGAATTTTTGCCATGGAAGTGTGTTGAATTTTGTCAAATGCATTTTCAGCATTTGTTGTGAGAATCATATGATCTTTAGCCTTCATTCTGCTACTTTGGTGTATCACATTTATTTGCTTGTACTGAACCATCCTTGCATCCCAGGAATAAACCCCACTGGGTAATGGTATATGATCTTTTCAATATGCTGTTGAATTTGGTTTGCTAACATCTTGTTGCTTATTTTTTCGACCATATTCTTTAGGAATGTTGGCCTGTAGTGTTTTTTTCTTTTCTTTCCTTATGGTTTCTTTGTCTCACTTTGCTGTTAGGATCATAGTGACCTGACAAAATTAATTTAGAAGGACTTCTAGCTTCTATTTTTTGGGAGAGTTTGAGAAGATTCATATTAATTCTTTAAATGTTTGGTAGAATTCACCTGTAATGCTATATAATATTAGGCTTTTATTTCTGGAATTTTTAATTACTGCCTCACACTGTTTATTAGTTGTTCATCTATTGAGGCTTTCTAGTTCTTCTCAGTTCAGTCTTTGTAGGTTATATGTCATATATTTGTGTCAGATTGATCCTTTTGCCATTATAAATTATCTTCTTGGTCTCTTGTGACGGTTTTTGATTAAAGCCTATTTTATCCACACAAGGTGGCTATCCCTGCTCTGTTTTGGCTATCATTTTCATGGACTGTCTTTTTTCATCCATTCATTTAAAGTCTATTCTGTATACCTGTGGTGGATCCATGTTGATGTATGGGAAAACCAATACAATATTGCAAAGTAATTAACCTCCAATTAAAATAAATAAGTTTAAAAAAAAATAAAGAAATGGAAAACCTTCTAAATTCATTTTGTCAGGCCAATATGATTCTGACACCAAAATGAAACAAAGATACCATGAGAAAAGAAAAGAAAAAAATATGGGCCAGCATTCCTGAAGAGTATAGTTGAAAAAATCATCAACAAGATGTTAGAAAACCAAATTCAACAATTAAAAAGATCATACACCATTACCCAGTTGATGTTTTTGAACTGTGGTGTTGGAGAAGACTCTTGAGAGTCCCCTGGACAGCAAGGAGATCAAACCAGTCAACCCTAAAGAAAATCAATCCTGAATACTCATTGGAAGGACTGATGCTGAAGCTGAAACTCCACTACTTTGGCCATCTGATGCAAAGAGCTGACTCATTAGAAAAGACTCTGATGCTGGGCAAGATTGAAGGCAGGGGGAGAAGGGGACGACAGAGGATGAAATGGTTGGACGGCATCGCTGACTCAATGGACATGAGTTTGAGCAAGCTCTGGGAAATGGTGAAGGACAGGGAAACCTGGAGTGCTGCAGTCCATGCAGTCACAAAGAGTATGACACAACTGAGTGGCTGAACAACAACAAACCTAAAGCGATTCTCTTACAGGCAGCAGAGAACCTACAGTGGGGGTCAAGCCAGGGTGTGCTGGAAAATGTTTAACACTTTAGTTACAGGAAGAAAGAAAGCCAGAGGTCTCAGATTTGTGGTGCTGATCAATTTCTGTGATGTGAATATTACCACCATAGTCAGCTTCAAGCCACCAACAGGACGGTAACTGCTTAACAAACTATCTAAAAATTTAACAAAGGGTTTTTATGCATTTTCACACTGATTCCAGGACACAACTGGATAAGGGTTCAAACAGGGGCTGTTTCATGCATTTTAATCCAGGATAGTGTTATGAGTAGTATGAATATTTAGAAAAGGCCAGAGATTGAATTGCCAACATCTGCTGGATCATTGAAAAAGCAAGAGAGTTCCAGAAAAACATCTACTTCTGCTTTATTGACTATGCCAAAGCCTTTGACTGTGTGGATCACAACAAAATGTGGAAAATTCTGAAAGAGATGGGAATACCAGACCACCTGACCTGCCTCCTGAGAAATCTGTACAGTGTCAGACTTTATTTTGGGGGCTCCAAAATCACTGCAAATGGTGACTGCAGCCATAAAATTAAAAGATGCTTACTCCTTGGAAGGAAAGTTATGACCAACCTAGATAGCATATTAAAAAGCAGAGACATTACTTTGCCAACACAGGTTCATCTAGTCAAGGCTATGGTGTTTTTTAGTCATGTATGATGTGAGAGTTGGACTATAAAGAAAGCTGAGCATGGAAGAATTGATGCTTTTGAACTGTGGTGTTGGAGAAGACTCTTGAGAGTCCCTTGGACTGCAAGGAGATCCAGCCAGTCCATTCTAAAGGAAATCAGTCCTGAATATTCATTGGAAGAACTGATGCTGAAACTAAAACTCCAATATTTTGGCCACCTGATACAAAGAACTGACCCATTGGAAAAGACCCTGGTCCTGGGAAAGATTAAAAGCAGGAGGAGAAAAGGACGACAGAGGATAAGATGGTTGGATGGCATCATCAACTCAATGGACATGAGTCTGAGCAAGCTCCAGGAGTTGGTAATGGACAGGGAAGCCTGGCCTGCTGCAGTCCATGCAGTTGCAAAGAGCCAGACACAACTGAGTGACTGAATTGAACTAAACTTACATTATCATCCATGATGCAATCCTGCTCCTCTCTTCTAAAAGCCTAAGTCCAATATTTTCACTACTCAGGTTATAACTGAAAGGATGTTATTGCATTTGTAGGTTCTCAGTTAAGATGGCCTTTCACTTCCCTGAATTCCTCATGAAATTATTCCAATTGACTTTATGGTATTTTTTCATTTGTAGAGGTGGGATAAGAATTAAGACTCTATTGTTTGAATAACTGATAAATAGGTATCTGAGAAAAGTTGGATACAATTCCATATGCACATTTACAGCCTCATGTATGGCCCTGGAAACCCTTGTGAGAGAAATGCTATTATTTTTCTCCACCTACTCTGCTCCTACTCTGATGCCTCTGCTTGTTCTTTTTGTTGTTGTTGTCTGGTCACTAAGTCATGTCCAAGTCTCTGTAACACCATGGACTGTGGCACTCCAGGCTTCTCTGTCCTCCACTATCTCCTGGAGTTTCTCAAATTCATGTTCATTGAGCTGTTGATGTGAATTGAGTTTATAAATATTTAATTACATTTCTCAAGGTATATACTTAGCATATTGCAGGACTATTAAGTAACTCCATATTATAACCAGTTCTGAATATAAATCATCCTACTCCAAGATCTCTCCTGATTTCATCCTCAGAGTTACCTCTAGGCATCTCATTCATGGAGGCACAATATGCCAGGAATTCCCCAAAAAGTGATTGAACAAAGAACCAAAACAAAGAATCTCAGGAAATGTTCTTTTCCCTGAGATAAACAGTTTTTCTTCAAGGGACAGCCAGCTGATAGCCAAGCTTAGTTTCCAGGTCTTTCATGCCCATCTGGCACAAATGGAGCTTTGGACCATTACCCAAGTAAGCCTGATTTGATTCCCTTTCTTATCTGCATATCTGACATATAATCCCTTTGTAATGCCCTGCAGCATTCTCAAATCCTGTGTTTAAATATTTTTGTTGCTACATAATTTCCTTCAGTCCCTTTAAACTCAGCAATTCTCTATTCATATCACTTTTACACCCATCGTTGCATTTTCAATGACTATATTTTCCAGTAGACAGAAAGGGAAGTTGTCTATCTTGTCCTCTGTTGGGGGCCTCACAATGCCTACCACTGTGTGACCACTGAACAGTTTGTTGTTGTTGAAGGTCCTGAGGTCTGCCATGCAGGAGGAGCTGGAGGCAGCACAGACCAAATCTTCTGTGTTTGACTTGTTCCGCACACCCAACCTGCGTAAAAGGATCTGTCTCCTGTCCTTTGTGAGGTGGGCTTCACACAGTGCATGAGAGATGTTAAAATAGTGGAGACATGAATCTATTCCTTATCAAAAGAGCAGCATGGTGGGAACAGATCTGAGATAAAACAGAGAGAAAGCCATAATGATAGCTGTCGTGTTGAATAGTCAAAGGGTTATGAAAAGACAGACCCAGAGCTAGGTATACAACATAGAGTTCTGTTTATCATATCACCCTACCAAGTTCATCACTGGAAACTGAGGCTCAGAACTTCCGATGTTCTCATGATACAATGTTGGCTTTAACTCTCTTCATTTGTCTGTTTTCATTTTAATTAAGGTAAAATTACAAACCATAAAATGAAGAAGAATACATAGCCTGATGAATATTTCCATATGTAAATATGCAACCATCACCCAGATAAAGATACAGAAAAACTCTAAAGCCCTGGAAGGTTCTCTCATGTCTCCACCACAAAAATACTCCAAATCCCCCTCCCAAACTTAACAGCTCCAAATATATAACTATCGTATAGTTTTAAAATCATCACTGTGTGAGGAAATATTTCATAAAACCTATCATGTTTTTATACTTTAAAACCAACTACTGGCTGTTTGGTTAACAGTTATGATCATCATTTGTAAGACAAAGGCTCTAAACCTTATGGTAAATGTCGTTCATCTTTGTTCACCACAGATTTGCAAACTTCATGGCATTTTTTGGTCTGATTCTCCACCTCCAGTATATGGGGAGCAATGTTTTCCTGTTCCAAGTTCTTTTTGGTGCAGTCAACCTCCCAGCCAATTACGTTGCTTTTTTGGCACTGAATCACCTGGGCCGTCAAGTAAGCCAGACACTCTTCCTGTTTCTTCTTGGAGTCTCCATTCT
>SJYH01006416.1:324750-343429 GCA_006408735.1 Sylvicapra grimmia
CCCAAGAAAATAAAGTCTGTCACTGTTTCCATTGTTTCCTCATCTATTTGCCATGAAGCGATAGGACCAAATACCATGATCTTCGCTTTCTGGATGTTGAGTTTTAAGCCAACTTTTTCACTCTCTTCTTTCATTTTCATCGAGAGGCTCTTTAGTTCTTCTTCACTTTCTGCCATAAGGGTGGTGTCATCTGCATATCTGAGTTTATTGATATTTCTCCTGGCAATCTTGATTCCAGTTTGTGCTTCATCCAGCTTGGCATTTCTCATGATGTACTCTGCACTTAAGTTAAATAAGCAGGGTGACAATATACAGCCTTGACATACTCCTATCCCATTTTGGAACCAGTCTGTTGTTCCATGTCCAGTTCTAACTGTTGCTTCTTGACCTGCATACAGATTTCTCAAGAGGAGTAGATGTTTTTCTGGAACTCTCTTGCTTTTTCAATGAGCCAACAGGTGTTGGCAATTTTCTCTCTGGTTCCTCTGCCTTTTCTAAAGCCAGCTTGAACATCTGTAAGTTCACAGTTCACATACTGTTGAAGCCTGGCTTGGAGAATTTTGAGCATTACTTTGCTCATCTGTGTTCAGATGAGTGCAATTGTGAGGTAGTTTGAACATTCTTTGGCATTGCCTTTCTTTGGGGTTGGAATGAAAACTGACCTTTTCCAGTCCTTTCCACTGCTGAGTTTTCCAAATTTGTTGGCATATTGAGTGCAACACTTTCACAGCATCATCTTTTAGCATTTGAAATAGCTCAACTGGAATTCCATCACCTCCACTAGCTTTATTCATAGTGATACTTCCTAAGGNAAAACTGACCTTTTCCAGTCCTGTGGCCATTGCTGAGTTTTCCAAATTTGCTTTCATACTGAGTGCAGCACTTTCACAGCATCATCTTTTAGGATTTGAAATAGCTCAGCTGGAATTCCATCACCTCCACTAACTTTGTTCATAGGGATGCTTCCTAAGGCCCACTTGACTTTGCATTCCAGGATGTCTGGCACTAGGTGAGTGATCACATCATTGTGGTTATCTGGATCATGAAGATCTTATATAGTTCTTCCGTGTATTCTTGCCACCTCTTCTTAATATCTTCTTCTTCTGTTAGGTCCATACCATTTCTGTCCTTTATTATGTCCATCTTTGCATGAAATGTTCCCTTGGCATCTCTAATTCTCTTGAAGAGATCTCTAGCCTTTCCCATTCTACTGTGTTCCTCTATTTCTTTGCATTGATCATTGAGGAAGGCTTTTTTTCTCTCTCATTATTCTTTGGAACTCTGCATTCAGATGGGTCTATCTTTCCTTTTCTCCTTTGCTTTGTGCTTCTCTTTTCTCAGCTATTTGTAAGGCCTCCTCAAACAACCATTTTGCCTTTTTGCATTTTTTTCTTAGGGATGGTCTGGATCACTGCCTCCTGTACAGTGTCATGAACCTCGGTCCATAGTTCTTCAGGCACTCTATCAGATCTAGTCCTTTGAATGTATTTGTTACTTCCACTGTATAATTGTAAGGGATTTGATTTAGGTCATACCTGAATGGTCTAATGGTTTTCCATGCTTTCTTCAATTTAAGTCTGAATTTGGCAATAAGGAGTTCATGATCTGAGCCACAGTCAGCTCCTGGTCTTGTTTTTGCCGACTGTATAGAGCTTCTCCATCTTTGGCTGCAAAGAATATAATCAATCTGATTACAGTATTGACCATCTGGTGATGTCCATGTGTAGAGTTATCTCTTGTGTTGTTGGAAAAGGAGTTGCAGGATACTGGCCTCAGATAGCTGAGGTGCATATCAAAGGAATGATTTCAGTGAGCTCAGATCCTTGCATATCTGGTTTTCTTTAATTTACAAAAACTTTTGACATTTAAACTACCTGCCCTTTGTTGCAAAACTTCTACATAACCTGGTTCCTCCCCTCACCTCCTCAGAGCAGTTCTCTCAGAGTTACTTGAAGTGTTGTCTCCCGGGCTTGCAGTCCTAAAAACTCCCACCAAATAAAACATAACTCTCCCACAACTTGTGGGTTGTGAATTTTTTTTAAATTTTGCTTGTTGTGCTGGGTCTTCAATGCTGTGTGGGCTTTTCTCTAGTTACGGCAAGTGGGGTCTACTCTCTAGCTGCCGGGCACAGGCTTCTCATTGGAATGGCTTCTCCTGTTTGGAGCGTGGGCTCTAGGGCACACAGGCTTCAGCAGTTGCAGCTCGCAGGCTCTAGAGCACAGGCTCAATAGTTGTGGCACACAGGCTTAGCTGCTCCATGGCACGTGGGATCCTCCTGGATCAGTATTCAAAACTGTGTCTCCTGCACTGACAGGTGGATTCTTTATCCCTAGTCACCAGGGAAGTTTCATGAGTATTTTTTTAAGTCTACAGTAGGAAGATACATTTCTATGTCTCCTATTCGTTTGTCTAGCCATTCCTGATATCTTCTTTGCTGGCTCTATCTTCTCAATGCTCTACTTAATATCAGAGTTCTAAAAGCTCACCCTTAGCCTTCTTCTCTTTTCATTTTATATGATCTTCTCTGATGCTCCTGACACTGATACTTACTTAGTATGCACCTATACCGGCTATATAAATGGAAACAGTGACAGACGTTTATTATCTTGGTCTCCAAAATCACTGCAGGATGGTGACTGCAGCCATGCTATTAAAAGACACCTGCCCCTTGCAAGAAATGCTATGATGACCCTAGACAGTGTTTTAAAAAGCAGAGACATCACTTTGCCAACAAAGTTCCATATAGTCAAAGCTATTGTTTTTCCACCAGTCCTGTACCTATGTGAGAATTGGACCATAAAGAAGCCTGGTGTGCTGCAGTCCATGGGGTCACAAAAAGTCGGACATGACTGAGTGACTGAACAACAGTTATACCTGCTATGTCTATGGCTTAGACTCACCGATTTGTCTAAAGAAGTATTTCAAATACCAAGTAGAAAACCCTACATAGACATCCAAAAAAAATAATAGAAGGAAAGCAAAATTTTGCCCTTCCTGTATTCTGAATTTAGACAATGTCAGTCCAGTGCACAAAAAAGAAACTGAGGAGTCGGTTTGATTTCTTCCCTTTTCCTATTCCTAAATCCAATATTCAATGATTTGGCAGGTGACCAAGATGGTGGAGAAGGAAGACCCAAAACTCACCTCCTAAATGGACACACCAAAATTACTACTACTAGAACAAATATCTATGCAAACACTCTGAAGACTAGCAGAAAAGACTGTCCACAACTAAAGGCATAAAGAAGGCGCTACAGCGGGCCAGGAGGAGGGACAGAGACACAATATTGTCAGGATGCAGAGCCCAGGGCCTAGGGAGGACCGTCACAAATGGGAGGACCGTCATAATTGCAGAGGTCTTCCTCAAGAATTGAGGGGTCCAAGCCCCGCATCAGGTTCCCTAGCCCAAGGGTCCTGCACCAGGAAAACAAGACCCCAAAAACATCTCATTTGAAAACCAGTAGGATTATATTCAAGAGAACCAGAGAGCTGTAGGAGACAGACTCTGCTTTTAAAGGGCGCAGGCAACATCTCACAAGCCCCAAGTGCTATCACAGAAGCACAGAGGCAATAGTTTGAAAGGAGCCTGGCTGATCTTGAAGAGCCTCCTGGAGAGGCAAAGGGAACTGGGACTCCCCCCTGGAGACAGTGGCAGCAGTCAGTTTGGGGAGCTTGTTCTATCTCAGTAACACTGGAACTGGTACAATCAAAGAATTTTGAAATCCTTCCTCTAGCCCATTGGCACTGGGGACCTGGCCCCACTCTCCAGCAAGAGGAGGACCAGCAATGGACAAAGAGGAGCCATATTTCTCCCACACTATCTCCCTGAGCCCCGGGGCACTTAGAAAATCAAAAGAAGATTTGAAGAAACAAGTCTCAGAAAGGCAGGGGTGGGGGTCCCTCTAGAGCCCCGAAAGCAGGAATTTGGAATTTTTATACTGAACCCTTTAAAATGATTCAGACCAACAATTTACTTTCTGTGCATCTCTTCAGCCAAGTTTCAAATTCCCAGGAGAGAAATGTTTGCTTAGAATGATTCTCTGTCAGCCTCATACATGTTTCCCATCTGGTGCAGGGATACCCCATTTAAGATAAGTCAGTTTAGCTCTAATTTATTCATCCATGGCCAGGAATACACAGCTCTTTTATAAGCAGCCAGGGGATAAGCTCTTTTTTCTCTGAATAAATGTCCTTCCCTCAATTCCTCCTTTTGTTGCTGTTCAGTCACTATATCGTATCCAAATCTTTGTGACCCCATGGACTGCAGCACACCAGGCTCTTCTGTCTTCCACTATCTCCAAGTTTGCTCAAATTCCTGTCCATTGAGTCGGTGACGCTATCTAACAAACATCCTCTGTCACCTCCTTTTTTTGCCTTCAGTCTTTCCCAGCATCAGGGTTTTTTCCAATGAGTCAGCACTTCACATCACGTGGCCAAAATATTGGAGCTTCAACTTCAGCATCAGTCTTTCCAATGAATATTCAGGGTTGATTTCCTTTAGGATTGGCTGGTTTGATCTCCTCGCAGTCCAAGGAAATCTCAAGAGTCTTCTCTAGCACCACAAATTGAAAGCATCGACTCTTTGGCACTTCCTCCTATTGGAAGGACTAATATATTTCTGGGTAGTTATTATGATGCTGTATTAACAGGGCAGGAACAGCTTCATTTTCCATGCATCTGAGTTTCATACAATCTTAATCTTTATGTATTAAAACATTAAAATTCACCTTTGATAGACTGCTCTTCATACACCAATGGTTAAGCATTTGGCACTACTGAGCAACTATTATGAGATGAGATGGTTGGATAGCATCACCTACTCAGTGGACATGAACCTGGGCAAACTCTGGGAGACAGTGAGAGACAGGAAGGCCTGGCATGCTGTAGTCCAAGGGCTGGACTTAAAAGTGCGCAAACTCTGCTGTAGAGTCAAAGATGGTGGTGCTGCTGCCAAAATGGAATTGCTAGTCTGGTAGGCAATATAATAGTTACTGTTGTTCAGTCGCTGAGTTCTGTCTGGCTCTTTGCCACCTCACTGGCAAACTCCAGCAGACAGTGAGGGACAGGAAGGCAGGGCATGCTGTAGTCCATAGGGTGGCAAAGACTGACTGGTCTGATTTTCTTGCTGTCCAAGGGACTCTCAAGTGTCTTCTCCACAGTTCAAAAGCATCAATTCGTTGGCACTCAGCTTTCTTTATGGTCCAACTTTCACATCCATATATGACTAGTGGAAAAAACATAGCCTTGACTCTATGGACCTTTGTCAGCAAAATGATGTCTCTGCTTTTTAACATGCTGTCTAGGTTAGTCAAAGCTTTTCTTCCAAGGCACAAGCGTCTTTTAATTTCATGGCTGCAGTCACCATCTGCAGTGATTTTGGAGTCCAAGAAAATAAAGTCTATCACTGTTTCCATTGTTTCCCCATCTATTTGCCATGAAGTGATGGGACCAAATGCCATGATCTTAGTTTTTTGAATGTTGAGTTTTAAGCCAGGTTTTTCACTCTCCTCTTTCACCTTCATCATGAGGCTCTTTAGTTCCTCTGTCCTTTCTGCCATTAGGGTGGTATCATCTTCATATCTGAGGTTATTGATATTTCTCCCTGCAATCTTCATCCCAGTTTGCGCTTCATCCAGCCCAGCATTTCTCATGATTTACTCAATATAGGTTAAATAAGGAAGGTGACAACATACAGCCTTGATGTACTCCTATCCCAATTTGGAACAAGTCTGTTGTTCATTTCCAGTTCTAACAGTTGCTTCTTGACCTGCATACAGATTTCTCAGGAGGCAGGTTAAGATGGTCTGGTATTCCCACCTTTTTAAGAATTTTCCACAGTTTGTTATGATCCACACAGTCAAAGGCTTTAGCGTAGTCAATGAAGCAGATATTTTTCTGGAATTCTCTTGCTTTTTCTATGATCCAATAGATCTTGGCAATTTGATCTCTGGTTCCTTTGCCTTTTCTAAATCCAGCTTGTACATCTGGAAGTTCTCAGTTCAGGGGCTGTTGAAACCTAGCTTGAAGGATTTTGAACATTACCTTGCTAGTATGTGAAATGAATGCAATTGTGTGGTATCTGAACATTCTTTGGTATTGCCCTTCTTTAGGATTGGAATGAAAATGGACCTTTTCCAGTCCTGTGGCCACTGCTGAGTTTTCTAATTTTGCTGGCATATTGAGTGCAGCACTTTCACAGCATCATCATTTAGGATCTGAAATAGCTCAGCTGAAATTCCATCACCTCCGCTAGCTTTGTTTGTAGTAATGCTTCCTAAGGCCCACTTGACTTCACACTCCAGGATTACTTACCTGTGTTTGATAGCTCAACCACACCAAATATCCTTTCCACAATTTTCTTAATATTAATATCTGGCTGGGTCCTCCTGTTTGGTGTCTGGGTAATGCTCTTAGACAAGGCTTGATTAGCTCCACCCCAGCCCCACCCTTCCAGAGACTAGCCTTGCAGATTAGAAATCCTGAGTGTGAGCCCCTAAAAGGTAATTTCTTCACTGTTAGAGCACTCTTTTCCTACTGCCCTGTGAAGCCCCAGGGCTGCCCTGGACAGCCATCCACCGGGCACAGACATATGGAAGAACAGAACCCTCAGTGTCTGCATGTGAGCAAGACATACTGAAACTTCTTGCTTTATCCCTGACCTAGATGGTAGTGAAGCCTGCTCCTGATACAGTGTGCCAGAATGGGCTCCCTGAGACTCCAGAGCACCCAGGCAAGCTCTGCCGCAGCCACAGGGGGTCAGGCGAGGGGCAAGGGGCTGGGCGGGGGTGGGGGGCAGTTGGCATGTGACTCTGTGCAGCATCAATCCTGGATTTGCATCAAAGAGGTACAAAAAGAAAAGATTAACTTTCCTCCCACCACTCCCCAGTAGAGAGGACACACTTTGTTGCTTCAGCCCTGAGAGAGATGCTGTCAGTGTCTGTATCCTGCAGGGACTTCCTGTCCAAAGGTATCATGCCTGTGTGCTTAGTCACTCAGTCATGTCTGACTCTTTGCGACCCTATGGACTGTAGCCTTCCAGGCTCCTCTGTCCATGGGATTCTCCAGGCAAGAATACTGGAGTGGATAACCATTCCCTTCTCCAAGGCATCTTCCCAACCCAGGAATCTAACCTACATCTCCTGCATTGCAGGTGGATTCTTTACAGACTGAGCCACCAAGGAAGCCCAAAGTTACCACTGCTGCTGCTGCTGCTGCTAAGTCGCTTCAGTCGTGTCCGACTCTGTGCGACCCCATAGACAGGAGCCCAACAGGCTCCCCTGTCCCTGGGATTCTCCAGGCAAGAACACTGGAGTGGGTTGCCATTTCCTTCTCCATTGTGTGAAAGCGAAAAGTGAAAGTGAAGTCGCTCAGTCGCATCCGACTTCTAGCGACCCCATGGACTGCAGCCTACCAGGCTCCTCCATCCATGGGATTTTCTAGGCAAGAGTACTGGAGTGGCTTGCTATTGCCTTCTCCGAAAGTTACCACAGATCAGCGCAAAAATCTATCCTACTCATGAATATCTGTTACTATTCATCCAATAGCCGAAGCCTGATATAAAGATTATGTGCAATTGATTTTGCCTTCGCAGTGGATGAAGAACCCTTTGTCCTTGCCCCACACAGGCTTTTTCATTATGCATCTTCTGGCCTTAATTACCCTCTTCCTGCATTTCATTATAATGCAGCTCTTGATCTCAAAGTCCTTATTTTGCCAAGTGAAGACATTACTGCTATAAACACTTACCCACTTAAAGGACTGGACAAAGCTGGGTGAGTGGGTGCAACCTGTTCACGGTGGGCACAGAGTCTGTGATGGAGATAATGAACACATAGAGCCATGGGGTCAGTGATGGTCATCAGGAGGCTGGGATTAACAGATACACAGCACTATCTATAAAATAACAAGTACTTACTATACAGCACAGGGAACTCTACTCAATATTCTGTAATAACCTATGTGGAAAAGAAGCTGAAAAAGAATGTCTGTATTAAGTCACATCAGTCATGTCTGACTCTTTGCAACCCTATGGACAGTAACCTGCCAGGCTCCTCTGTCCATAGGATTCTCCAGGCAAGAATAGTGGAGTGAATTGCCATGCCTTCCTCCAGAGGATCTTCCCAACCCAGGGATTGAACCCGAGTCTCATGTCGCCTGCATTGGCAGGCAGGTTCTTTACCACTAGTGCCACCTGGGAAGCCTTGAAAAAGAATTAGATACATGTATTTTATATAAGGGAATCACATTACTGTACACCTGAAACACAACATTGGAAATCAACTATACCCCAAAATTAAATAAAAATTAAAATTAAATAAAATTCACTCTAATTAAANCCCATAGACAGGAGCCCAACAGGCTCCCCTGTCCCTGGGATTCTCCAGGCAAGAACACTGGAGTGGGTTGCCATTTCCTTCTCCATTGTGTGAAAGCGAAAAGTGAAAGTGAAGTCGCTCAGTCGCATCCGACTTCTAGCGACCCCATGGACTGCAGCCTACCAGGCTCCTCCATCCATGGGATTTTCTAGGCAAGAGTACTGGAGTGGCTTGCTATTGCCTTCTCCGAAAGTTACCACAGATCAGCGCAAAAATCTATCCTACTCATGAATATCTGTTACTATTCATCCAATAGCCGAAGCCTGATATAAAGATTATGTGCAATTGATTTTGCCTTCGCAGTGGATGAAGAACCCTTTGTCCTTGCCCCACACAGGCTTTTTCATTATGCATCTTCTGGCCTTAATTACCCTCTTCCTGCATTTCATTATAATGCAGCTCTTGATCTCAAAGTCCTTATTTTGCCAAGTGAAGACATTACTGCTATAAACACTTACCCACTTAAAGGACTGGACAAAGCTGGGTGAGTGGGTGCAACCTGTTCACGGTGGGCACAGAGTCTGTGATGGAGATAATGAACACATAGAGCCATGGGGTCAGTGATGGTCATCAGGAGGCTGGGATTAACAGATACACAGCACTATCTATAAAATAACAAGTACTTACTATACAGCACAGGGAACTCTACTCAATATTCTGTAATAACCTATGTGGAAAAGAAGCTGAAAAAGAATGTCTGTATTAAGTCACATCAGTCATGTCTGACTCTTTGCAACCCTATGGACAGTAACCTGCCAGGCTCCTCTGTCCATAGGATTCTCCAGGCAAGAATAGTGGAGTGAATTGCCATGCCTTCCTCCAGAGGATCTTCCCAACCCAGGGATTGAACCCGAGTCTCATGTCGCCTGCATTGGCAGGCAGGTTCTTTACCACTAGTGCCACCTGGGAAGCCTTGAAAAAGAATTAGATACATGTATTTTATATAAGGGAATCACATTACTGTACACCTGAAACACAACATTGGAAATCAACTATACCCCAAAATTAAATAAAAATTAAAATTAAATAAAATTCACTCTAATTAAAAAAAAAAAAAACAGTGCCAGGAACAGGATGAGCACTCTGCTGTCACTATTATTACTTTACTCCCATGCACTGTTGGGAGCCTGTCCCTGAAGGCTTCGGGTCTACCACACACCCTCCCCCAAGGCTAGCCGGTCATGAAGTTTTGGATGCTGCTTCACCCACAGCTGCTCCATTTTTCCTGTTTCTGGCATTGGGCAGTTCCATGATATTCTTCCTGCAGGGAGGGTTCCACTGCTCAGGCAAAGCTTGGAAAGCACGCCTCTGGAAAATCCCCTGAAGACAGGCCTCCCTTGTTTTTCCAACTCAGACTGTCTCCCCACCACCTTGGTTACAGCTCACAGGCTCATGCAAAGGTCGGGCAAGCCCTCCTGCATCAATATGGAAAGGCCAGGAACCTGTGACCTTGGTCGAATTTTTTTTTTCTCAGTCGATTGTCTTTTTCAAACACCCTTCTTTTGAAACACAACTGGAAGAATCCAAAATTACTCATTTACAAGGCATCCCCCCACACTGCTACAAACTCACATATGTTTTACCTTTTACGTAGAACTTGAAGCAATTTTTCTGAAAACATAAAAATTATCTTTTTTTATATTTAACCTAGAAAATCGAATGTTTTTTAATATCCACCACCATAATTTAACAAATTTTAAAAAATGAACCACTTTCTCTGCACCAAGAAACATCACCGACAAGGTCAACAAACAGCTGCCTTCCTGTTAAAGCGTCTGCTCAGCTGGCTGACAACCAGCTGGCTGGGTTCAAAAGCATAGGGAATAGACCCTTCCAGAGAACAGAACTTTGAGTTTGAGCTCAGCCTTCTTAGAGTTTGTTTAACCGTGTATTGTTCTGCCACAGCGTTAACAGAAGTTTCAGTAGGAACAGCCTGGGGTCAGACTGTATCCAGCACCCCTTCTCCTTATGTTGTGCTTGACTATGTGTGATATAAAAATCCAAAATAAATAAATAAAAATCCTAGTCCTGCAGAACTGAGTCAACTTTCCCTTTAAAATCTTTACTTTTTTGAATGAGCTCCCCTCCCACAGGCCAGCAGGAAATCCAGTTCTGTCCCACAGTATTCCAGAGGACACCCACGGAATCTCTGGTCAGCTTGCTTCTTATGCACTCCCTCTGGGGGTCCCTGAGACTCTTCTTCCCTTAGCTGCAGCCCTCTCAGGTGCTGCAAACCATGCATACCAGCCCCTTCCTTTATGTGCTACACACAGCAAATACAAGACTTGTGGATAACAATAAGTGATTATAGGCATAAGACAAAAACTTAAAACCAGGAACCTGGGAGCAGCTTATCTCTATTCCCACTATCACTCAGGGGATCCCCTCCATTTCTCCCCTCAGGCTCTGGCCTGCTGCCCCAGTGGTGGGGATTCATTCCCATTGTGTCAGTTTGCACGCCTGACTGGCGTATTTCCCCTCCTATCTCCCAATGCCTGGCCAGCAAAACCAGATTCCTCTGTGGTCACAGTAATCTCTGGAGAGTTTATCTGGGGTTTCCCAAAGTCCGTCTCTCTTCTGTCATTAAGCAAAACATCTAGGTTGTGCTTAGGAGCTGTCAGCCTATGAGTCGCTTAGAATGGGCCTCCCCACCATTAACAACACAGCACACTCGTGTTCTTTGTTCCATGTGATAGGCCAAATGAACCAATGCCACCACTGTTCCCACTTGCCCACACCTGCCAAAGTGAAAAAGAACAGACACTTAAAAAAAAAAAAAGAACACAAACCAATAGTTAACATCTCAGAAATATTTGCATTCATATGGCTTTCCCTTGGGATCTCCTCTCCGATTGTGGGTATGTGTTTTATATCTACAAGACTAAACAGGCTCACCCAAGTGCTTTCCAGGTGGTACTACTAGTAAATAATCCACCTGCCAAGCAGGAGATGCCAGAGATGCAGGTTCGATCCCAGGTTGGGAAGATGCCTGGAGAAGGAAATGGCAACCCACCCCAGTATTCTTGCCTGGAGAATCCCATGGACAGAAGAGCCTGGCAGGCTATAGTCAAATGGGGTTGCAAAGAGTTAGACACAACTGAGCCCTCACACACACACACACACACACACACACACACACGGCGGGGAGGGGTCCCACTCAAAGCAGAGTTCTTTTTACCCTAGAACGCAGCAACTGCTACAAGTTTTTAATGACACTTTAAGAAAGCCTCCCCTCCTCATCTGCAGTGTGAAGAGTGCCTCCTAGAGCTCGTGACTTTATAGACAGCTTGGAAGCAGGGGGAGCCCACTGTCCAGTAGGTGGTCTCCAACCCATGCTCCACTGTGTCTTGCATCCCTCCAACCATCTCAGAACTACTCACGGCCATCCCAGACCACCACTCCTGGGTTCAGACAAAGGTGGGCGGGGCCAGGGCTTGACACATGGCAGACATTCCAACATGTTTGTTGGATGAACTGAGGAACATAAGCCCTGAAGATACTTCTGAGGGTCTCTGCCCCACTTAGTACAAACCAGAAAGGACCCAGGGAAGTATCTTTCTGTTCCAAACATAAGCAAGAAATAGATAAGTGCCTCATTTCAAAGTTACTAAATACATTCTGGCGTGAGAGAGTTGTTTGTTAATCAAACAACACCCTGTTCCCTCGATTAATGATTAATACGGTCTGTGAGTTCAAAGCGACCTTCAGATCAAAAGGTTTACTAATCTATCACTGGGTTCATTCAAAGCTAAAATCTATAAAGTATAACCCTGGCACTTGTGTTCTCCTCTAAAGGAAGTCTCCAACCTCAACCATATCATGAATAAAGAGACTGAAGGGAGGGGTACTGGGAACTCCGGTGATGTTGGGGAGCAGGGAGGAGGAGATGGCAGCAGGGGCAACGACTTTATCCTAGTCGTGATTCACAGAGATGAGGGCGCGCTCTGCTCACCAGCATCTGAAACTGTTGTGCAAAGCAGAGAGAGAGGCCCTTCAGGCAGGGCAGAGGGGAATCAGTCAAAGACACACATCCAGACTCCAGAATCTAGGAGACAGGAAGAGTCAGTGAAGCTTGGGTGGTGAAGAACAGAACAGAGCAGGGGAAACTGAATGGTTTCACCGCAGGTCTATTTCTTCCAAATGGGAGAAAGACTCAAAGAAGGACCTGATCTGAGATGCTCTGGGGGCTCCATTCCCCTCTCTTCCAAACTCTCATGCTTCCTGGGCATTTTCAGAGCCCTTCTCTGGCTTTCTGGGGTGGCTTCAACTCTCTGCTAGCCCTGAAAAATCTCTGGCCATCGTTTTAGCTTTACTGTCACGGTCGCATTCTTCAAAGCACAAAAATCACTCCTTTCTCTCCCTCATTCACACCAAAGTCCATTGGTTAAATTATTTTAAATATTCCTCTGAAATTGGTGAAGATGGAAATTTCTAAATTTTCTGGTGCTTATGAGGCAGAAAAAGCAAGATAAATGGTCTCGTCAAATTAAACTTTACATTGGGACACTTTTTAGACAATAAAGAATAAAGCTGATGTATAATTTTTAAAAGAAACGTTTCTTGGGAAACCTGCTTCTGGATGAAGGCACAGTTGGCCCTGAGCAACAAGTTACAGGTTTCCTTAAAGGCTTCCTCCCCCGAACCGCTCTGGGAGGTGGGGAGGGTCTGAAAAGGGCAGTAAAGAGAACTTCTGAAAAGAGTTCCTTGCACCTAGGAACATTCAGCAGATCTTCCAGGATGTTAAAAAGCATTACAGACTAGGTTCATCCTAAGAAGTAAGTAAGGCCCCTTTCCTACAAAAAAAAAGTTAAGATGAGTATGTGAAATGCTTAGCTCAGTGCCTGGTGCCTAATAGATACATAACAAATATTAGGTTTTTCCCACCCTGAGAGTCCAGGGGCCTATGAGTACAAATATTGGATGTATTTCTGGAGGGGCAATTGGGTACATTCTAGAGTCTTCCAAAAGCTCACAATTTTCTTATAAGGGGCCGTGGAGAGAGGAAGGCAGGGGAGGGAAGGAGGCCCGGGTTCGCTCTGCCAGCTCGGCCGCTCTTCCTCTGCCTGGGGTTTCAGCACCTTCAGGCCGTCACTGGTTTGGGTCTTATGCTGTCCACCACGGCTGAGAGCACCACCCCTGCTGCCTTCACTCCCTCCATCAGCACTCGCTCCACCTGCAAAGGAGACCAGCTCACAGGACCCTCGGTGAGGCTCCCAGGACCCCGCCCTGCCCCACCCTCCCTCACCACTCTCTTCAGGAACTGGCCTGCCCAGGAGGAAGCAACCCAAAGATGCTAGAGCCGTGAGAGACCTGGACAAGCCAGGATTGCCCGAGAGGGACATCAGAGGCAGGGGGGAGCCCTTTCCTCCAGGGGGCAACCTGGGCTCCTCGTTCTCTTCCTCCCCCAGAGCCATTCAGCCCAGGGTCTGCCTGTAGTGTGGCAGTCAGAGGGCACAGCCACTGAGTCCCTTATTCTACACACAGGGAGTCTGAGAGGTGGGGAGGGGAGCTCCCTGGGACACGGTCACACGGGGATCAGTTTCACACAGACCTGGGCTTAGGTCTCCTGAACGCCCAGCCCAGGCTCCTTGGGAGGACCTCCTATCACCCCCTTGTTCCCTGGCGTCTTCTTTTCACGTGCAAATGCTCGTGAAGCGGGAGACCCCTCACACCAGGGCCCACCGAGCCTGGAGCGCCAGAGCCAGGGCTCCCGAGAGTGGAATGCCCCACCTGCTGGCTCCTGGGCACGCCGTATCTCAGGCTGTTGACAAAGTGCTCGCAGTTCCCCTCGATCAGGCTGTACTGCACAACCTTGTTGACCATCTTTTTTGTCCGCTGGATGATTTTGTCCACAGGCAGGGGCAGGTACGTCCCATCCAGCTTGTTGTTGACCTTCCAGGAGCAGCCGTGCAGCACGTCCTCCAGACGACTGTATTTCACCACCGCCTGGTGGCTAAAGACAGAAGTGATGCTGCCAGCCTCAAACTCCTCACCTGGCGGCCAAAGACAAGCCAAAGTTGGGAGCTGCAAGGGGCCACAGTACAGAGCCACCGGCTCACTCCAGGGGCGGGTGAATGGCTTCTCTTAGGGCCCAGTTTCACTGTCTCTAACAGGCACAACAGAGAATAGGGAGTTGGGCTAAATGAAATGCAAAGGGCCAGCTTCCCCAAGAAACCTTCTGCCCTGTTTTCTGCACTCCCCACTTTCAACCCTCACAGCAATCTCTTTCTCACCAAGCTCTGGAAGCAACTTATGGTGTGGTCCCAGATTCCATTCTGTGTACTGACTCGACCAAGTCCTAGGACTGGAATCTTGCTTTCCTTACCAGAACCCAGGGTGACAAGCACCCTTACATGTAAGAGTCATCGGCTCCTGGGGGAAGGAATATGGCTTCCTGCCAGGCCTCCCCCTGCAGCCCCTGCAGGGGTGCAGGTGAAGCCAAGAGGCCATGCAGACAGGACTCTAGATGGGACCCATTCCAACTAGCTTCCGCCCAAAGCCATTCTCCCCTTCTCTCCACTCAAGTATTAGGACTCTCCTTGAGTTCAGTTCAGTTCAGTCGCTCAGTCGTGCCCGACTCTTTGCGACCCCATGAATTGCAGCACGCCAGGCCTCCCTGTCCATCACCATCTCCCGGAGTTCACTCAAACTCATGTCCCTCAAGTCAGTGATGCCATCCAGCCAACCCATCCTCTGTCGTCCCCTTCTCCTCCTGCCCCCAATCCCTCCCAGCATCTGAGTCTTTTCCAATGAGTCAACTCTTCGCATGAGGTGGCCAAAGTACTGGAGTTTCAGCTTTAGCATCAGTCCTTCCAATGAACACCCAGGACTGGTCTCCTTTAGGATGGACTGGTTGGATCTCCTTGCAGTCCAAGGGACTCTCAAGAGTCTTCTCTGACACCACGGTTCAAAAGCATCAATTCTTTGGCACTCAGCTTTCTTCACAGTCCAACTCTCACATCCATACATGACCACTGGAAAAACCATAGCCTTGACTAGACGGACCTTTGTTAGCAAAGTAATATCTCTGCTTTTTAATATGCTATCTAGGTTGGTCATAACTTTCCTTCCAAGGAGTAAGCGTCTTTTAATTTCATGGCTGCGATCACCATCTGCAGTGATTTTGGAGCCCCAAAAATTAAAGTCTGACACTGTTTCCACTGTTTCCCCATCTATTTCCCATGAAGTGATGGGACCAGATGCCATTTTTAGCCCTCAATAAATTTTGGGATAAAGGGGGCTGTGGGACCATCCTGAAAAGCGTTCCTCCTCCGGGAAAGAGAGATTTTGGAATTCCTGGGTATGGAATCGGGAATGGTTGCCTCTATCCCAGATGGCAGAAGACTTGAGGTTAAACCCAATGGCAGAAGCTTCTGTGGGGGTGGAGCCGTTCTGAACTCTACCTGCCCTGCCGGGCAGCAGCCGCGTCTGTTTACGCGGTAAACACTCGCGAGGGTCGCTGGATGCCTGGCCCGCTTTGATTAAATTAATAGCCAACGACCATTCCTAACTATTCACTTATTTCGGTTAACAAGCATCTCTAACAATGAACAAATATCTTCGAGGAGCATTGAAGGAAACCACGGTGACCTTTCTGGAGGTCCGAGGGCCTGCTGGGACCTGGAGAACGACCCTGGACGGCTCCAGGCCGGGCCGTGGCTGCTGGGTGGGGAGAAGCCCCGCGCCCGCGGCGGCCTGACCGGAGCCCGGCTGGGAGTCCAGGCGCGGGCTGGGTGCCATTCGGCCCAGTACTCGCGGGTCTCAAGGCGGGCCCGACGCGGGGCGGTGGGAACCTAGGGAGGCGGCGCCCGCCCTCACCCCGGGCGCCGGGGCTCAGGCCCATCCCGCTGCTGCCGTCCCGCCGGTCCCCAGGCCGCGCAGGGGGCGACGCGCCAGGCTGCTTCCCAGACGGCGCGGGCCGCGTCGGCGGCGCCCGGGGAGAGGTAGGGGCGCGGAGCCGGCACGCGGGCGCGCAGCAAACGGCGGGGGCGCGCGGTCGGAGCGCGCGGGCGCCGTGAGCACGTGCCCGAACAGGGCGGTCACAGATCGCGCGCTCGGAGGCCCAGGAACTTGGGGGCGGATGGATGTTGAGAGGAAAGGCCGGGAAAAGCAGCGTAGGCTATTGGTGGGATGGAAGGTAACAACCGTTTGCATAGGACTCAGAGGTGGAATCTGATGTGGTTGAAGAAGCTGAAGGTCAACGGTACAGACAGGAGCGACAAATGGAGACAGGAGTTGAGGCCTGATTAGGAGGTCTTGGAGAAGCATCTTCTTGTTGTTTAGGAGTTAAAATCTTGGGAGATTCAGACTAGGTAGATGGACAGATAACCTTTTACATGCTTTTAATTAAATTATATACACATGTTTTATATATATATATACACATATATGTATACACACAAAAAAATAATAATAATGGGATACGTATAGTTTTGAAATGATGATAAAGTTACCACCCATGAATGCACCATCCAGGGTTTCCCAAATGGCTGCTACTGCTGCTGCTAAGTCACTTCAGTCGTGTCCGACTCTGTGTGACCCCATAGACGGCAGTCCACCAGACTCCCCTGTCCCTGGGATTCTCCAGGCAAGAACACTGGAGTGGGTTGCCATTTCCTTCTCCAATGCGTGAAAGTGAAAAGTGAAAGGGAAGTCGCTCAGTCATGTCAGACTCTTCGCGACCCCATGGACTGCAGCCTACCAGGCTCCTCTGTCCATAGGATTTGCCAGGCAAGACAACTGGAGTGGGGTGCCATCACCTTCTCCATCCCAACTGGCATCAGTGGTTAAAGAATCTGCCTGCCAGTGCAGGAGATGCAAGAGACGCGGTTTCAGTCCTTGGGTTGGCAAGATCCCCTGGAGTAGGAAATGGCAACCCGCTCCAGTACTCTTGCCTGGAAAATTCCACGGACAGAGGAGCCTGCCGGGTTACAACCCTCGGGGCTGCAGAGAGTCAAGACACTGCTGAGCGACTAAGCAGCAGCAGCAATACACCATGGTTGGTAAGAACTCTGCAACCCAGCAATGCGTAGAACAGATGCTCCTCCTGCCTGTATGCTCTTCCCTATCCTGTCTCCCGGCCTTCTCCTCACCCCCGCCCCCCGCCCCAGAGGTTACCTCTCTCCTGTCTATCAAGCTCTTGCTTTATAAAACATTGGTTAAATCTTTTCTTTGATTTCCTAACACACTGTTTCATTTTGCTTATTTGAAGCTCATAGCGCAATTTAATCACGCTGTATCATCTGCACTCGGCTTCTTTTAAAGTTATCTCTGTAATGCATTCACATTGCTATACAAATCTGTAATTTGCTTCCCTTGCTGGAAAATATTCCATTATGTGACTAGACCACAATTTATTGATCTGCTGATGAAACTACTTGGGGTTTTTTATTTCTATTTGGATTTAGAAAAATATTGAAAACAACCCAAACTGTGTCCTGGTGTATGCATGCAAGAGAATCTATAGGATTTAATAGCTAGCAAGATATGAAAATGTTCAACTTTACAGTAGAACACTAAAACATTTTCACTTCCACCAGCAGTTGGTAAGAATTCTTGTTGATTTACACTTTTGCCAACACATAGTACTATCTTAATTTTTCCAGGTGAGCGGATATAAAATAGAATTTCACTGAAGTTTTCATTTGCACATAACTGATCACTAATAGGGCTTCCCTGGTGGCTCAGACGGTAAAGTCTCTGCCTGCAATGCAGGAGACCTGGGTTGGGAAGATCTCCTGGAGAAGGGAATGGCAACCCGTTCCTGTATTTTTGCCTGGGGAATCCCATGGACAGAGGAGCCTAGCAACCTATAATCCTGTGCTGTGTGTAGTCGCCCAGTCATGTCTGACTCTTTACAACCCCATGGACTGTAGACTGCCAAACTCCTCTGTCCATGGACATTCTCTAGGCAAGAATACTGGCGTGGATTGCCGGCCCTCCTCCAGAGGATCTTCCCAACCTAGGGATCGAACCCAGGTGTCCTGCACTGCTGGCAGATTCTTTACCATTTAAGCCACCAGGGAAGCTGAGGATATAGTCCATGGGGTCTCAAAGAGTTGGACATATCTGAGCAACTAAGCACAATCACTAATAACATCGAGATCTTTACATATATTTATTAGCCATTTAGACTTTCTCTTTTTTAATATAGATTCATTTGTTTTCATTGGAGGTTAATTACTTCACAATATTGTATTGGTTTTGCCACACATCAACATGAATCCACCACAGGTATACACGTGTTCCCCATCCTGAACCCCCCTCCCTCCTCCCTCCCCATACCATCCTCTTTTAACTGTGCC